>AP028446.1:6786935-7144154 GCA_036509395.1 Antheraea yamamai
TCAAATAAAATCGCCTGAGTGCCTTAAGCGCTCGCTTTAGTAGTCCGATGAAACTGTTAAGACCTTGCTAGGTCAATAGCGTAGTCAGTTGGAAAAAAAAGACAGCTTCAAGCGATGATAGCTTAGCTGGTAACATGGTTGGCCACAGGTTTTTAATTGCAGTTTTATCTATTTATATAAAGGTCGATCTTATCTGATGAATATTAAGAAGGTAGCAAAACATAGAACACATAATTATAAAAGAATACATTTATTTAAAAATATGGACGGATAAAGTATACTATATTATCTTATAACCAAATACTGGTTTCTTTAATACTTCTATTTCTCATTCCAAATAAGACAGTAGACATGCAATTTCGATGAGATCTTGAGGTATAGATTCGTGATAACAGACATACAATTCTCTCGGTTCTGGTTCACTGAAAACGCGACTGAAAAAAATAATTAAATACAATTCAAATTAAACCGTTACTCCACGAATCAATTATAGGTATCGCTAAACTTCTAGTTGGGTCTGAAGTTGCTGCAAGTAGCTGCACGATAAACAAAATATAAATAAAACAGACAAATGCATTTTATATATTAAAATAACGTTATTTTATAAATATTATCTTTTTGACTGTACCTTCGTGAATATAGGCGCATTGCAACTTCGGAGCAAAATAGAAGTTTGGCAAAATCCATACAATTCTAATTATTTTTTGTATATACGGGAACATCATTTCACATAGACCATTAAATTAAAAACTAAGCATTACTTTTTTAGTAATTCTGATATAGCAACATATAGATATATATATAAGTATAAAACACCCAGAAACAAGATTAACAATCAGTCTAAATATATCATGCATAGGCATTAAAACCCACTGCTGTCACCAAACTGCGCCACGACGAGGCATATCAAAGTGTAAATGGATCATTTGTTATTATTAAATTAAGACTTCCATAAAATATGAATTTTCTTCAAGTGGTTCATAGTTATAAAGGTTTTGGAAACACTGACTTAGACTAATAAAAATAACAAACTAATCGTCAAATCCCAACCACTAAGTATTGAAGAATTAATATAATCACGGTTTCTCGTTTCGAAGCATCGTTTGGCAGAATTAGCAACAATATAGTAAGTATAGCTATGTGATGGTACCAATTATCGATAAACCGTCTATAATTCGATTCGAGTCGATAAACCAATATCGATAAATCGACTATCATTGTTATACTCAGATGGACATATCTATGTATCTATTACATTACATATCAACAAAATTTTCATACGGGTTCCTTTTACACTGTATGACTGTAGGCGAACATTAAAGAAGGGCTTTTAGGATTAAAGCCCTAAAGTGAAAAAATGGAGGAAATTTAAATTAATAATTTAAATACATAGATAAAAGGAATCAAAAATAATCATTATAAATGCTAGTATAATGTACTTTAAAAATCTTTTTAGTATTTTGCAGAGTACAAGGGTATTTCCCAATCGCAACAAACTACCACTCTCAAATCGAATATATATCACTATACAGCCAGGCTTATTTAGGGATGTCCATTAATTATGTAAAATGTTTTTTGACCCCGCAACCCTTTAGCAACATTTCTTATTAACTTGATACGTTTCAAATCTTAGCACCACTACTTATTTGTTATCGACCTTTTCCTACGATTGCTGAACAAGAAGTGAAAATATCTAAATGCTCCACCTTTGACATTGACTATATTCAAATAGGAAGGCAATGCATTTCCGGTGACCGATAAATTGAGAGAATAAACAAATACCAAAAGTGACAACAGGAAATTCCCTGATCATTTGAATATCATTTTAGTTAATAAAAATATTATGAAGGCCAAATAAAATAATTAAAATTAATTACAAAAATAGAAATCATGACAAGATGGTGATTAAAATTAAACTAAAAAACAAATAAAGTATTAAAAAAACAATAAATTATTTTTTTTTAACTTTATTTTTGGCAACCAATCTTTTAGATTATTACTGCCATTGTCGAGTAGTTAATAGTATTACAAATTCTTCTTTTATTCCATATTCGGCAACCAGTCTTCTAGTAGACCATTACCGCCATTGTCAAGTGAGTATCGATATTTTCTTGATATAATTTCAATGAACTAACAAGATGGTGGCCATCTTGTTAGAATGTTCCATGGAATTTTTGTGGCATCTCAGAATTCATGGTCCGTGGCATTATTTTCCATTCACTTCACTTATGCACAATAAACAAACTATATCACATAAAACACCACCAATTTTACACAATATAGAGTCAAATAACACAAGATTATGAATAAAAAATAAAATCCACTACATGACAGACCAAGATCCCGCCAGAAACTCCACAATAAATACTTAGATATGAATCCTGATTTATTATACGTTTATATATAACAGGTGTGGCCAACTTTTGTGCACATAAAATCTACTTTTTATTTTAAAATTGTCTCGCGATCCACCTATTTCTTAGGTAAGAAGGGGGACGTTTATACAATGTGCTTTTATACCGACGTGCACTCTTTCGAGTTCCATGATTTAAACATACAACAAGCAACATACATGAATCCCCACTCTTGCCCCCACCCCAATCCCAACCCTCAATTCGACGGACGTCAGTGGAAAGTCGTACCATTAACTCCGCTAATGACCGTGGTTTAAAAATCTGTTACTAAGAACACTTACGAATCAAGTAAATATGATAGATAAGAAAAGGTATAATTTAATTTAAAACATAGAGAAAAGACACTTACATTTTCACAGTTTAGTTTCTACAATTCTACATTAGTTCACGCGTTGCGTTTGCACGGCAAGTGAATAAATTTTTGTATTCGGCGTGCTCTGCTCACGGTCACATTTGTGAGAAGCGCAGGTAAAGAACAATACGCGCACGGGACATGCAACGGCTGCAAACGTCTCCCTGCTCGAAGCATGAGCTGCGTACATATTCATTCCTGCATCAAGTACTAGGAACATTTGGCATTGAATTCGTCCCCTCATAGAACTTGCGAGTGATCGACCAAAATTGGTCGCGCGATCGACTTGTTGGCCACTCCTGATATATAACAATATATATTCTCGAAATTAAAAGAAAGGATGTGTGGTAAAGAAGCACGAGAGAAATTAATTTCACCAATGTCACGCGGTGTTCCCACACGACGATGCTAAACTTCAGTTAATTGTCGAGACCCGGTGTTTTCAATACACTAGCCGACACAGTGTTTACCCCCAACACTTTTCGTCACACAAAAATGTTGCCGATCGCAATTTCAAAGACCTTCCTGTCAAAAGAAGTTTAACTTCGAAACCTTTGAAATCATTAAAGCCCCCTGTTCTTTAAATAAAATTTAAATACATATGGCTGCTTTCTTTAATCATTTAGCGTTTTACCGTATCATACAACAATAACTTAACAAAAATTCAGACTGTGCTCAATTGATTAGCTATAAAAAAATATACAATATCAATTACCCCACAACCCAAAACTGGAATACTTCATTGGCCTTTTTGTTGATGCCACTTTGACTTAATATATCTGATGGAACTTGATATAACATTCCATATTCTTTCACAGCCACTAGTATTTTGTTTAGAGGATTTGACGGTGCATGATTCCTCTTGAATCTGTGCAACATATTTCAGTATTAGAGAATCATAATAGGGAGAGAATAGTCAATTTTATAGTATTTGAATGTAATAAGCTGTTGATAATCAGTGTGATAATCATGGAACACAAAAACATGAAATATCAAAAAATATATGCACCTGACATTCATGTATGTTAGGGTGGAGTGAAAAAAACAAATTTTTTTTTTTCTTAGCCTGGGGGTCAAATTTGTAGCTTATAAAAAACAAAAATTTTTGAAAAAAAAAATAAAAATTTTACTCAACATCTTGAGCCAGCCCACTCATTTTTAAAACTAATTACGAGTAAAAATATTTGGTTGCAAAAAAAAATTTTTTGAGTGCGTTCTAGAAACTTCAGAGTATCCTCTTTTATGCCAATTAAAAATCACAAGTTAAAAAAAAATTTTTGTGACTATTGTTTTAATTTAAAAAAAAAATCCCAAAAAGTACCATTCCTCTTTAGGGCACTAGAATAAAATTTGAGTTGGAAATGATCATAATTGCCAGTTCTTAGATGTTTTAAGAGATTCAAAGACAAAAAAAAATTTTTTTTTGCAACCAAATATTTTTACTCGTAATTAATTTTAAAAATGAGTGGGCTGGCTCAAGATGTTGAGTAAAATTTTTTTTTTTTTTTCAAAAATTTTTGTTTTTTATAAGCTACAAATTTGACCCCCAGGCTAAGAAAAAAAAAAATTTGTTTTTTTCACTCCACCCTAATGTATGTATGTGAAACATATAATTATGATGAGAAATATATACTATTTATTCATTTATAATTAAAACATAACTATAATTTAATGTAGTTTAAATATACCTTATGCTGTGTTGTAGTAATTCATGTATTTTCTTACATGCAAACCGGAAAGTTTTGACAATATATGAATATAAGATATTATTAGCTTGCAACTCAAGATTCTTTGCTGGTGCTATGAGTATGCCTTTCTCTGATTCCAAATGAACGAAATGAAATAATACATTCTCTTCGCCAGCTGTTATTCTGAAAATAATGATAAATAGGTAAGGGAATGGGTAATCTATTTCCGCATTGTGTTGTGGCCTAAGAGTGGGCTGTATAAAAAGTTATATATTTCTGTACTAAGAACACTTCGATGTAACTAAGTTTAAATTAGATTGTGTGTCAGTACGACTCAGAAGCTTAAAGCAAAGGCAACTTGTCTTGTATGCGAAATATTAAAAAAACTATAAGATGCATGAGTCATTATAATAGAAATTGTTTCCCAAGAAACGTGGAAAATTGTTGGCAAATACCATATTACTAGTGCCAAATAGCGATAGATAACTCGCATGCTCCTCATACATTAGTGCCAATTGATTGAATGTTCAAAGACCATATACATATAGTGCTTTGCACTTCTTAGTATTACTGCATAGTACATATGTAACCAAATGGGAGAGACCGGAAATCAGGGATACATAAATGTTGTAATCCAGATGTAATATCCCCATATGAGTCGTTTCTTAGATCAACATTATTATTTACGTTGCTTTTTAGTTTATAAACCCACCTGTGTACAGTAACATGGTTGATCTCATTCAATAAAGATTTTCTGATGTCTGACATATCAAGACTTCCGCTTGCTCGGCTCCCTTCCTGTAGTATAAGAAGTATATTTTTCAACGTCATTATTTCCCTTCATAATGAAAGGGAGGATTAAGTTATAAATCAGTTGACCTGAGTGAATTCTTTGGATTAAAAAGGGTAAGTATTATTTGTTCAATGTTCAAGTCGAAAGTTCCAGAAGAACAGATAGATCTTTGTGCTTTTGCTCACCATTCCCTGATTTGCAAATATTGGTATTTCGATAAGACTTTTACATAATGCCTTTGCAAGCGGATGTCATCATCCACAATTTAAATGTCAAATAGGAGATATTACCTGCCTGTCCCAATCAGAGTCCGATCCTGATGATTCTCTGCGGTTTCTCAATTCCCTGTCGGCTCGTCTACCCTGTACACGTTCTTCACTAACTTCACTAGAAATAAAATGGCTAAAAACATATTTGTATAAAGATCATAAACATATGTACGTATCATACTTTATTTACAACTAGCGGGCACGGCAGACGTTGTCCCGCCCTGATTATAAAAAAATCCGGGACAAATTATATACCAAAACGTTCCTCGTGAATCACTTTATCCACTGGTGAAACCCGCGCGAAATCCGTTCAGTAGTTTTTGAGTTTATCGCGAACAGATAGTCAGACAGACGCGGTAGGAGACTTTGTTTTATACTATGTAATGATATCGCGACAACGCATCGCTAATACAATTTTTTGAAGTGCAAACTTCTTTAGGCGCATTTAGCGGTGTTTTTGACAGGACATAAATTTATAATTTCGCGTCATGACATGCTAGTAAGCGTGACAGGCCGTATTGCACTTGGGCGGCTTGCTACTACTAGCGACGCGTAGCATAGGGGCCTGTGTACATGTAATATTGATACTTTGCAGCTCATTATACGTTTGATTTATTAATGGACTTTATAAGAATGTATATAATTATTGCTCCGATTGCCAATAGACATAAAAACCATACTAATGTTAATAATTTCAATATACAAGTCATGAAATTTAAATAATAATAATTTAAAAGCTCAAAAGAGAACACAGTTATTTCATTGTATTGAGTTTTCTCTTCTGTCGACAGTCCTCATGACTGCCTAGACTTTTTTTATATACTTTATAGGTTCTATTGTTTGATCTCATCAATTGTTAAAAGACGGTATCGTCTAAGATGGTAAACACGCTAAACCTAAAGGGGACTGGCTCTCAAGCGCAGTAAACACGCTAAACCTAAAGGGGACTGGCTCTCAAGCGCAGTAAACACGCTAAACCTAAAGGGGACTGCCTCTCAAGCGCAGTAAACACGCTAAACCTAAAGGGGACTGGCTCTCAAGCGCAGTAAACACGCTAAACCTAAAGGGGACTGGCTCTCAAGCGCAGTAAACACGCTAAACCTAAAGAGGACTGGCTCTCAAGCGCAGTAAACACGCTAAACCTAAAGGGGACTGGCTCTTAAGCGCCATAAGCACGCTAAACCTAAAGGGTACTGGCTCTCAAGCGCAGCTACCTGAACTCACCTATAGATGTTTTCAATATGATTTTTGAGGTAAACTTTAACTTGATCATAGCTCGCGGGAGGACTTACAAAAAGCACTACCACCAACAAATTGTCATGATGATCGGTTAAGTAGATAACGCGTGTAAGTATAACAAGCAAGTAAATTTATAACATTAGGATTTATTAGCATTCTTTTCTTCTCTGTAACATGTATCTAGATTGCAAATATTTGTACAGTAAATTTTTTAATGTATAATATACATTTATCATTGTTATTATATATAAAAAAAATATATTTTGTAGGCATATAATTTGTTAATCTGTCAAATGCCTATTGAGTCTATTTAATATTTTAACATAGATTTTATTTTAGATAAAATAAATATTATTTTATTTTAAATAAAAAAATCATAATAAAATATAAAATTTATACATAAGTAGGCAGAGAGAAAACGGTTAAGTACATCCTGTTGTATTTTTCAACCGGTTTTCTCACTTTTTTTTTATTTACTAAATAGTATTAAACATTATATGATATTAGATTAAGCGTTCTCAAGATAAAAAAGTGGAAATAGCTTCATTACCGTCGTTTCTCTATCTCCCATACTTCACGATCTACAATGTGTCTACAATATAGATAATAACAGAAAAAAATTGTAACCGTTAACCATGTAAACCCATGTTGGAATGTCAACCACCGAACAACCACCAGTAATTATGAATACTTAGTAAAATACCTATTGCTTTTCAAGCTATTCGAATCCTCTGAATAGCTTACATCCAAGCTGGAATGCCTATACTTTTGGGTTCCGCTGTACCAGTGCGTGTAAAGATTGTGGTGACTTCCAAAACTAGTTAACGAAGCATCGCTTATAGTGGAACCAGTATTTATATGTTCAGAGGAGTTATGACGTTTCTTTGTATCTGCTTGTGATTTCGACAGTTTCAGCGTAGAAGATTTTAACGTAGTGTCTGATTTCAGTGCTAGAAATAATTATTTAATAAATAAATAAAAAAACATATGATCAAATGTATTGAAATGTAACACTTCAAAATAGTTGAACCTACTGGGCTAATTCTTTTTTTATTGTGTCAGTACAATTTGAATATAATAATATCGTTAGCAGAAGTGAAAAATTCGAATATAAAAACGTATTACAAGAAAGAGAGATAATTTCAAAAATATTAAAGAAAAATGTTGAAATAACAATAGGCAAGAAAAATGGTTAACACTTTTTTTGTTTTACAAAGCTTTTATGAAAGAAAATCGTTATGGGAAAGTGAAAAAATTGGATTAAAAATTCCATATAAAAAGTGTTTCAGAAGAAAGTGTAACTTCAAATTAAATAACAAGAGACAAGAAAATTAAGTTAAGATTTATCACAACTTACTATTTATATCTCTCATCTTTCTACCACACTTTGTCAAGTATTCTGGAATGATCTCAAGCTGAGGGTGCGTGTTAGAGTTAAACCATGAAATCAAGTATTTATCAAGACCCACTTCGTACAACAATTCGAGGCAACTTTCGCATTCTTCTACATAGAAAGGTGATGGCGGCGTTACCCCCACGGCCTAAATAAATATGAGAGAAAAGAACAATAGCGCTAAAATCTTCCATACATTATATATGATGAAAATTCAATTATTTTGAATACCAATCACCTCAAAACCACTGAACCATTTAATGCGGATTTTTTCATAGATGGTTCCAGGTTATATATTTTTTAGATTCCGCTTTGAATTTTTTTTACAATATAAATTTATTCAATGCACAGCGGATATCAGTTAATATCTAATCGACTCTAAATTCTCAGTGTTTGAATGTAATGTACAGATTTGAATGCAATTTTGAGATTAATATAAAATTGTAACCAAGGAAGTAACATTAGAGAGTTAGATCATTTTCCGATCTAGATCTTATCTAGATCACAATTTCCGTGGAAGATCAAAAAAATATTCCCATGAACAAAGTCGCGGGCAAAACAAATATGTTAAGTTCTTATACAATTACATTTGTTAAAAAGTAAATTCTTTTGCAAATTTCTAATAAAAAATTTAAACTATTGTTTATGGTATTTTTATTATTTTGCATTTTTTTGCATTTAAATTCTTTTGCAGATTTACAATAAAAAGTTTAAACTATTGTTTTTGGTATTTTTATTGTTTGATTTTTTTGGAAATTTCCATAAAAAAAATTAAACTATTGTTTTTGGTATTTATATTACGTTTGATTCTTTTGCAGATTGTCCAATAAAAATTTTAAATTATTGTTTTTTTTATTATGTATGATTTTGCAAATTTCCAGTAAAAATTTTAAGATTTTGTTATTGGTATTTTTATTATATTTTAATAATTTTATGGTACTAGTACTTATTGGAAAGTACTCATAACATTCTGTAAAGGCACAATACAACTCCTTATAATTATACTAATAATTGCAGCTTTGTTCCCATTAATTACCACATAAAAAAATCAAATTATAACTTACTAGTTTCTGCTCGCTGTTTCGTTCGCAATAATGTACCTATATTTAACCTATCCTTGGAAAGCATTAAAGTTTTCTGGATGAAAAGTAGCCTACGTTCTTTCGTAGAAAAAAAATCACGATGGTTGATTGAGTAGTTAAGGTATGAAAGTGTAACAAAAAAACTCACTTTCGCATTTATAATATTAATTAAGATTAAATTAGTTACATTTAATAATTAACCTAAAGGTGATATTTTATCAATAGTCTAAATTTTAGAATTGAGTCGGTTCACACAAAAATAATCTCCTACAAACGCAGTAACATAATGTGCCTAATAATAGTGTACATTAGTTGGAAAAATATACCTCTTCTGTACATCCACCGGCTTCCATCAATGTAGCGAGGATGAAATGACCTTTTCCGGCAACTAGCAGGAACCATCTTCCATCTGGAATCCTAATATTATATTGTAATCAAGTAATTATTATTACTGAGACATATGAAAATATATTACACAAGCTATGTGTGTAGTTCCCCATACCCATTTGTATAATCTGTAATATTATATATTACTTTATGTTTTACTTTGTTAATTCATGTTACATTAATGTCCACCAACTGGATGTACCTACATCTACATGTATAATAAGAATTTAAATCTAACGTGTCTGTACTTTTTAGATTTTTGTGAAAAGAATTGTTGCAGGTGTCTAGAAATAAGCAATGAAATACATTTCAATCATTTTTAGAAATGTCTATCTGTCTGTTTGTTTGAACATGCATCGCTGCAAAAGTACTGCATTCACAATAAAACCTGAGCAAGAAAATCACGAAGAATATCCTCGAGTAAAATTTAGTCTTTGTTTCATTAAAATCGGTCTACTCTACCAAAATACCAAATACCAAAATTGAATTTTAATTTAAATGACAGCTCGGCTTAATTAGAAACGAGAAAAGAGTAGGTAAGTAAATACAATTCAATCTCTTACAAAAATAGGATATTATGTAATATATAAATAATATCTAAGACACATTAAACAGAAGTCTGATTTTTGCATTGAGTTCCATGCGGATGAAGTCGCGGGCACAGCTAGTTGTATATATGTACAGACAAAACAAAAGATTCTTTACTATATATTAATATAATTACCTGTAATCATGGCCATCGTTTTTGCTTTGCTTTCGATGCTCATGAATAAACACTTCTTTCCATATTATAAGCTTTTCTAGTTCTTTCTCGCTGCTTAAATTCAATACTCCGTTTAATCGCAAGTATGAATTAATCTCTTTCAAATCTTCATCTTGTAAATGTGAACTCAATAGATGTCCTGAGTAGTATAGACAGGCTCCTATGACTATATATAATCTCTGAAAGTTTTCCACATCGTCTGTCTGAAAAAAACATATAGGACCATGCATAATGTTTTATTTCGACCTATACAAGAAAACATTATTTCCGAACACTGAAGAAATCTTTGAAACAATCTAGAATTCTCTACAAACATTATGTATAAACTCGGAGGGCTAGATAAAGCGCCGAGGTGACTCACCAAAGCGTGGAAACAGGCACACTTTCAAAACTTATTATTAACTGAATATTGGTCAAACAAGTTCTAAAAATAGCATGTCTCGATATCTTTTCTTTTGAGTCTATTAGTATCAAACAGATTCTAATTGCACTCTAAAACCCCTCGTTTTTACCATATAACTGTCACTTCCTTTGTTTAGTTTATTATTTTAAACAATATATGGACAGAGGAAAAACATAAGACTCTTTACCCTACTTCTACAAGACAAGTGTAATAGAGCTTATAAATATTGTAGTTGGTTAAAACTGTAATAAGTTTTTATTAGATGAAGATATGAGAGACAATTATTTTGATAAGGACAATGCAATAAGTAAAACTAAATAAAAAGTGACTGGAATTTATCAGATAGTATTCGCGCGATGCGTACACAATGACAGACCTGTATCATTTCATTTATATGTAAGCAGTACAGCAGGCGATTATCTGTTTTGGACATCGAAACGTATAATGACCAGTGCCTAAAATCGCTGCACTATAAGCAACAGGCGTGTCTTTTAAATTTCCAACAATGAGAATATAGTCATGAATAGAAACTAGATTTTTTTTTCTCTCTTATGTCTTTTCTGTATCATAACAATCTGTCCATCTTACTGGGAACAATAAGCTATTCCAATGTGGGAGTCATAGTTGGATATAAAATATTTGTGTATATATAGAGACTCCACCGAGTCTACTATTTTTCAAGATGTGAGTGTTGCTAGACTCTAGATTTCAGGTTGGAAACACTGAATTTTTTTAATCAACTGTGCACAATGCTCTCTTCATCTTTCAGCCTTGATGCCAATACGTTAATATGTTTGGACAGTCTACTTTGATAATTCTTACAGAATTCAGCAACTTCCTGTTTGACAGATTTGATATTACGATCCATATAGATCTGTCATTTATATAGTATGGTATGCTCGGCATGTTGTGTATAGTTTTGGATTGAAATCTTTCTACCATCTCTATTGTATGCTATTTTGGCATAAATTACCTATTTTGGATATTTTCGGCTTGTACCCCAGAGTTTGATGCCATATGTGCAAATTGGTTTCAGGATGGCTTTATATATTATAGCAGTTACTGTAAAATAAAACTAACCCATTCACGATAATCTGCCGCTTCCAATTCTGTTATTGCATCATCAACTTGCACTTTTACCTCCAAAGGTAAAGTCACTGAATGAGTTCCCAAAACATCTTCTAAATAATGAGCATTCGATTCCTTTTTACCATTCCCAAACAACAATGTCATGAAGATTCTCGTAAATAAACCATCCAGTTTATCCACATTATTCGGTTTTGTAAAACAAATCTTCAATGATCCATACATAAATTCTAATAATTTCACTATCTCAGTTATCACTTTCTTTGCAGAGAATAAATCAACATCACTGTTTGGAAAAGCTATCAATAGCAAATCATGGAAATGTGAGGCATATGTTACATTGATGAGTTTGTTACTGTGTAACACAGTAGAAACAATAGGTTCACTTGTTCCCAGAGACTTTGGAGCTAGATGATTCAGAGTAACATAAGCACCCCTAGTATTGTACAAAAAATTCTGACTAAAGGGCCTCGGATAACAATATAAAACACCTTTATCATCATTACTGTTGTATTCAATGTCATTACAACATATGTAAAGCACTGAACACATTGATTCTTTTATTATATCTGTTAGATTATTATCTGGAATGTTTTTTGATGTCAATAACCTCTCAAAGTTAACGACATTTTCTTCTGAAGGCACTTGAAATGTTAGTTTCGGATTACTATAGTCTTCTGTTACTCTCTGCAAAGTATTGTGTAGATTGTAAGAATTAACTTCTATTCCGTTTATTTTGTGCAAATAGTAACCTTTTTTAATGTTAGGTGTATAAATTGTATGAGCTTCAGCTAGAAAATCAGCTACAATTAAAGTTTTGCCATCTGAGTGGGTTTCTAAACTGATACCAAAAAGTGATTCTATGTTGCAGTTCTTCTCACTGGCAAATGTTTTATTTTTATTAATCTGTAACACATAATGGGATTATTCTATATGAGTAATGTTAATTGTTTAATAAAAAAGTAAATTTTCAAAAAAAAGTATTAACCGACTTCAATATCAATCAAAAACCCATAAGGCACTAAAAAGCGCGAAATAAATAGTTTATCAAATTAACCAAATTAAATAAAACATATGAATATGTGTGCTACCTAGAGATGTATTGGATGTCGGTGCCAACCGAAATTTCAAATTTGTTCCAGGTAGACATGTATTACAGAGACGCGAGAGTGGACTTAAACTTTGTACCTATGTAGATGATATGATTTTCGGTTCGCACCGACTTCCAATATATCTCTAGGTAGCACACATATTCATATGTTTTATTTAATTTGGTTAATTTGATAAACTATTTATTTCCCGCTTTTTAGTGCCTTATGGGTTTTTGATTGATATTGAAGTCGGTTAATACTTTTTTTTGAAAATTTCCTTTATTTTTCCATTTTTAGTGTACATAAATATATTTTACTAGTAGTGCCCGCGAACTCCGTTCCGCCTTAAGTATATTAAAATATGCGCATTTTTGCGGTATGGTATCTATCGGTATGGTATGCGATATGGTTTCAATTGGTTGTACAATAAGTAATGTTTGGTACGAACGCAACCTTATCAATAATCCGCGATAGTTTCTACCACCAACTCGGCTACCATCGCTGCACACATAATACACCTTAAGTAATGTAATTACAATGCTTGCGTCATGTTGCAACACAGCAACGAACATAAGCACAATAGGCTCCTAAGAATTGAAGAGTTTTTTTTATAATATTGGTGGCAAACGAACATACGGGTCACCTGATGGTAAGTGATCACGGCCGCCCATGGACACCTGCGACACGAGAGGAAACACAGATGCGTTGCCGGCCCTTAAGAAAGGAGTAGGCTCGTTTCTTGAAATTTTCTTACTTTGTCACGGATCCCATAATCAGAACCTAACCAAACTCTCATCAAACTACCCTTGGAGTACGTCCTTTCCAATAAAAAATGAATCATCCAAAATCGGTTAGCGTGATATTGAGTTATTCGTCTATTTGTCGTGTACATACTTAATGCAAATTTAAAACTTATACGGTTTTGCATTTTCTTACTTTGTCACGGATCCCATAATCAGAACCTAACCAAACTCTCATCAAACTACCCTTGAAGTACGTCCTTTCCAATAAAAAATGAATCATCGAAATCGGTTAGCGTGATATTGAGTTATTCGTCTATTTGTCGTGTACATACCTAATGCAAATTTAAAACTTATGCGGTTTTGCACTGGATGCCGTTGTCGGAACTGGACCAAATTAAAATGGGAAGTACCAGCTTCCAAATAAAAAAAGAATAATCAAAATCGGTTCATCCAGTCCAAAGTTATGAGGTAACAAACATAAAAAAAAAAATACAGACGAATTGATAACCTCCTCCTTTTTTGGAAGTCGGTTAAAAAAAACAATGGAAGAAAGGTTATAGGCTGATTTGTTATTAGTAAATTTTATGCTGTTAATATAATTTAACTGGCATAAAGACTTACATACATGATTGTTAATTAGACATTTTATCTTTTTTAGGTCTTTGTCTTTTGTTTTCTGTGTAATTTTTTGGAGCCAAATTGACCAATAACCTGTTATCATTATTTGCACATTAGTCAATTAGCCTTTCCAACACCAATATAATGTGTAAACATTAAAATGACAAATGATCTCTATCAGTGGTAAATCAAGACAATCAATTCTACTTAAAGTAGGAAAGGAACAAACAAAATGAAGGTAAAAAAATTGTAAGCACCATATCAAATAGGTCATATATAGGTATAGGTCAAGTTCTATAGGTCAAGAAAGCCAATATTATACATAAAGTAAAGCTTGCAAAATTTTGACATACAATATTTTAATGAAACTCGGTACCTAGCAAAACATAGTTTGTCAAATAAAACAACAGGCATTATTATGTAAGAGATCTATATAAATTATGAATAATAAGTTAAGAATATAAAATTACATCCATTTACAAAATATTTAAAGGTGCTGGGACGCTGAACATTTATTATGTTTGTCTATTTTGACATATATACAAAAATATAAAAAAATAATGTGGTCAGAAATTTGAAAAAATGTAATCTTCACAACAGAGCCACTTATCAGTTTCTACAATCCATGCAACTTCATTGCTAAAAGAAATATGTCATGAAAATCGGTCAAGCCATTTAAGAGTTTTAAAATCACAAACATGCATATACTGAAATTTCATGTGTAAAGATAAATAACAAAATGCAAATACAACCTGTATCACAATAAATTTATTATCACCATCGGAGCATACATTTTTGCTTATAGTAGGTATTAGTGCATCTTTATCTGTCACTTTACTTCTATCTGCATCTGAAGTCTTTTTGTTTCTAACTTTTAGAACTTTGAATATTCTACCTGAAACACAAGTTGGACTAAGGCGAAATATTATGAAGCAATATTATATGGAATACTGTTTTCTGTCAGGTTCACATAAAAACATTTCAAATAATATAATGGGACATGTAGTACAAAGTCTGTAAGGGATTCGAACACAGATATATACTGGCTTTAAAAAAAAATGCTTACATAGTAAATTTATAAATTATCTGACTTTCCAATAAGGCAAATGATAATTCATATTCTTGCTACATTTTAGCAGATACATGCTGTAATATATTTATAACAGGCTGCCTGCCCTAGCTTTGCATGCTAGAAAATGAGGCCAAATCTTCACTTTACAGTACAACCATGTAATTAATTAAAATGGCAACTGAATATATTCTGTCAATATTTTTGATGATCTCTTTACTGTCTAGTATCTCACTCACTTATTTTCATATAGAGAATTTAAGCCCAAATACTTTCTCATACAATTTTTTTACTTTTATTTTTTACATACAAACCTGGTCCTGATTATTACAAATACAACAAAAAGAGAATAGGAGTATCCAATCTGAAGTGATGAGCTTACAAACAGTAATTGATTTTTATTTACATACATTCTAACATGAATAAATAATGAAGGGAGAAGAGAGGGAAGAGAGGGAGGTGGGCCTCCGGCGCTGTACCGACCAAACAAATATTCAATATTTTATTAGTAATTCTTATATCTCAAACACTAAACTATATTACAGGGGTACACAAACAACGGCCCGCAGCCGATCCCTGGACAATGTACATGCGGCCATTCAGAACAGCAAAAAATAAAAGTGCTGAGAATTAATAAATTGATAACTTTAACTTTTAAATAATGGTGTCTCGTAGATACGAATTCTACCAGTGTCAAGTTAGTCATGGGAGAGTCACTTTATAGGTAGTATTAAATATTAATTGTATAATTTGGCTCATCCAGATTAGGCCAGAGTAATATCCAAGGACAAATACAATAGATATCCTGCTTAAATAAATAAATATAGATTTACATAATAATTAGTGTTAGTAATGTTAAACTTTAATTTTGTTACTAGTTATAAAATTGGGCAAAGTATAGACAAACTGAGAAAACACATATAGAAGCAAAGATTTAAAATCAGAAGGATGGGGTATACTGTCAGGCAAAATATCATACAAGGAATATACTAGATTAGGACCATTGAAAAAGATATGTTCTAGAGTGCCTTTATCTAACCCACATTCACATATTTAGTTGTCCCTGATTCTGAGCTTTGCAAGATAGACTGGAGAGCACACGTGACATATCCTCAGTCTACAGACAGTAGATGGAGCAAATTTACAACTGTCACAATACTTATAGAACCATGGCTTACTCGGGATATTACCTTGAATGGAAGCATATGATTTGCATTTAATTTGTTTGGATACATTCCAGTTTGAGGTCCATGATGCGAAGAGAACAGTTTTGGCTACAGAGCATAAATCCTGAACATAGGTTTTGTAGTGGTCAAAATATCCAGTCCGGATATAAATTGATAATTTTATTACATTTTTTAATACATTTATTAAGTTGCCCTAATTTATAGCAGCCTGCCTTTATCATAATCTATTAAAGTGGCCCCTAATTCCTAAAAGTATGTGCATCCTTGCTCTATCACCTTTCTACTTAGAATTAATATTAGTTTCTTTGACAAAATATTGCAATGAAAGGTAGTAATCAGTATTACCCTTTCAATTTTTCAGACTAACAAATATATTTAAAAAAAATCAACAAACAATAAACTCAATTTCTATCATATCTCTCAGAAGTTAGGCACCTACACAATATAACAACAAACTCCTAAAGTATGCCTCATTGAGTATACAGTAATTCAACTTATACGATACTACTTGCTTACTTTACCTTTAGTGGAACGTCTTGTTGAGGTCCGTTTAAAGTTATTCCTTAGTTTAAATGTCTCGCAATTATCTAACAGTGCTGTCTTAACTTCATTTTTTGATTCAACAGATGATTTAGTTTTTATATAAACCAATTCTCCGTCATCACCCACATCTGAATCCCATTCCGGCACCGAACTATGGTAGTAAACTTATTATAACATAAATAGTAAGGAATTTTAGTAAGTTTTCACGACATTTATATTCTTACCTTTCGGAATCAGAATACTTTGAATCATCTGAAGAATTCGTCCAATCATTATCTGAATCAGATGGGCTACCTACAGATACCTTATTCTTGTAATTATCCATATTAATCTATTTTCGTTTTGATACATATAATAAACAAACATTCCCATTAGGACTGTTGATAAAATATCGATATATCGACGTTTTTATTTTAAATACCGATATTTATTACTAATTTTTTTTGAACGATATATCGATAGTTGATATTAAAATTTGGCTATCGGCGGTCGACATTTTTTATTCTATACATCATCATTTTCTTACCCTTATGCCACCTAAGTAGAGTCGATACAACATGTTTTCCTTTTCCACTCTCATCTATCAGATGCTATCTCAGAATTCACATTTTATACACGTCATTTTTCACACACTTCATCCATACCTTATTCGCTCTTCTCTCTTATTCGTTTATTCCGTTCCTAGAACAGACTCCTATATCTGTCCACCTTCATACTGAAAATTGTTCCAGTATTATATGTCTTTCATCTCTATGACATGACCGTATCATGCTAACCTATTACTCCTCAACTTCTCTGTCACTAGTGATATTTTCAAACTTCATCTGATATATTCATTTTTATTCTTATCGATTCTAGTTACTCCACGTCCATCTTAGCAATTATATCTCTGCCACATGTAGTTTTCTCTCAACCGTTTATTTCGTAGCCCAGCATTCAGATGCGTACAGCGTGACTGGTATTATAATAATTTCATACACCTTTCCCTTGAGTTTCAAGGGCATTCGTAGATCGCAAGATACTCCAGACATCTTTCGCCATTTCCTGCATCTTGCATCTATCCTATTCCTCACGTCCTTGTCTACGCCGCCGTTACGTCGTTTTGGATCAATGAACCGATATACCGAAATTTGGAGCAGGCTGGTACTTAATGGTAATATTAGTAATCAAACAGCTGAACATATAAGGTAACGAGTTTTCTTTTTGTTTTTAAAACTCTTACTGAAAAATATTAGTACACATAATTATCTTATTTATATAAAATAATAATGATGATAATTAAGATCAATATGATTCAATATCATTTGTGCACGTGGCCCTCAGAACTTTAATGTACCATTTTAAAACATGTATGGTATAAATTATCTAACAAATATACCTACTATATTAAAAACTGTACATCATTGTTAAGCTGATTTACAATTGTTTTTTGTTTATACAGATTTTCAATTTGGTCATCAACTATGTATATACATTATAATTTCTTCTAACACCACTAGATGGAAACTGCATGGGTAGATTACAGGAACAAAAAATATGCTTAGCATAGGTTCCCACGGCAAAGACATAACTTCTCCTTAGTTCTGCCCGCAACGGCTTTGTGATTTGATTTGTCAATTCTGAGTAATGTATTTGGCACAAATCACAGAATATTTTATACGAATTGACACTTTTTTATTGTTATGGGTAAATTTGGCTCAAAAATTAAGAAATGACAATATATAATATACATAGTGCGCTTTATTTTGCTCTCATTCTATAAATGTTTTAGGTATGCTTATTAGGAAACAAATAAATTATTGTAATTGTAATATATCTAAACACTTTATTATATAATGTAAAATGTAGTATATAATGTGACATCGCGATATTTGGACGAAAATATCTTCGAAACCGCACCACATTCAGTTTGGATATCACCAAAGCCAAACCTTTGCGTAATGGATACTGAAAATTATGAAAATGATAATGTATCAGAGAAGACTAATAACGATTTTAAAATGTTCGGTGAGAGATATATTTCGGAATCGAAGCAGGATATAAACTGGAATACTTTCTTTGACATGCATCCATATTCGTTTTCAAATGAAAAGAGAAATCCTTACCAAATGTCCGGTATTCAGTATTTTCATCCTACATCTGTTATAAGAAAACCAAATATCTGCGAGTCGAAAAATACATGTGATGAAGAAAAAAAATGTAATGAATGTCGTACTGCCTCTGAACCCTTCTGTCATGTTAATTTGGTTAGCCATTTTTTTCATTCAAAACGTTTTTTAAAATTATTTTTTAATTATTTTTAACCTCAGTAAGTATTAGTTCCAAAGTGCTGTAGCCAAAGTCGTATAACCACAAGGTGCGAAACTCAGTTTAGCTTTAGTTTTACCCATGCTAAATTATTACATGGGTCACTAAACGCAATTTTTCAGCCGGAACCCAGATCGAGTCACAATGCGTCGAGAATTCTAATTAAACTGCGATAAAAACAATTAAATAGATTTTCTAAAATAATGTTTAATAATTTGTTTAAAACTGCCCTTGTAACACAGGTCGAGAGGCTCTGGACCAACAAAGAAACGAGGGTTTGCATAATTTTCAATACAAATTGTGAATATTCTGTTAGGTGCTATAAAAAGTACTATAACTTAATTATGTAACTCTGGCTGTTTATCTATATAGGATTCAATATTAAAGCTGAAGAACAGTACCAAAAAACTTCTGCATATATTAGAAGAGATACAATCCAAAACAAGTTCTAAAATACAAATGCACAGTGATCCGATAATAAATGGTCTCAATACTGCTATACCGTCGACACATAACGTATGTTTTTATTTACTTTTTGTATAGACATTGAAACTCTAGTAAGAATAATAATTAATTTTAATTTGTTAATACATTTCATAAAATTATTAATGACTTTTCAGATTCCATCAGCCACTGATTTAATTGGTGCTAATGCTATAAAAAGATTAGAGGATCAAGCAAAAAATTTTGAAGGAATTTATATCGAGGTACTAAAACGTATTTAAGTTTTACCTTGTTTGTCGTTGTGGTCGAATGGTTAAGACTAGAGAAATACCTACTATTTTACATCTACTTATTTGAGCTTATATATACAACCGAAATACATTTTCTGTTCTTAGAGTAGGCTTTACGTCACTGAGTAATTGTGGTTACCACGAGATCATCTCTTCCCTACAATCTGTCCGTTAAATATACAATACAGATTATAATTATTATTTTTACTGGTCTAGCTATATTTAAGAGGTCTTAGAATGCTCAAAAATTGTTATATAAAATGCATACAAATACGTGTTGAGTTTAGTTCTGCAATAAAAAAATCTATACATATAATAAACGTGTCTGTACTATTTAGATTTTTGTAAAAAAATATTGCAGGTGTCTTGGAACAAGTAATAAAATACATTTCAATCATTTATAGAAATGTCTGTCTGTCAGTATGTTTGTTTGAATACGCATCACTGCTAAAGTACTCTGCGTTCACTATGAAACTTCACGAAGAAAATCATAAAGCATATCCTCGAGTAACATTTAGTCTTGGTTTCATTAAAATCGATTCACTCTATCAAAAGTTATTGTAATTTTAATGACGACACGACTTACGTACGAGAGAAAAGTAAATATGTAAGTACATTCAGGTGATTTTATTAGTCACTGTTTTTTTTACAATAGGTTCCACGCTTGTAGTGCTTATAAAATGTTTTTTTAACTGTGATAACTTTATACAATATGAAGATAACATTTGTTTTGTTAAGAACCAAGTGAATAAGAAGTAAAATTTAAAAGTTTGATCGAAATCTATCTCGTAGTTTTTGTGTTATTCGAGCACAATGGCAAACCTCTATTTATATAGATGAGTTATTATATCGTTACATAGTATAAAACAAAGTCCCTTACCGTGTCTGTCTGTCTGTCTGTTCGCGATAAACTCAAAAACTACCGAACGGATTGTCATGCGGTTTTCACCGGTGGATAGAGTGATTGACGAGGAACGTTTTAGTATATAATTTGTCAAGGATTTCTTCATAATCAGGGCGGGACAACGTCTGCCGGGCCCGCTAGTTTTACAATAAAATAAGTAAAACCATATGTACATACTAAATATTTTTAGGACGATGATGACGACTGTTCGGTGTATAAAAGATTGGTTAGAAAGTGCCATTGTTTGAATCGATATGAATACAACGATTTTATAATACATTTCAATGAAGATACGAAATATTTTACTAGTACAATCGGAGAAATTATCAAAAATATGAAGATTTTAAAAAAGTTTCTGTACATGGGCGGCGAATATGCTAAGAACGCCCTGTTATTTTTGAATGAAGTAAGTTTTTCTTAAATTAATTTTCATATAGAATTTATAACCAACGGAGGTAGGTAGTTCGCAACTTGTTATCTTTGCCGTACCGTGAAGCTGTGGAACAATCTCTCGGCCATTGTGCTCCCACCTTTCTATGTCATTTGGTGATATGGGGGCCTTCAAGCGTAACGTGAACAGACATTTACGCAGGCTGGCAAGACAGCGGCGACCGGCGAGGGATGGCGTGTCTCTCGGTACTCACCATTGTTTTTGGATTGTACTGTGCTCGCCATCAGGCACAGTGCAGTCACTTTGCTGTGCTACAATAAAAAAAAAAGGCGATCAATATGATTATAATATTTACCAGCACCTTATTACATTGTTAGTAAATCGGGAACAAGTAAACTCAGAGGTGATTAAACAATGTAACGTGAAAGTCATCAGGTATTACAGTTTCTATGATAATATAATAAAATACAATTATTACAAATCTTTATCGCTTGAATATATTATTATTATAAAAGTTGGAATATGTATATTCGTTACATTCATTGAGCACTACACCCGGATTCGCGAGCGTTTTTTTACCGGCTTTTAATATAGGATTCCAATGCTCTTTTACTTAAAAAAAAAAAATCGGTAGTGTCGATTATTGGCCAAATACCGTTTTGGCCGTTCCACATGGCGACTACGATCATTGTGGTCGTGGCGAAAACATCACTAATGACGTCATGATTTAGAGCCTGTCCAGACGAGGCGTTTTACGCGCGAGTCAACTCGCACGTAGACACTCGCGCGTACCCGAGATACTAGAGCTACATATATCCCGTCCAGATGGTGCGGCGCGTTTCCATAACTCGCGCGTAAAACGCGTACAATGAGCGAGACCCCCCACTCGCGCGTCGTACGCGCGAGCGCCGCGCGCCTCGAGATACTCAGGCCCCATTGCTGTGTCCAGTACAGGCCATACAATCTTCGAATAATAATACTGCACTAAATTCCACAATCCACGATATAACTCCCAGATAAAAACTCAGATGTCGCTTTGTTATAACACTAGAATATTAAAAAGTTGATGAAACAAAAGGATATATCAGTACGCCTAAGTACTCCTAAATTTTTTAATATAATAATGTGATCTTTTACATCAGCAAAGGTGCCGGTTTATAAATTTTATGGAAATCAAGGCATAAAACTGTAGGATAGTGTTAGTAATATTTAACTTTATATAGATTATAAATTTCAAAATTTATATTAGTTTTTTGATTTAATGTTATTTAGTAACTTTTCTAAACTCTGACATACAAAATACTGAAATCACAAACAAAATCTACGAAAAGCGTCTCGCTCTTTCCTTAAAATAAACAAAATAGGCAATTTACTAAAACAGAAACTGGCAACTTTGTCATTATTTGTCAAATTGTCGTCGCTGTCGTGAATTTTTGTAATTTGTTGCTTTATTTATCGTTTTTTCCATTAGTTTTTAACTAGTGAAAATAGTGTAACTTAGTATTATCATATACTTAATCAAATATATTACTTTATTTTGGTTTATATCCCAGAAATATGTAAAATAAATGTTTGTATAAACATTACATGGTTTTACTAATGAAATTGAATGATGTTAACTTAAATTTAAGAAAACAATTTTCACTGCCGCTGTAGAGGAGGGAAATTCAAGTATTGTTAATAGTATTTTGAACTTAATTTTCATTTTGTGTTGTAAAAATAAGATATTGACGTCGCTTGTGTTAGTAGCCAAAATGTTAATATCTAATTTGCAAGTTCAAAATGCTATTAACAATTTTTGAACTTGTCTTATGAGGTGTTTTAGGCCGGCGATGCATTTACACACAAAATTAGTTCCATGATTAAAATACAGATAGCGCTTTAGAAAGTGCCCGGCAGCCACCGAAAGATAGGTCTCTATTTCCTTTTTACGGATAGTACTCTTTGGTCCAGTACTACGCGGGAGTCTGTGGCGAGTCGACATAATCGTCAGTCGCTAATCCGTACGACGTATGCGATGTTTCCTAGAGTAGAAACGCGCGTAAAACGCGGTATCTGGACGCAATATATTTTGAAGCGCGCGAGTCAACTCGCGCGTAAATCGCTTCATCTGGACAGGCTCTTACACTCGCACAATGCTCACGACAACACATGTCTAGAGGTGGGTCGAAGTGGTGAGCGTCGAAAAAATTAACTGAATTTTCGAAACTCTTAGCAACAAAGATAGACGTCATTCTTATATAGATATAACATTTTCCCATATATTATTTCCACAACTGACTACGAATATAACTATATGTCATATGTTAAAGTTCATCGTTTAGATTACAAAGCATGACAAAGAAGTAATATATTATGTAGGTACCTACATGCATTCGAAATACATTACCCTCTTTATACGTAAGTGAGAAAAAATATTTTATTTTATATTTTCTTGAAAGCAGGAGAAAGGATGTATAATCGTAAGTAATCCACTAGCAGACGCCCGCAACTTCGTCTGGCTTTGCGTTTTTTTAATGTTAATCATCGCACAGTACCATCATGTTTGTATCTCTATCGGTGTTATTACAAAAAAGTTAAATAAGTATTGAATACTTGCTTTAAAAAGGTTTCGAACTAAATGCACCGCGGTCGCTGAATATTCACCATCTTGCTCTTTTGTCTCGCTTTGGTTACGTTAGGTGAGAGTTGCGTCTTATAGGCAGGGTAGGGTTACGAGCGAGGGATGTGGGGGGGATGTTTAGGCTAGCGTAGGCCGGAGGGGACTTCAGGGTGGCTGAGGCGAAGGAGGAGTAAACCTCGATAAAAAATCAGTATGGGGGCGGCGGCGGAGGGGTTTTCTCTCCGCTGCCGGCTGAACCCAGGGGGGAAGGGGCGGGGGCCCTGCCCTCCCATTGCACGGGTTCGGCGGGCTGGGAGGCAGTCTTACAACCGGGCTGCCTCAGTCGGGTGTGGCGTGGGAAACGCCTGCCGCCGGAGGGTGTTGCGGAGCCTGCTCACGCACCCCGTGACATCCCCCATAGTGTGGCGTAGAATGACAAAAACAAAAAAAAAAAGGTGAGACTTGCGAAAAAGGATAACAAGAACTTGCCTCGGGCGAGCGCGGTTCATTTAATTCGAAACCTTTTTAAAGCAAGTATTTAACTTTTTTGTAACAACACCGTATAAGTTTATGTAGCGCACATTGAGATAACTTTTAGATGGCAATTTTTTTTAAACTCATTTGAGACATAGTTGTATTTTGTCGAATCAAATTTAAACCATATCTTTATATGTTATTCTGATGTATAAGCTATATTACTATAAAGTTTGATCAAAATACATTTAGCAGTTTTTGCGTGAAAGAGTAATAAACATTCGCCCATCTTAACAAACTATCTAGTTTATAATATTCATAGGATTTAATCTAGATACATTCAGTTTATTTATAAGATACTGATGAATATGTTTACGTATAGGGACTATCCAATTCCACACACACTGAAAAAGTAGAGATAATAAATGGTATTTCTCATGCTGATGTTTGCAACGTCTTCGAAGATTATTCAATAGTCACAGTTCATATATCATGGCCGTGTAAATACGAGAATTATGGAGACCGCATTTCCCAGGTTACTATAATTTTACTTTTGTTTTCATTTAACACTAGAGAAACCAAACCGCTACCACATGTTAACATTTTTCGAAGTTCTGTTTCTATACCGAATTAAGAGTATGGGAATTTATTATTAATTATTAGGCCTCAAGAAATTCGAATGAGAAACGAGTAATGATTACATATAAAGGAGCGGATTTTTAAATAGGATAAAAAATATACTAACTTGCTAATCTTCGGGTTAAAGTTTGGTAAGCTGGGATTTTTTCAAAAGTGGATATTTTTTTTTCCGCGGCCAATAAAAAAAGTATCAACTGGGCAGATTTTTTTTTATTTCTGCAACTTAATATTCACTCTACACAAGATAGGAATAGATTTATTAACTACTAGCTTTTGCCCGTGACTTCGTCCGCGTGGAATAGTTACTTTGGGCTAACGTTAACTTTAACTCGCGACTTCGTTTACTTAGAAGGTGGAAATATTGTTAAATAATAGGTACATAAGTTAACCCCGATTTTGAAACATTCTTCATTGGTGCTCCGCTCCTATGGTCTTATCGTGATTACATATAGCCTATAGCCTTCCTTAATAAATGAGCACTGGAAGGATATTTCAATTTTTTTTCCTCGATATGACTACGCTCTTGACCTACCAAGGCCTTAACAGCTTCACTGGACTACAATTTTTCAAATCGGACCAGTAGTTCCTAAGATTAGTGTGTTCAAGCAAACAAATTCTTTAGCTCTATAATATTAGTATAGATATAGAAGTATAGATTTAAAGTTTTATTATAATTACCTAATAGAAATTTTTGAATGCTATGACACTATATCAAGCTATAAGATCTTTCCCTCAAAGCCAGTATCGCGAGAAAGTTTAATAACTACTTCAATTTGTATTAAAACATTTCAGTCTCTAGCAGCAGGGTTATTAAACAAACTAGCACAGTTAGAAGAAGGTCGACGGTATTTAAAATTTAGCACGAAATTAACTAATGACATTAAAAAAGTTTTGAGAAAGAAAGCAGCAAAACTGGACTTTGACATATTAGAATCATTAAACGCCACTTTGAATCTGCTGCATCCTCCATTAAGTCGACAAGTAAACGTGACTTACTACTGCAAGCCTATCGATGAAGGTAAACTGAAGTTTTCTAAAAGGCTTAGTACAAGTCAGTATATAAATATTTGTAAATACAAAAAAACACCGAGATACAACGTTGAAGTTAACAGTCGTAATTTAAGAAGGCCTAAGATCATTCCAATATATACTGACTAAAAAGAAGCCGTATGGGTAGGTACAAAATTATAAAGATGTACCAATAAAATTTCTATAGAACCGATTCATCAACTTTTATAATGGATATTTTAGGTTTCGGAAAGAAAACAGCTCAAGCTTTGATACATTATCGTCAGTATATGACATTAGATGAAGTATTTACACATTTAGACATACTACATAATTTGAGTAACAAAGATCACAGTAAAATGGAATTGGCATCATCTTTGCCGTCTCTTTTAAACCTTTTTATACATATGCTAATGGAATATGATAATAGTGAAATGAACATAATCGTAACAAATATTCTAAATAACATAGTAACAAAAAATGTTATCAAAGAAAATGAACCAGAGGTAGCGAAAAATATGACCATTGCAAATATAGCTACAGAGGTAATATAAATTATACCGATATCTTTTAAATACTGCTTAATAAAATGTTAAGAAATAAACCTTTTCAAAAATTCATAGCCCATAAAAATGAAAAACGAAAGTAATCAAATACCGGCAAAGAAAAATAATCAGAAGAAAAACAATAAATCTAAATTGGGACTTAATACAGTGCCTAATAAATTTCATCAATTATCAAAACGTAAAGGTATGTTGCCACATTATTTAAATTGTTTTGACATACATTGGATAAGCTATAAAGGTAGGTAGTCACAAATAAACTTAATAATTGTTGATACAAAATTATCTCTGTGCCATAGTTGAAAAATTTAAATTCATAGACTATAACTGTCATTATACGACAAAGTAAAAAGAATGAGTCACTTTATAGCAAGGAATTTATAAGTAAACAACTTACTTATAAATTCCTTGCTTTATAGCTATATAGATATAAAATGCACTGTCTTAAATTACCTTTAAAAATGACTCATCATTCATCTCTATGGTTGTTGGGATATTTTTAAGAATTAGAGATTATCTGAAATTCTTCAGTACACACTGTTAGGGTGATATGTGAAATTCAATATAGTAATTCAAAGATGAGATTTCTTTTCAGAAGATCAGAGAAAAATCAATTAATATAGTATTTATTTACTGGTTGGCCATTCTAAAGATTTTTCAAAACTTAATATGTCATAAATAAATTAGAATGAGCCACAATGTTCTTATTTATGAAGGCATATTATTTATCACATATTTTATGAAAAACTTAGTTTCAGAGCGGGAGTCATCACATTTCCTAAATAATTCAAAGAAATTCACAAAGGGTATGTAAGACATGTATATATGTGCTAAAATATTTAAACTTTTTTTTTTTTTATTGACTACGCTATTGATCTAGCAAGGTCTTAACAGCTTCACTGGACTACTAAGGCAGGCACTCAGCCGATTTTATTTGACAACTAGCTCAAGGGTGCACGGCACACCTCAGCTTGGGCTGTTGCATGATACATACAATTTGCGACCTATCTGAGCTAACCTAAGCTAAGCTAATTATTCTTACATATATGAGTTGTTGAAGATATATGTGTACCAAGCATACATACCACAACAACTCTTATATATATTTTGTATCGGATAATTTTCTAAACTATTTCAGTTTGATAAGGAAAAAAAAATAAAACCCTTCTACTTTCACGTGTAAGCATGTTTGCACGTGTGTGGAGGTGATATGTGTAATGTTGTTGCAATGATATAAAACTTTGTCACTGTATCGCACGAGCAGCGCACTTAAGGGCTCCACTACAAGGGAATGCACCTAAGCTTGAGCCGCTCCCGAATATTTAAACCTGTTTCTAATATTTAGTAAACAATTTTTTTTTTTTCAGATAACAGAAATTCTATAATAGTAGTACCGATAGACGAATAAAAATGCATAGTAACAAAAATAATAATATAATAATATGAATTACAAAAATACATATGAAATTGTATATAAAAAACAATTACCATCTCAAAGTGCTAAAACCAAGCGCATATAAAGTGCTATTCATTAATAAATAACTAAATATAACAACCATTATTCTTTTTTATATCATTTAAGCAAATCATGGTATTATAAAAAGCTAGTACTCAGAAATGTATGGAATAAATGCCGCTAAGGAAATGTTACATGTTTTTCATGTGTAATTATCATCATAGTTTCAGGATTTTCAATACTTTTTCAATACAATACCTAAGCAAAATAAACCAATACTTTTTAATATTCTAAGCTAAAAAAATTCTTGAAAATATATCTTTGCAGAGTGGAGATCAATAAAAGGTAATATAATTGTTGAAAACAGATTATCCTTAGAAACAACTTAGTCAATTTCATTATAATTGTATTTATCATTATATCCCCCGTGTCTCTGATAGTAAGCAACATTTCTATTGTTAGAAGTGATTGGCGTATTTTGCTTAAACAACATTGCTAGCAGTATATAAAATCCTCCAACAATTTTACTGAAGAAATCTAACAAACCCAGAAACATTGGTGTAGAATTTTTTATGAATATAGACATTTCTCTTATCAGTGCTAGAATAAAATTCCCCAAGAAATTAACAAAAGATGTACTGCCAGTAAAAATTGCAATAACAAATGCAAATAGGAATGTTAAAAATTCTTTAATATTACTTATGGATAGAGCCCCTTTTACGTTCTCTACTATATCATGATAGGTTTCATTGAGTGACACGATGCTATTTTCGAGTTTGTTATCTAAAGTTTCTTTAGTTTTCTTCTGTGATCCGGAAAGTACTGGTTCTATTTCTAAAAACGCATCTGAAATATGTCTTAAACATTTTAGAGTTATAATAATTTCCTCAGGACGAAACTTTATACTTTTAATTTGAAACCAGAAAGGTCCAAAAGGCTGATTATCAATTTCAGTGCTCACACAAAGACTAGATGAGGTTTGACCAACAACATCTCCGTCAGAAATACCTACCCAGAGGAGTTCTGGGCAAGCAGAACGTAATTTATGTTGAGCTTCTAACAAGTCCCTTTTTAGTTCCACTTCAGCAGCACTGATAACAACTATATCTCTATATCCAATACGTTCATTTATTAATCTTCTTTCTACGTAGCGTCCCAAGAAAATCCGAGACTTTAATATGTCTTTGACATAATTCTTAATTTTTCCAGTCTCCACATTTAAACTACTATCCATTTCAGATGATAAAAATAATGAATCAGTCGATATATTTTGCATAGTAAAACTAATTTCTTTATTTACATAAAGACAACAATTATTGTTTGACAGTAGTATGTAGTATAGATGCAGGTATATAGATAAGTAGGTACCTACCTTTATATAAGATACTCTGTGGTACCGCAAAATGAGGTGAATAGGGATTCTCAGAAAGCATGCTCTGTGGTATTATTTTCCATTCACTTCACTTATGCACAATAAACAAACTATATTACATAAATCATCACCAATTTTACACAATATAGAATCAAGTAACACAAGATTATGAATAAAATATAAAATCCACTACATGACATACTAAAATCCCGCCAAAAAAAACCTTGAATAGGGATTAAAAGGTGAATAGAGATAAAACCAGGAAAGTTTTTCAAACTTACATATTACCTATAATTTTTAATTAAAAAAATGCGATATCAGTAGAATATTGAAACTTTCTATTTCAACATAGTACATTTGTGACATTAGCTTTAAATATTTAAAAACGCTGTTTGCAGATTACCTCTACTATAACGACCATTACTTATAGTGTTACAAACTTTGTTCTCTAAAATTAGTTTGATTGTAAAAGAAGGCGAGTGTCTGAACAGTACGGTATTTTGGGTTTGAACCATCATATACATAAAAGGTAAATTCCAGTTGTTCTTTTGACCCATTGGCCGATGCGTCCGAGTCGTTATCACTCTCAGTATGTAGTGTCTTATCTATGGTTATCACGTGAAATTATTGTCCGTAAACCGACTTTACAGACAACCAATTTTTTTGGTAAGAACTTTTGTTTAATGAGTTACGAAATATTATGAGTTAGGCATGATTTTATACAGTGTATACTTGAATAGCCTATGCATGATATTTTAAGTAGAAAGTATTTATTCAGATGGCTAAGTGTGGTTTCTGTTTCAGATATGTCTCGCTTGTATAAATCAAAACGTTCAAAACCATACAAGAGATATGATCTATTAAACTACTACTGAAAACTATGAAAGAGACAATAAATCCCTAGTTGAAGTTGCAAAGCGATATAAGCTCATGAGGTTTCATTTAAAAAACTTTCTTCGTTTTATATGTTTTGAGAGCTATTTTATAGTGTTTTGGCTTTCAAATGTTTTCTTATGATATCTTCTATACATATAATAAAAATGAAGTGTCCGTATGTAATATCAAAATAACATTTTTTTACTGATTGTGTGTGAAAGTATACACGCAACTGATAACAAAAATGCAATTTTTAAAATTTTTGTCGGTCTGTCTGTCTTTTTGTTCCGGCTAATCTCCGAAACGGCTGAACCGATTTTGACAGAAATTTCACTGGCAGATAGCTGAAATTACAGCGGTTTACTTAGGCTACTCTAAATTAGACTAACTATTAACCGCGGCTTTGTCTGCATGCTATCTCCAATACGGTTGGACTGATTTTCACGGAATTTTCACCAGCAGATAGCGGATATCGTAACAAGTAATTTAGTCTATTTTAATTTAGACTAGCTTTAACCGTGGCTTCACCCGCAGTACTATCTCCAAAATGGTTTGACCGATCTTCATGAAACTTTCACTTGCAGATAGCTGACCTTACAAAAAGTAATTCAAGCAATTTTAGTTTATACTAGCTGTTAACCGTGGCTTCGTCTGCAGTGGTATTTCCAAAACGGTTAGACCGGTCTTCACGAAACTTTCATTGACAGATATCTGACCTTATAAAAAGTAATTCAAGTAATTTTAGTTAATACTAGCTGTTAACCGTGGCTTCGCCCGCAGTGCTATCTGCAAAACGGTTTGACCGATCTTCACGAAACTTTCACTGGCAGATAGCTGACCTTATAAAAAGTAATTCAAGGAATTTTAGTTTATACTAGCTGTTAACCGTGGCTTTACCCACAGTGCTTTCTCCAAAACGGTTAGACCAATTTTCACGGGACTTTCCCTGGAAGATAGCGAACCTTATAAAAAGTAATTGAGGTTATTCTATTTTAGATTAGCTGTTACCCGCGACTTTGTCTGCATGAAATTTAGCAAGATTTCAACTCATTCTTTATTTTTAATAAGAGAAATAATTATCAGCTTATTGTTTACAATTCGACATTATAATTATTAATAACTTTAATGATATAAAGGTCTTTCTTATAACATCTTAGATTATAAACGTATTACGTAAAGAGTTCCATAATACAATTTCTTGCGGAACAGACAAGCGGTTTTTTTTTGTGTAGTCACAAAATCTTAATTATAATAATGGCAATGTATATTAAATGTAATGTAAATGTAAATCTTTATAATAATATTTTAAGTTATTGTTTCATTAGTTCCTTATACAGTGTAAGTGAGCACTGAGGTAGTTATATGGTGGGTTAAGGTTTCAAATATGTTGCTGATGACAAACCTCATTTGGCACGCTGTTAGTATTTATATATCTAATGTACATGTTACTTTTAGTGGCGTGCGCATCGTACTTACTTACTTACTCTTTAAAGAGCATTTCTGTAATTGTACATAGTCTCACAATTTTGTAATTCTTTAATACGATTTAAAAAAACGCGTGCGGAGCTGCGGGTATAGCTAGTTTACAATAAAGATAAACGTCACGAGGTTTTGACAGTATTTTATTTCATCTTCTGATCAGAAGCAAACGATTAGGTTTTGGTTAGACTAATTATTATCTAATAAGTGCTTGTACTCCCACCTCTCACAGTGACTCTCTTATAGTTTGTGCAGTGTTTTGGTCATACCCAGATGACGAGAGGCATGCATGCCGACATTGCATTGTCGACTGTGATAGATTGTATATCTCTTGGTGGTTGCTTTGTTTTTGCACTGTACTATACTTACTACAGTGGCATATTGTGGTCACTTTCTTGTGCTACTTTAAAATATGAAGTGTTTATTGTAATAAGTAAACACGTATAAACAAATGTATAAGTAGACACAATTTTTTTAGTTATTTATAGTACTTATCCTTTTTTTTTCTCCATGAGGAAATTCCTAAGATATCCATCTCGCCGGGCAGCAGAGGATGGATATGCCCGAGCCGCGCGGACTAAAACCCCATGATAACTTCTTACACCTTTTGGCTTTTGACCTTTTGGGACTGTCTAAGGGGCTCCAACTGCAGCCTGAGGGGTTAAGATGGTGGACCCCTCAATGGGGAATGGGAGTTATCCCCCCTGACGAATTATGGGAGTCGCATCGGCATAATGCACCTCCACCACATGGGCCTGTGCAGTTTAATTGCCCGGGTCGAAGGACATGCCCGTGTCCATCGCCCCCAGGCCACAACTACGGCGGCCGGAGGTTATTGCCTACCTGTCGCCGCCGCGTGGTTCGTCGGCCGCGGGAGGGGAGTCTAATCGCTCGCTCCCTCTCCCTCTCCGAAACCTTCTTTGTGATCATGACTGTCTCGCAGAACGAGGCGGCGGAGATACACCCGGCCTCGCTCTCGACCATCTTAAAAACGACAGTCAGGAGCTAGAGATCCGGGTCAATGGCCGCGACTAGCTCGCTGCGTGGCACGTCCCAGGCGGAACACTCACTCAATGTGTGGTGCGCAGAGTTATTCGCGCAGCCACAATGATGGCACCCTGTAGTCGGCTCCCGACCTATGCGATATAGGTAACTCCCGAAACATTCATGGCCTGTGAGCCATGGCCACAACTGAGCCAAGACTGGGCGAACAGCCTCAATCGTCACCACGCCCCAGCTGGGTTGCTCGAGTCATCGACACCACTCTTCCACCACAAGTACCTGTTGAAGTTGGGACCTTAGCATCTCAGTTTCCCGAGGCGCAAGACGTAGCCCCTGCTCCAGCACCTCTACGCGTCGAAAATACAAAGATGCTCGAGCTCTCGCTTCCAGGTCCCAGGGTGGGGATCCGTCTAGTAGGGAGGCCGCCTCGAAGGAGATCGTGCGATATCCGCGTATGGGTTCTGACCGCCAACGCCCGCTGTGGTGTCCGAAGGTGGGCGATGTTGTTGGCCGTCAGTTATAGTGCTTACCCTGACGAATTTCTCTATTGACCTTATTGTCGTCCCCATTAACCCCATTTTCCATGTTAATAGGGATTACATATAATTTAGCATTTTTGTATAAATCGTAATATCTGTCGCATATCTTTACATTCGATAATATAGATACCAACGCCGGACAGTCATTTCAATTTCGAAAAAGCTATTTTTGTGTAAAGTGCTATATTAAAATACTTCATGAAGCTGGATTTTGTCCATATTCATCACAAATGTCGGTATAGTCTGCGTCAAACTTTTTAACCGTTCCGAGCAATAATATTTTAGTTTAGTTATAATATCATTGGTTCTGAAGTAGATGCGCAGGCCACAGAATACAAATTAGGTATCAGGAAGACGCAGGTGAGGTGAAAGGGGAGCAGGCTCGCCCGCGCTCGTTCTCCTTCCCTATGGCACCCACGTTGATGTGTCAGTATCAGTCAAATTCAGAGCAGTACAGTCGCATTCAGAATATTTTTGTATTTAATAGATAACACAAACGAGGTTCCATCTAAAATATTCTATGATTCGGTGATTACTAAGAATTTTCTAGAAATTTTCTTCTTTAATGAGTGAATAAGATCAATCATCAAATGTTTTGTATTATCTTTCTTTTATTAATATTGCACTTAAAACAAATAATTATTCCTTTACATATGCAGATGTTTTATTAGATACCAGGTAGAAAATAGTTTTTAATTAGTAGAAGTTTGCTGATCTGTTTAAAACATTTGTTAACTAAGATCTAGTTATGCTAGTTCTAAAGTATTTAAAAAGTGGATACATTCAAGTGCTTTAGTAACGGAGGGTAATGTGGTTGTAGTTATTGCTATATCGGAGTAAAACTAGATATTTTAATTTGTAATATTATTAATTTACATTTATATAGATACATCAGAGGAATTTCCAAATAGGCAAGTTATTTTTTTCTCTGAGAAAGTTACCAAAGATGCATGGCATTCGTTGATTTAAAGGTTTCATAATTATCGACCTGTAAAATACCCACTACAGAGCCATAGACCTCTTCCCGAAGAAAGGGTAGGATATATGATTCTACATCTGATTGATGTTCAACAAATATGACTAGCCCCTTCAGCTTATTAGTATATTAAAGATGATGCCGGTTAATTCTAGTTCTCTATAAAATATGATTGTCTGGCTATATTTTAGCTAAGGAGGTTCTGTTCTTGGAGCCGAAGACATCAATTCTAAATCTATAACTTAGGAATCTCTGATCATAGATGCAAAGGGCGAGTTATTAGAAAAATGAACCCTAAAAATAAACCTACTACTCCATCTATAGCACAGATTTTTGTTTGTAAAAGTATTCAGTACGGATTCTGGAAGCATTAATTTGCCAACAAGGCAAGTCGATAGTAAATGTTTCTTTCCATAGCTTATTTCGCTACAGCGCGCCTTATTTGGGACTGAAAAGTCCTCCAACACATGAAGATGCTTTCGAACTATACTTACTTTAGATCTATAGTTTCCATCCAAAACTCAAATTATTTGGAAGATCAGTGTAAAAAGTACATTTTTGTATGAAACTTAATTTTTTTTTAAACATAAACAATGGGATAATTATAACTCGTATGCTATTAATTCAGCAATTGTTCTTGTTTTACAAAAAAGGATACAATGAAACGAACTTAACCATATTTGTACAATTTATTTCGTAGATAAGAATAATACATCATTTGAATAAGGTTAATGGTACCAAGTTAGTCAGGTACTCATTAAAATATTTTCTGAGTATTTACAAATCTTAATCTTGCTAAATGATCAGATATTTAAATTATCAATCGCTATATATTAATAAGGATTTTTTACACCATAGAGAAACAGTCAATTTTGAGGCTTAACAGAGCTTTATATGCTTTATATTTCAAACAGATTTTTAATACGTGTATAGATTATATTAAGTAAACAGTTACGTAATATAATGTATACTCTATAAGTATTTATGTCATCAACTATTTTAAATGTTTAATTCTATTTAGATTAACTATATGGACATAGTTTGTTTAATCAGTCGAATTTTTAACAAAAAATAATGAAAACGATTACAATAATTAAAACATTGATAAAAAAGACTATGAAAAAAATGACAAACAATTTCCATTTCTAAGGTGTATACGCCAAACCAGCACTTGATCGTGACAACATTTGAGAGTGGCATGTGATGTTATTTGACATTACACAAAGACATATAAAAAGGTTGCTACAGAAAGGTCAAACAAAAATGTTATTCTAGGCGATATTTTATAAATAAATATCAGTATACTACCGTCCCAAGAAAGCATTCAATATAATTTTTATTAACGTATAAGCTTCTATTAGCAATCTACAGGTGATTTTTTAGACAGTAGCAATATTTATGGAGGATACTTTGCACTCGATTCTCGTTCTAAATCAATTAAAAATATAGGTGCTTAATATTTGACCTAATTATCTAGAAAAATACAAAAATTATACACTCTTTCTATATTAAAGCACAGTGGCAATGACCGTCGGGTGATTTCACTTTCACTTGAAAGGGAACGTGGCAACGTCAGGATCAAATCAAAAGGGTTTATTGTCCGTTTTATTACCGAAAGTTATTAACTCAGGGTCGCCCATTAAAGCTTTTGACACAGGTCATTACACCAAGATTGTGTTTATACTTTTGAAAGTCTTAGAACAAATTTTAGGTTGTCTTGGTTGTTTATTAGTATTTATTATAATATTATTTCTTTATATGTTAAATGTGAGCATGAAGTGTCATATCCTAGAATACAGCGAGCGTTTAAACTTTCACCTGGTGTACTTAAAAAATCAGATGTACTTCTAAATAATCAGTCTACAGATTTTTGAAGTGAAACTTCTTTATCGGCGTTGGAAAAAAATTTACCGTCACATTTTTCGGTTACGCGTCACATTTTTCCGTTACGCGCCATCTTTGGAAGTGAAACTTCTTTATCGGCGTTGGAAAAAAATTTACCGTCACATTTTAAAAAATGATAATAAAATAATGAAAATAAAATAAAATAAAAAAAAAATAATAAATAATAAAATAAAAAATAAAATAATAAATGATAATAAAATAAAATGATGATAATAAAATAAAATGATAATAAAATGATAATAAAAATAAATAAAATAAAATAATAAAAATGAAAAAATAATAATGATAATAAAATAAATAAAATGATAACAAAATAAAATATGATAATAAAATGATAATAAAAAATAATAAAAAAAAAAAAATAAAATAAAATAAAAAATAAAATAAAATGATGATAATAAAATAAAATGATAATAAAATGATAATAAATGATAAAAAAATGATAATGAGTAAAAATAAAATAATAAAAAAAAAATAAAAAACAAAAAAAATATATATATAATAAAATATATAAAAAAAAAAATAATAATAATAAAAAAAAAAAAATAAAAAAAAAATAAAAGAAAATAAAAAATAAATAAAATAAAATAAAAATAAATAATAAATAATAATATAATAAAATAAATTATAAAATATAATAATAACATGATAATAAAATCCTTTTGTTTAAACTTTATCTAATTTAACTTTATTTAACCAATTTCTGGAAAGTTGCATATAGATCATTTTGCGAAAAATAAGGCCTTAAACAAGTTTCACTTCTTACGTGTGTACACTAGTACACGCACACATTTTTGAAGTGAAACTTCTTTATCGGCGTTGGAAAAAATTTACCGTCACATTTTTCCGTTACGCGCCATCTTGTTTGTATTCATGTCTATGATAATAAAATCCCTTTGTTTAAACTTTATCTAATTTAACTTTATTTTTTAATATATTAATGAAATTGTTTGCCATAAAGAAAGAAAGGGTTTTTTTTTTTTTTTTTTTAACCAATTTCTGGAAAGTTGCATATAGATCATTTTGCGAAAAATAAGGCCTTAAACAAGTTTCACTTCTTACGTGTGTACACTAGTACACGCACACATTTTTATTTTTTATTTGTGTTAGTTCGTTAGATGTGTCCTTTTTTGTTACGTACTATAACTATACGGAAGTATAGTTAGCTGCAGAATTTATTGAAAATAATGTACTGCTGAATTATATTATGAAAAAAGTATTTGATCATCATCTAGTAGCGCATGCCGCCCATATAGTTAAAATCCTCGTCAATCTTTTTGGTCACTCTGAAGATAGCCGTAAGTTTGTGATTGCGCATAATATAGTCAACAACAACAAAGTTCAAATTTTACTATAAGTACCGAAAATTGGCATTTGTTTATTCTTAAGTGCTCTCAAGTTTATATATATGTATATATATATATATATATATATCATATAATACATATTCATATCAAAATTTGTTTTTTCCGCATCTACATTCAGAGCCATCAAAAAGTTTGGCATAGATTGTATCCTCGGTTTTGGAGAGTATACTTTTAGTATTTCCTAATTATTTTTGTCTTAATTCCAAAAATAATTAGCCCAAATAGACGGTCCACACGTAGATAACCTATTGACTTTTTATATATTGACTTTCGTCCATGAATAAAAAATGCTGTGGATTATATGTGAATGTTTGATTAACTTACGGTATAGAAAAAAATTACATAACTTTTTGTTTATATAGATTATTTAACATGTATATATACTATAACAAGAATGATATCCTTTTCGCTTACGATAAATATGACACTTTCTCCAAAAAAAAAAAATACACGTCATAAAATTTCAATTTTATAATAATTAAATTTTGTTGTTCCAAATTATTTTTATGAGACATTTTATATAATTCAGTCTGGATTAGTTCACTATCAGCCACAAGACACTCTCATTTAAACCAATCTATTATATCCTACTTCCAATCACTGCTAGCCTTCTTGCTTCAAATCGCCAGACATACTCCATACAGTGAAATAATTTTATATCATGAATAATAATTAATTAACAAGTTCAGTCAAAATATTCTTTATAAGTCATATTGTTATTTAAAATTTTATCAGTATTTATTATGTCCTTGATTTGTATGTATTATACACATATTACATATTACCAATATGATGGATGGTAATTGTAAAATATCAGAATCATAATTGATAAAAAAGTTCCAACAAACCAAGTATACAAAATGTATATGGTTATTGCATATTTTCAATTTATCATATCAGCAGAAACTTTTACACGAAACAATAGTATCACTACCACAAAACACATTTGTCCAATTTAAAATAACTATATGTGACTAGAGATATTTGCAGCTTTGAATGTATTATATTTTCCACCAAAGCAAAAATGCAAATATATTTCACCCCCTTTTAAAGTAACACCTGGTCCAGTTAATTCCCCACTCAAAACCTGAGCTTGTACACTAGAAAATATGACTTTATATTACATACGCAATACTAAATGTTAAAAACTTAAAAAATAATTTAATATAGTAATAAAAACTCAATAGTTATATTTTTATAATGACAATTTCATAATTCATAAAAAGTCGAGCGATACCTATTTTAAATCGATGTTCAAAAATATTGCAAACACGCTCACAACCACGTTTATAGATATTCCACTTACTCATTACAAACATCATAAACTTTGAAGTAAAAAATATGTTGCATGTAAATGTGAATACATCTATGTCCAAAAAACTATTTGTTTTTCCTTAAAGAAGATTTTTGTGTCATTCATTCAATTTGCTATAATTCTGCACTAAATGGTGTTTTGCAGCCATCAAGTTTTACACCGTTCAACCCCATGATATTATAACTAAAAAGCTGTATTTACGTCATATGCGCTTCAACAGCGCCTTGTTAAAACTTTCCTAACTAGTTTATTTTTGATGGCTGCCCCATCAATCCGCCCATATCTACGCAATATATAACACATCTATTTCTTTTTCACCACCAATATTAAGAATATGCCATCTTATTTCCACATCTTATCTAAGATAGTGTGGCGTTACAATACTTTTTTTATTTTTATGTCATAGGAGGCAAACGAACAGGTGGGTCACTTGATGTTAAATGATTACCACCATCCATAGACACTAGCAACACTAGGGGAGTGGCAAGTGCGTTGCCATCCTGTATTTGGGGGAGGGGGGAAGGTGAGCCTCCGCGCTCTCACTGATCGAACGAAACACAACAATGTTTGCACTGTTACTTGACAAGGGTGTTTCTGTGGGTCGGGTGGTAGTAGCCCAGGTTAGTCGACCCATTCATGCTAAAACCAGTAATAGCTTCAGCATAACTCTACCACCTATGAGATATTACTTTACGTATATTACATTATCGTGGCATTTGTTTTATCAAAATATTATGTAGGTAATGTATCTACAGCTTTTGAATTATAATATCATTAGTTCAACAGATCGCCATGAAAATTGCTTTATCATTATAGGTCTTGTCTTTTTCTATAATCTTTTACTCTCCTTTGTTGCTCAACTTCGCACACCCATACCTTAATGTTATTGTGTCTCTCTCAGTTTATAGCATAGACCTTTTTTTCTCTCTCTGGTTAAGTATTTATTTTCTGTCTATTTTGCATAAGAAACATTGCATTAAAGTCACTTACAGGAATTTTATTATCATCACCTCTAATCGGTGAAGCTGTTAAGACCTTGCTAGGTCAACAGCGTAGCCAGTTGGAAAAAAAAATCATATCTAAAGAAGTTTCGTTTGAAAAATTAGTTATGTCAACATATTCATATTTTCATGGGAAGCCTGGATACAATTTTAATTATTATTATTACTATTTATATAACTTTTTTCCTAGAAATTCTGTACAGGAGCTTTTGGATAATAACGGATAATTGTCTATCCTCATTCATTTGATTTTAAGCTATTAAGAGTAAAAATCGTCAAAATATTTACATTAAATCCATGAAAAGGAGACTTTTTGGGCTTAACTTTAAGTTAATTTTAGTTTAAACAAAGAATACATTGGACTTGCTTTTTCTATAATAATCATAATGTAATTGCTAAATCACTGTGATGTAAGCAAATACCCTTCTATTACAGACAACAACAATAACAAAACTTATTAAAATATAATAAAATGGAAGAGCCTAATTTATTTTCTTTCCTATTATTCTTTTTAAACATTTATTTGAACATTAAAATTTATGTAGATTTTTGATTATATGTCATATTGTAACTCCGAAGCACTCTGTTTAGGCCATATGTACAAAACAAAACTATAGGAATAGAAGTTTATGGCACCAAGCAGACAGGGTCAGATGTGCTTTATGCTATAAGTCCCTTGTTTCTAGGGCTAAGCGGCCCAGAGTAAAAACATAAAATAATTACTATGTACGGAGTCCCACAAATCATTACACATTATTTACATTTAATCAAGAAAAAGTTGTAAAATTTGCATTGTTATCACACAAAAAAATGGGGCCTCTTAATGACGCTTGCTACAGGTTCTATGTAGTCTTAATTCATCTTTGTATTTAGACTTTGTAATTCTAATAGGTATTAATATAACAGCCCAAAGATTCTCAAGTTCGTTGAGATATTTAAAATAAAACACATACCTAGGCATATATATACTACGAGCTAGATATATCAAATAAAATGTATATAAAAACGGTTATGCAAAATAACGCATACCATTTTATTTATCGCAGTAAAAATATTACTCACATTCTCATAGTGACTTTTTCACTTGACTCTTCATCGACATCAGCAAATTGGTAAAGAAATCCAAATAGATGCTCCAATGATACACTATAACACTCACTTCACATTTAAACAGTCCTATTTCACAATGAGGAAGCCGTGAACGTTTGCGAGGAACTTGTCAAAGTTATCTTGGAAACGCACTTTATGCGGTCTGTGACCGTCGAAGAGCACACCGTTGGTTAAGACTCCGAATGCCTCCTCTAACCGTGGAACGTTATTGGGGTCATTGACAGCGAAAACCTCAATCAGCTGTCTCGCTAGTCCTTCCAGGAGAGCTGGTTTAACACAAGTCAATGCGTATATAGCCGCACCAGCTGCTGGTATTGAGTCTGGGGGTATCTCCATCTTGATGATTAACATGAGGAGCAGCTCCGCGAGGGTCAGCAGGGAGAGTGCGTAAGGGTTATTGTCTCCCAAGTTCCGGGCCTTGTTGGAAAGGCCCACGATCGTGTCGCAGCAGAGCGTCGAGACGTCGCACGAGACCGCGGTGAGACCGACGCGTAACGCGGACACAACCATCTGGAAATCTTCCATCGGTAGGTTTGTCAGCTGAAAATAACATTTTACATTGTATTCCCTTGTAATTAAGTACAAAAATAATGTTTATGATAGAAAAAAAATTAATGAAAAGTATTTGGTCTGACACATTAACAGAACAGTTATGTTAGATTCCCGGATATCCTTAGTACTGTTATTATATAACATGTCTTAAAAGTTCGACGTATCTAAATTATCAACATGTTTGTTTTAACTATGTGTGGGATTCAATTCCATTACTGGTAAAATTACGTCTGATTATAAAAACCTTTTTAGCTGTAGTAACTCAATTTAGCGAGTAGGTACTTATTAATAAAGTAAATTTTCAAAAAAAAGTATTAACCGACTTCAATATCAATCAAAAACCCATAAGGCACTGAAAAGCGGAAAATAAATAGTTTATCAAATTAACCAAATTAAATAAAACATATGAATATGTGTGCTACCCAGAGATGTATTGGAAGTCGGTGCCAACCGAAATTTCATATTTGTTCCAGGTAGAAATGTATTACAGAGACGACTTAAACTTTGTACCTATGTAGATGATATGATTTTCGATTCGCACCGACTTCCAATACATCTCTAGGTAGCAGACATATTCATATGTTTTATTTAATTTGGTTAATTTGATAAACTATTTATTTTCCGCTTTTCAGTGCCTTATGGGTTTTTGATTGATATTGAAGTCGGTTAATACTTTTTTTTGAAAATTTACTTTATTTTTCCATTTTTAGTGTACATAAATATATTTTACTAGCAGTGCCCGCGAACTCCGTTCCGCCTTAAGTATATTAAAATATGCGCATTTTTGCGGTATGGTATCTATCGGTATGGTATGCGATATGGTTTCAATTGGTTGTACAACAAGTAACGTTTGGTACGAACGCAATCTTATCAATAATCCGCGATAGTTTCTACCACCAACTCGGCTACCATCGCTTCACACATAATACACCTTAAGTAATGTAATTACAATGCTTGCGTCATGTTGCAACACAGCAACGAACATAAGCACAATAGGCTCCTAAGAATTGAAGAGTTTTTTTATAATATTGGTGGCAAACGAACATACGGGTCACCTGATGGTAAGTGATCACGGCCGCCCATGGACACCTGCGACACGAGAGGAAACACAGATGCGTTGCCGGCCCTTAAGAAAGGAGTAGGCTCGTTTCATGAAAGTTTTCTTACTTTGTCACGGATCCCATAATCAGAACCTAACCAAACTCTCGTCAAACTACCCTTGAAGTACATCCTTTCCAATAAAAAATGAATCATCGAAATCGGTTAACGTGATATTGAGTTATTCGTCTATTTGTCGTGTACATACTTAATGCAAATTTAAAACTTATACGGTTTTGCACTGGATGCCGTTGTTGGAACTGGACCAAATTGAAATGGGACCACACGGAAAGTACCAGCTTTCAAATAAAAAAAGAATAATCAAAATCGGTTCACCCAGTCCAAAGTTATGAGGTAACAAACATAAAAAAAAAAATGTGTGCGTGTACTAGTGTACACACGTAAGAAGTGAAACTTGTTTAAGGCCTTATTTTTCGCAAAATAATCTATATGCAACTTTCCAGAAATTGGTTAAAAAAAAAAAAAAAAACCCTTTCTTTCTTTATGGCAAACAATTTCATTAATATATTAAAAAATAAAGTTAAATTAGATAAAGTTTAAACAAAGGGATTTTATTATCATAGACATGAATACAAAAAAGATGGCGCGTAACGGAAAAATGTGACGGTAAATTTTTTCCAACGCCGATAAAGAAGTTTCACTTCAAAAAAAAATACAGTCGAATTGATAACCTCCTCCTTTTTTTGAAGTCGGTTAAAAATGAGTCGAGAGTGGTAGGATCTGTGCAAAATCCCACTGTAGAAGCACCACCACCATATTTATATCTACCGTTTGAATTCTGTATGGAATCTGAATATGTTTTGAGGTTAATTGTGCATAGCTTGCTCGGTTACTAGTTTATACCAGGTGAATGTTTAAAGGGTGACACCCTTCAATCCTGTGGTAGTTCATGGTCACATTTAACATATAAAATAATAATACCAAAACAAATACTAATAAACAACAAAGAGAACCTTAGTTAAAGTTTGTTCTAAAACTTTTAAAAGTATGGGAACGATACTTTCAAACGTAAAAAATTACTTCCAGGTTCAATGAACAATTTTAAAGAGGCTCTTTTCAAGGTTAATCTTTACGTAACTGCTTATCGTGAGAATTCCGCAAAGGAAGCGGGACGCAGTTCGTTTTTGCGTAAATCACTTGACATTGAGTGTATATCAGTTTTGCGTTTCTCGAGATAATTAGGTAAAATATTAAGAACCTATTTTTTTTTAATTGATTTAGAACGAGAATCGACTAATGATTATCCTGTAAAAATATTGCTATCGACTAAACAGTACGGCATGTTGTAAAGTGTTAATACCTGATCGGTGGAGTCGAGGTCCCTGAGCATCCTGTATGCGTGCAGCGCGAGGGTTGGCAGCGCCAGCAGCGGCGCCGTCAGCAGCGGCAGCAGCAGCCGCAGCCCGCGCGCGCACGTCTCGCCCACGCCACGCTCCGCCCCCGACCGCGCTATGCTGCATATCAGCTCCATCAGCGCGCAGATGTCCTGACACCACAATATCATTACAACACTCTCATACCTGCATCACGAAGCTTTAGCTACTCCACAACCAAACAAACTCCAAAAGTAATTACGATAAATCGCTCTAAAAACTAACCTCAAAAGTAATTACGATGAGTAGCTCTAAAAACTAACCTCAAAAGTAATTACGATAAATCGCTCTAAAAACTAACCTCAAAAGTAATTGCGATAGTCGTGTCAAAAACTAACCTCAAAAGTAATTACGATAAATCGCTCTATAAACTAACCTCAAAAGTACTTACGATAAATCGCTCTATAAACTAACCTCAAAAGTACTTACGATAAATCGCTCTAAAAACTAACCTCAAAAGTAATTACGATGAATCGCTCTAAACACTAACCTCAAAAGTAATTACGATGAATCGCTCTAAACACTAACCTCAAAAGTAATTGCGATAAGTCGTGTCAAAAACTAACTTCAAAATTAATTACGATAAATCGCTCTATAAACTAACCTCAAAATTACTTACGATAAATCGCTCTATAAACTAACCTCAAAAGTACTTACGATAAATCGCTTTATAAACTAACCTCAAAAGTACTTACGATAAATCGCTCTAATAACTAACCTCAAAAGAAATTCCAATAAATTGTGCCGAAACCTAAACTCAAAAAAATTAATTCTCATAAAGGCACTAAAAAATTCACAAAACTTTTTCATTCCTGTACGAGCAACTACTATTTTACTTAGTAAGCAATAATATTTTATCATTAATACATTTTAATGAAAATAAAACAGTGAACATTATGCACTCCGCGGATTCGATTGTTTCATTTCACTGAACCATCTATGATTTTTAAAATACATTTTCTATCAACATCAATAATTATCATCATCGAGTTATCGCAATACTGTTAAACACCCTACAATTCCGATAATGATTCTATATTAACGTTTCCAAGTTATTTTGATTCGTGTAAAAACCATGGGTTCAGTTATCGTACTGCGTCTATCGTCACGCAACCTGCATTTATTACAACCATGTATAAAATCTGTGTGGGAACTCGAAACAATATATATAAAAAATCATTCATAGACCGTGAGAATGAAATATAATGGATTCTAAAAATAGCCCGTGTCTAACTTTGTCGCATCATCCAACAAATTCAACACATTTGTCAGGTAAATCTAGACGACGTATAGAATTGTCAGGGCACTGAACACACGGAATGGCGATATGGGCCCATTACTGAGAAAACTACGACTTTTGTTTTCTTTTTTAAATAAAAGTATAAACCATACAGACAATTAAAGATTTAGATTGCGAAAAGACATTTTTTAATATCTTAAAAGCAGTAAATTCTTTGTTTCTTTATTTTTACATCATACCTGTTAACCTGTTAACCGAACAGGACGTATGAATACGTCAAACGTAAACAGTAGCATGAACGGATAGGAAGGAATACGTCCTTGAGATAAATATTTATTGCGCCCTGGAATGGGAGAGACGTATAGTTTCGTAAAATAAAGGATGCATCGGTACATGCCTATACATGATTTGGCAACAAATATATATCTCAAGGACGTATTCCTACCCGTTCATGCTATTAGGACGTTTCCTAGTGAAGGAGTTCCTGCCCGTTGTATATTGCGTAATTAAAGAAGGAATTCCCCGGTTAACAGGTTAAGTTATTAAAATATACATACTGTTCTTAAGTTGATATTCTATTGTTAATGTCATTGGAACAAGATGGATTTAAAAGAGAAGTTAAATGCCAAATCAACACAGCATCAAATATCTTTCGCAATTACTGTAAAAGTAATTAGTGTAGTCTCTATTACTTTCCTACAGCAATAATAAATTCCAGCTTACTTCACATACAACGACATCGAGCGGTGACTTACAAGGAAGCTTTCTTAGAATTAATTCTAAAATAACCTTAGAATTTTGAACTTATTAATTCTGATAAATGTATATTGATGGAAATAATTTTTTAATGAACCCTCCACACTAATATACATTGTCATAACCACAGAAAGAATCTATTTATTTCTATAATAAATACCTCGTAAGCCTCTTCCTCAGCATCCTGTGGGATACTGGATATCTTTCCGGAATTCCATCTCATGTAGACCTCGAACGTCGTATTACATATCTCGAGAAATCTGCGAGAAACCATATAAACATTTACATTACATCATAACATTGTATCTCGTTAGCACAAGAGTTGTATACAATTTTTTAGACTTTTAGAATATAATGACTCTCTTTACAATAAATAATAGAACTTTTTTTTTAAATTAAATTAGTACCCAAACATAGGTTTCACATACAGCTATTTTGTAAGGAGCTAAGTTAATTAATGCTATATAATTCTTATAGATAAAACTTAAAAAAAAAGAAGTAATTTAAGAGATTACACCAAAAATATAATAAAAAACAAGATTGAGATCATATTTACACAATATATTGTTTTCTCTTGAGACAATAGTTGATAGCTTCGCTGGAAAACGATAGATGGCGCTGGTGTCGTTATTAACAAATTTATAGATTAGTATATTTATAAACCAACATGATTCGAATATCAGTATACAATAAATTTAGATTGGATTAAAACAAAAATACAAAAAATAATGGATAAGATGATATATTAAAATGCTTTTTTTTAACTGACTACGCTATCGACCTAGCAAGGTCTTAACAGCTTCACAGGACTACAATTAAAATGCAAAATATCTATCTGAAATACTAAATATTATACTCACTTGCTAACGTTGTGGGGTTCGACTGAATGCAACATTCTCTTAGCACTCTTCGATAGTAAATTCAAACCGGGTAAAACAACACCCGGATAATTGTGATATCTGAATATAATCCCGGGTATCTTGTCTAAGGCACCGATGAGCATCATGAATTGTTCGTCCATTTTCCCCACCTATAAAATTTTTTTTTTTTTATATTATAGGGGGCAAAAAGATATGTGGGCCACCTTCAGGTAAGTGATCACCGTCGTCCATAGACACTAGCAATACCAGGGGGTCGCAAGTGCATTGCCTTTTAAAGGAGTGTACGCTAGTACGTATTGTAATTGTATGATATAATATACAATTACAATTTAGAGTAACCTTTTAAAGTATAACAATAACTAACGGATAACACACTACTTAAACTGATGACTCAAGTGATGACCGTCGTCCATAGACACTAGCAACACCAGGGGGTCGCAAGTGCATTGCCTTTTAAAGGAGTGTACGCTGGTACATATTGTAATTGTATGATATACAATTACAATTTAGAGTAACCTTTTAAAGTATAACAATAACTAACAGATAACACACTACTTAAACTGATGACTCAAGTGATGACCGTCGTCCATAGACACTAGCAACACCAGGGGGTCGTAAGTGCATTGCCTTTTAAAGGAGTGTACGCTGGTACATATTGTAATTGTATGATATACAATTACAATTTAGAGTAACCTTTTAAAGTATAACAATAACTAACAGATAACACACTACTTAAACTGATGACTCAAGTGATGACCGTCGTCCATAGACACTAGCAACACCAGGGGGTCGCAAGTGCATTGCCTTTTAAAGGAGTGTACGCTGGTACATATTGTAATTGTATGATATACAATTACAATTTATAGCAACCTTTTAAAGTATAACAATAACTAACGGACAAAACACAACTTAAACTGGTGGCTTTAGATTTGAGAAGCTGAAATTTCTATATAATTTTCTATTATATAATGTAGGAGAGCAATACCACAGGCTTTTTGAAAATTCTTTTTTTAAATACATTACAGATTTTAGCATTTCACCACCACCTCGTCTGATGTTAAATAACAATGTGGTCTAAGATGGTAAACAGGTTAAACCTGGAGGCTCTCAAGGACAATTGTTGGAACACACCTATATGTGTTTGGCGAAAGATTTTCAACTTGACGGTGGTAGCATGAGGAAAGACTTACCACCATATAATGGTTCTATCACGATGTATTCCTTCAGCGAAAGCTTAGTCTCATTCGCAATTATGCGATAAGAGTAAAAATTTTACATTAGTGCACCTAATCTCATTGATTACGACGGGAGTTCCCCTGACAGAAACATTAGATACTAAGAACGCGTTCAGAAATCAATTTAATAACGAAAATTAATATTACGACGTTATCTAAATGTTTTCAAAAAAAATATTTTGACATCTTACCAATCAACACCTAGAGCAAATCTACGGATTATTATTATTTTATTCCTTATATAAAAATTAACTCTCAAAATTATTGTGATATTATTACATGCAGCAGTTTAAAAAACAGTGCGCGTTCAGTTTGTACACGCGTTAGTAGTGAAATGTATTTGGCTTATATGTATTAAATTATTATTATCATTACATAGTATAAAACAAAGTCCCCTACCGCGTCTGTCTGTCTGTCTGTTCGCGATAAACTCAAAAACTACAGAACGGATTTTCATGCTGTTTTCACCGATGGATAGAGTGATTACTGAGGAACGTTTTAGTATATAATTTGTCAAGGATTTTTTCATAATCAGGGCGGGACAACGTCTGCCTGGCCCGTTAGTATATGTATATATGAGAATGCTCATAAACCATATACTATATAAAGTCACATATTACAAATACTTAACTATACATTTACTCATTTTGATATACTACTAGACACCGACAGACACTTGTACATACTTACACATACACACAAATACATTACCTACCATACGTTTGACGCGTATGAGGTAACGAAAATTTTATTCTACCCTACCATTAGTTACACTTCAACAATATAAATGTAAGTCTATAGGTCAAATATATAAAGAATAGCAAAGTACCTCTAGCACACCCTCCGTGACACCTATAAAGCAGTCCAACGTGTCGGCCAACATGTTGCGAACAGGTTCTGTGTCTGTCCCTATATTTATAAGGTTTATGAGTTTCTCTTGAAGTGCTCCCGTACTCGCTAATAAACGATTCCTCACATCACCTGAAAATGAATAATCGAATTCATGTTCTCTCGATTGTAGAATTGTTGTATCGATACTTATGATTAATCCTTTATACCTGCAGTATAAATTAGTCCCTAGTATATCACTACATATTATAAAACAAAGTCTTATGTCTGTTTGTTCACTATAAACTGACAAACTACTGAACGGATTTTCATGCGGCAGGTAAAGTGATTCGTAAGGAAGGATTAAGCATATAATTTGTCAAGGTTTTTTTTTATAATCAGGGCGGGAGAACGGCATTCGATATATCATTATTTCTCACTGTATGTATCTCGTACGCACTATCTTTAATTTTTTTTTGTCACGTCCTTGCATTGATTATTTCGGCATCCATGAAATGGGACCTATTATAATACCCAACTATCCCACAAAAACACATTTTCTGTGGTCTTTACAAAATTATGTCTTGATGCTGTTTTATGGGAATTCTTCGTCCTTGTACTGAATTGTACATATTGTGTTACGGCAGCGAGCCATGTGCTCGTCACACTCGTGTTCAATATATAGTGTTCAATATATAGAATAGTGAATAGTTATAGGAAGGGAAAGACGTGAATTTATTATGCTTTAATTTTGTGTTACTATTGTTCTAGTACGTAGAAACTCACAGTGTGTTAGCAGTTAGATTTTTATATGAACATTAACGAACGAATGGACAGCCGATCTATTAGGGTTAAGTATTCCACGGGGAACATAATAAGCACATAAGTACGACACCATGCGCCTTATTCATGAAACGGGCGCATCGTATGGGGTCTCGGTCGAGTTGATTTCGATCTTATGCGGGACACACTCACAGAGTACGTTTATCGGCCCATTAACGAACAGTAATTTCACAGACTCTGATCGGAACGATCACCGGGTGGACTCTGATCGATAGAGTCTAATAGGAATATTGACACGACAGAGTCTGATAAGAACGTACATAATAGTTAGAGCAAATAGTTCAAGTGGCTGTATAAATATTTCTTGATCGATCGAGAGCCAATACTGAGTACTTCGATTAAAAGAAAGAACTCGTGTTAAAAGAACACGTCAGACAAATGTTGCGGATAGAGGTGATTTACGACCACCACAATATTATTTTCGCAATATATTAGGTGCAGTTCAATTATTCTGTTGAAAGAGTATTAGAAAATGTGGACAAACGGAGACGGGTGCGTTCGTATGTACATGTCTGTGTTACCTTCGGCATATGTGGCTGCGATCGCAAACGCCCTGTGGAGCTCCTTCCTCAGCTCTCCTGGCAGGTTGTTCCCGGAAGCTTCCCACGCGACCAAAGCGAGGAATTCTTCACAGCTTGCCAACGGGTTCTGTCTATAAATTGACCACAAAATATTAAACTCCTATTACATTATACCTATACTCAACTCATTTTGCGGGCTAACAGTAGTTAGTCAGACCACCCTGTTTTTTTTAATACTACGACGTTAACAAACCATTATGCGAGCCGCCTGATGTTAAGCAGTCACCGCAGCCTATGGACGCTTACAACATCACAGGTGTTACATGCGCGTTGCCGACCCTTAAATAACCTATTTATTTTCCCCTTGAAGAACTGTATACTATAGTCCCCAGGAAGAAAAATTAACAGGAAGCTCATTTCATAATCGGATCGTTCGTGAACGAAACTCCTCTGGAACCGGACCGCCCGAGACCATGTCGATTACGATGTATGAGGATAAATTCCTTGCCGATGACGAGCGGTGCGATGGCGGAAAGAAGCTACAGGCATAATGTCGAACAATTCCTCAGAACACAACCCATTATACAAACGGTAGAACACACGTAAAGAGACGACGTTTCTTCTTAGACTGAATGGTTCGATACCATTTGTGAGCTTGGGATCGCCAACAATTCTCATAACTCGTTTTTGAGCCAAGTCAAATAGTCCAAGTTGGTATCCAAGAGCTCCCACCCAAATATGGTAACAGTACTCCATATGGGGTCGAACTTGCGTTTGTACAACAGCAGTCTTTGCCCAGGGGTGAAGTACCATTTCGCCTTGTTCAGAGTACCGAGCTTTCTGAATACCAGCCTAACCTTGTCTTCCAGATGACTACAAAACTGAACGTCGCTAGAGATTCTGACACAAAAGGATCCCAATACTATCTGCGATGGTAAGTGGTGTGTCTTGGAATTGTGGGGTCACAGTGAATCCGAGTCTTTTTATCGGTGAATGCGCAAACTTGGGTCTTATTAGTGTTGAAACGGAACAGATTGTTCCTACCCCGTAACGTTTACTAAACAAAATGTTAAAAAGGCAGAAACGAAATCGGAATGGAAACGGAAATCTTAAAAAAATGAAACATGTTATATGAACAATTATAAAGTAAATTTTCAAAAAAAAGTATTAACCGACTTCAATATCAATCAAAAACCCATAAGGCACTAAAAAGCGGAAAATAAATAGTTTATCAAATTAACCAAATTAAATAAAACATATGAATATGTGTGCTACCTAGAGATGTATTGGAAGTCGGTGCCAAGCGAAATTTCAAATTTGTTCCAGGTAGAAATGTATTACAGAGACGCGAAAGTGGACTTAAACTTTGTACCTATGTAGATGATATGATTTTCGGTTCGCACCGACTTCCAATACATTTCTAGGTAGCACACATATTCATATGTTTTATTTAATTTGGTTAATTTGATAAACTATTTACTTTCCGCTTTTTAGTGCCTTATGGGTTTTTGATTGATATTGAAGTCGGTTAATACTTTTTTTTGAAAATTTACTTTATTTTTCCATTTTTAGTGTACATAAATATATTTTACTAGCAGTGCCCGCGAACTCCGTTCCGCCTTAAGTATATTAAAATATGCGCATTTTTGCGGTATGGTATCTATCGGTATGGTATGCGATATGGTTTCAATTGGTTGTACAATAAGTAACGTTTGGTATGAACGCAACCTTATCAATAATCCGCGATAGTTTCTACCACCAACTCGGCTACCATCGCTTCACACATAATACACCTTAAGTAATGTAATTACAATGCTTACGTAGTTACGTAGTCCGGTGAAGCTGTTAAGACCTAGCTTGGTCAATAGCGTAGTCAGTTCGAAAAAAAAAAAAAAAATGCTTACGTCATGTTCCAACACAGCAACGAACATAAGCACAATAGGCTTCTAAGAATTGAAGAGTTTTTTTTGTAATATTGGTGGCAAACGAACATACGGGTCACCTGATGGTAAGTGATCACGGCCGCCTATGGACACCTGCGACACGAGAGGAAACACAGATGCGTTGCCAGCCCTTAAAAAAGGAGTAGGCTCGTTTCTTGAAAATTTTCTTACTTTGTCACGGATCCCATAATCAGAACCTAACCAAACTCTCGTCAAACTACCCTTGAAGTACATCCTTTCCAATAAAAAATGAATCATCGAAATCGGTTAACGTGATATTGAGTTATTCGTCTATTTGTCGTGTACATACTTAATGCAAATTTAAAACTTATACGGTTTTGCACTGGATGCCGTTGTTGGAACTGGACCAAATTGAAATGGGACCACACGGGAAGTACCAGCTTTCAAATAAAAAAAGAATAATCAAAATCGGTTCACCCAGTACAAAATTATGAGGTAACAAACATAAAAAAAAAAAATAAAGAAAAAAAAAAACATTCGAATTGATAACCTCCTCCTTTTTTTGAAGTCGGTTAAAAATTGGATTTAACTCATTTTGAAATGTAACGAGACATATATTAAATACTAATTTGCGTTGTGAATCTGCTAGTGTGGTGAGCAGATGGAGGATTACTTGATATATCGTGTATTAACTTGCGTCGAGAATTAGCTAAGGTGGTGAGCAGATTGAGGGTTACTTGATGTATCGTGTACTAACTTGCGTCGTGGATACGCTAGTGTAGTGAGCAAATGGAGGGTTACTTAATACGAGTATATCGTGTACTAACTTGCGTTGTGAATGCCCTAGTGAAGTGAGCAGATGGAGGGTTACTTAATATATCGTATACTAACTTGCGTTGTGAATGAGCTAAGGTGGTGAGCAGATGGAGTGTTACTTAATATATCGTGTACTAAGTTGTGTTGTGAATGCCCTAGTGTAGTGAGCAGATGAAGTGTTACTTGATATATCGTGTAGTAGCTTGCGTTGTGAATGAACTAAGGTGGTGAGCAGATGGAGTGTTACTGTGTATATCGTATACTAACTTGCGTTGTGAATGCGCTAGCGTGGTGAGCAGATGTAGTGCGTGCGTGGCGGCGGCGGGTTGCGCGGCGCAGTGCCGCAGACAGGTGCCCGCGCGCGCCGCCAGCCGCGACACCACCCAGGGCGCGCCGCGGGACGACTTCCCGAACGCGCACTCCAGGATCGCGGACATCTAAAGACGCGTTTAAACCAAACGAACATAGAACAAGAGCATTCTTTCTCGATCTTTTAGTGCAAACGAAATAACGTTCTTAGCATTTACATCAAAATATCATTGCACGATAGGTGTTTAGATCAGCCGAGCGAATGCTCATTGCTTTTGTCATTCTCGGCGGTAAGATGCAAGAAGCGAGTTCATCTTCTTTTTTATTTCTTCAACATTACTATTATAATTTATAATTGATGATTGGACAAATAAAACAACCGTTTCATTTCTTGACAGGATGACGAAGAAGAAGTTTATTTAAGTTTGTTGGTAACAGACTAATAAATAAAATCACAGATTAAGTAATGAATCATAGATAGATAGATTAGTTTGTTTATTTTATGTAATTCTCTAATTAATTTCAACAATTACGTTCTACTATATTTGCAATTTCCTACCAAACATTTTGTTTGCGAGTTGTATTCTTATAGTGTTCAAACGTCGGATCTCACAGACATTTGGAATTTCAGTAGGCTTCTATCATAAATAGGCATTTTTCTTGAGACCAATCCATAGTTGAATCAATGAGTATATATTCAGATCGCTCGAACACAAGAACACTTTGAAGAGACCGTTCCGGAGAGCGAGCACGTTCGAAAACGCAAGAACGCTCTAAGCATCTATTCGCACGCTCTAGTACCATTTATATCAAGCGAGCGACCATTCTTAGAATATTCCATAGAATCTTTGTGAACACAGAAAAAACATTGAAATAATACTCTACGTCTGTTTACACTAAAAGAATTTGATGCAGTGGGGATAGAATGAGCATTCGCTCGTCTGATCTAAATCGACACACTCTAAAACATTACGCACACAAACTCTGTCACACTATTTTATTAATTATAAAACCTTTTTTTATACAATCACCTCAGATAAACAACAAATTACCGCCCCTTAATATACATTTGAAATACTTTTATCTTATCGTGGGAACAAATCATTAAACTAATATTATATACATATCAATTGAATACATCCTTATAACATACCTCAGAATAAACTGTAGATTGCGGCATCAGATAAGAATTCGCCCAAATTTTTAATAGCCATGAAATTGTGGCTGATAACTCAGGACTAAAGACTGTAGCTAGGCCTGCTTCCAAAGCTGCACACTCCCAAGCACTTATACGAAGAATCTCGCCGACTAATCTGTCAGAGAAAATTATATTAAAATAGCCAAGTAGGTCCGAAATATCCGAATAACTTTCTGGCCATACCTCGAAGAACATATAATACAATAATTATACAATACATACAATAATAACGACTATCGTAAAAATAATAAATAGATATATTACTCAGTATAATATTTGCCCCATTCTTTGTTACGCTTACTTTTTTGAGTTATATTTCATTGGGTGCATTCTGAGAAATCTTTCGGTGATTTTTATGTTTAAAACAGAAGTCGCTTGTACGCAGTTAGTCGATAATCAGCTTCTTTTGAAATATAAATACATATGCATTGATGTCAAATGTCACCACGGCTTGCGTTGTCACGCCATATGATTTTAAATTTATATATGTATATATATTAATGTATATAAATGTTTATTGAATAAACAGTTATCTTTTTCATTGAAAAATTCTTGATATTTTATTTTTGATTCTGCCATATTTTTTACAGCCTTAAACTATCCTTTCATGCATATATGTAACTAGCTTCTGCCCGTGACTTCGTCCGCGTGGAATAGTTATTTGGGCTAACGCTATCAGGCAGAGGAAGCTCTCAAGAGGAAAAAAATCCCGATTTTGAAACATTCTTCATTGGCGCTCCGCTCTTATTGGTGTTGGCGTGATGATACTTAGCCTTATAACCTTTCTCGATAAATGAACTATATAACCCTGAAAGAATTTTTCAAATCGGACCGGTAGTTCCTGAGATTACCGCCAACAACGTCACAAACTCACAAACTTTACCTCTTTATAATATTATAGTATATAGTATAGAATTATAGATATACAAAAACCTTGCAGTAGATTTTTTGTACAATTAACAAAATAATTTCAACATTTCACATCTGCCAGGCAGACCGCGACGGCTCCCATTTTTTTTTTAATAATTTGTGTATGTATGTTATTTATTCGAACTTTCGTTACATAGTATCTAACTTCACCCCTGAACTTATGACTTAATACGACAGCTAAAATGTGTAGTAACATTCTTATTGAAGTTCATGTTAATAAATTATAATTTCACATGTGCATTGTAAATACACTTTTTGTCTCTAACGGTACAAAAATATCCTATCTCTTTTTTCCAGATCTCAGGCTACCTATAGATCAGTTGACATTGAGCTCGCTTTATGTAGATGTAGATGTGAAAAGTATGACGCTTAAACTAAAAACAGACCGCCTACCAGACCCTACTTCCATGATATGGTTTTAAAATCACGCGTTTTCATAAGTTCGTAAATACTCGAGAACTTATGATACAAATTTATAGAAATATAAAATTTTGCCCGTAGTAGTTAAGTCATGAAAGCATAACGAATAAATAAACATACAATCTCACGTTCCCGTTTATAATGTTAGTTATGATTTATCATACGAAAGTACAACAAATATGCTTAAAAATACACAGAGGTTCAAAACCGACATGATATATGCAGACGTAATTTATAAGCGATCTCGAATCAACATAAATACCATCCTTTGAATTATTATCAAAAACACACTATAGAGCATTCTTCGAACACTGGAGAAGAGAGTTAGCTCTTGTACTCTGACTATCGCTAAGTAACGCCTTCATTCATAAAAGAGATAAGAAATCTAATATTTAAGTTTATTTTTAATCAACTCTTATTTTGTTAAAATACTTAATAGTAAATATTATGGCTATGAAATGAACACGTAAATATGCAAGTGAATATTGGTAAATATGCAAAAAGTGAATCGTCGAGTCCTCTAAGCAAACGAGACCAATATCACATTACACAAAAAATCCAGCTCTTACATAACCTACGCATATATTACATCCAACTGTAATTTAAATACACGATACAAAAAAGTCACAATTGTAAATTCAGCAGCAATGAACCCTCCTGTAAAGTTCAAGGCTTAACATTCATTTCATACTAATAAATATATATATTATTTTCCTTTAGATAACCAAAGATTAAAGAGATACTGTATCCATCCGATAATTGTGTTGACAGAAGGAGTTACACATTTCAAAATACCAATAGATATGCAAATAATGACCTTACTATTGTGTATTATATAGATAATATGCAAAGTGCAATTATTGTTTTCCTTTGAAATGTGTTAAGCATGCCATATAAATTCAAATTCATTTCAATTCATCAACATTCTTTACATATTACAGAAGGCAACGTTTCTAAATCTCTCCGTCTGACCAGGAAAGAGAGAAGGAAGAGACAGAGAGAGAGAAGGAAGTGATAGAGAGAGAGAAGGAAGAGACAGAGAGAAGTTTTGAGATCTAAGGTAAATTAAAAATCATGATCAGTACACTCTGTGGCAATATCTTATCAAAACAATTAAATACCTATCTATACATATAATAAGAATGAAAATCTAACGTGACTGTACTTTTTACATTTTTATAAAAAAAAATGTTGCAGGATTCTTGCATATTGGAATAAGTAATAAAATACATTTTAAATCATTTTTAGAAATGTTTGTCTGTTTTTTTGAACACGCGTCACTGCTAAAGTATTGCGTTCACAATAAAACCATAAAACAATAAAATCGGTCCACTCTATCGAAATCTATTGTAATTTTACTGACGACGAGACTTAAGTACGAGAGAAATCTACTATAAGTAAATGGACTTAATACATTCCGATGATGTTATTAGTAATTATTTTTTTACATTTGGTTCCACGCGGACGGAATGCCCAGCTAGTTATCAAATATAATGTAATAAATAATTGTTTAGCATATAATTACTAGAAAGTCCATTATTTTAACTTCTAAATATAAATCACAGTAAGAGCCTTTTTGTGCTACATATCCTCAGAGCAGCGGGTGTTAGAGATTAATATATAATGTAACAGGTTTGGTACTAGCTATGGTATTTAAATAGTCTATGATAAGTATGATTTACTCTGTGGAAATTCTCTTTGTGTCTGTGTCTACACCAGTAAACATCTCTGTACCCTTTTGTCTCATTATAATAATTAAATACCAGTAAAAGACATTTATTAAACAGAAAATACAGTCCATTGGGAATAATTGAACAGCGGGCACTGCTAGTTTTCTACAATGTAATAGGTAACACATTTTAATTCATATTAATTTGCTATTTGTATTAAATATACATTGTTTTTGTATACATAATAACGTAAGTCATTTTTGCGTCTAGCACGGTTCAATTAAAGTTATATTTGAAAATCTTGTATTCATATTTTAATTTTTAATTTCTCTCTAGATCCATAAATCGAATAAAATCCCAAAAAACGCCACTGTAGAATATAATTCAATATAACTCAATGACATTACCTACGTCATAACACTAATCACCTGTCATATTTATATAAATATGACGGAAATGTGTGTTAAATGTCAAATTAAAGTCATGTGTTTCGCCTCGTGCCATCTCACATCATGCCTCGTGTTCCTAAGCGTCTTCATAGGGATTAATTTAAATAAAACATTTTTTACTTGATTTTATGTCCTTAAATTAGATGTAAATAACACAAGTGACGATCGAACACCACTTTACAAAAATTATAAATAGAAAAACCTTTACTGTCTTCACGCTGATTTCATCAACTCCATATATTCTTTGAAGGTATGATATTACTAATTCAAAATACAATGATACAAACCTCCACATTTTAATTTTAATCCCTTAAATACTTATTGTTATCAATTGTCTACATTTTAGTTACACGTTTCATTTCAAAAACCTGTAGGTATATGTTTTTCAGAAAGTATGTGTATAGCCATTGAAAAAATTGCAATTGATTTTGCTGTATTTCATTCATAAATAATATAACTATTTCAATATTAATAGATAATGTAGATACATGACCATTTGTTTGAGTCTACAATAATTTTAGTAATTAATAAACGCATGACATGTATTATTGCCAGAAGCATTAGTCCGGTGAAGCTGTTAAGACCTTGCTAGGTCAAAAGCGTAATCAGTTCGAGAGAAAAAAAAAATGCCAGAAGTCTACATATAACATGTTCAAAATAAATACTCAATATTACCAATTATTACCAAATTTGTTATTTACTTTTAACATAACCTATGAGTACATTCCTTTAAAAAACATGTTTTAAAATTCAAAACAAAATATCATGCATTTAAGGATTAAAAAGGTCTCTAACAGCTAATATACAATTACAAGAAGGCCTCCAATGTAGTATTTTAGTAACCTTATGTAGAAAATACAACCTATTATATTACTTACTTTAGTATCGGATCGACATTCTCCGTATCATTGCTCTCCCCCACGAGATATCTAAGAGACGCATCGATATTCGCATTCTCCATAATACTGTAGCGAATTATTTCTTGTGGTATCATTACTGTTTCGCCTTCTGTGCAGTCTACAGCTAAGAAATGACCTAAAATAATTTAAAGAATAAGTGATTCCCGCGTTAAACGTAAAACTTGCTACGTCAAATCTAAATATCATGGATAGAGAAATGGACGTACAAAGTACGTACTCAGCGCCCGCAATAGTGGATATCTCGCCAATATACCAAGTGGTGATAACATATTAGCATTAAATTAAAATACTACCTCCAATAATCAATTAAAATACTTGAAGATTATTAAATTAGGTATTATTTCAGGATCAATATAACAATATATTCATAGAAAATGCCGCCTCAAAATTTTGACGCTCCCAGGCAGCCGTACGAAATGTTCGCCCCCGAGTTACCAACTCTCAAAAATATTTACCCCTGAAATTATAGCTAAATCCCATAAAATTCCAACAATTACTCGAAAATCCCCCTAAAATAAAAATAAACAATTTTAAAACTAAAGTTCAGACGTCTAAAAGTGTAAATAAATTACTACTATAAAATATATACAAAAAAAAACACTTATTTGTTTCTAGATGCGCAATTTTTAAATAATTTTCTTCATAATAATTCATTCATTAAAATGATTCCAAAAATTGGCTGAGTTGAGTTATCTTAAGATATATAAAAAAGTCCCTAAAAATGTAAAGCCCCTAAAATATCCCATCCCACAACTCAGTACCGTAGCTTCATTGTAAGAACCGAGAAATATTATTTAGTGTGAACATAAAAATATGTTAACTAGTCAAATTGCCTTGGCTTAGATTACTGTTTAGCGACTCATATAATTAAAATGTTGAAATCATAATTAAAAACAATAGTTAGATCATAATAGTGCGAATATTGTAGAGCAAATACTATGTTACTTAATCAAAATTTCATATCACCTGTTATCATTAATATCCAATGTAGGTCTTCAAATAAACTGACTAGTTGTTCGCCGCCGCTAACTGGTAATTTTCCCATATGCATTAGATGTAACTGACTCTCTAACCTGGAGATAAACGCAAGAATATGTATCTAAATTTCCTTAGACAATATACATATATAGTACTACCGGGCCCGGCAGACGTTGTCCCGCCCTGATTAAAAATAAATCCTTGACAAATTATATACAAAAACGTTCCTCATGAATAACTTTATCCACTGGTGAAAACTGCATGAAAATCCGTTCAGTAGTTTTTGAGTTTATCGCGAATAGATAGACAGGCAGACGCGGTAGGGGACTTTATTTTATACTATGTAATGATATAAGACAGGTACACATCTTAACTGGCCAATGCTCTCTCTGCCACCAACGTGCGAGCGTTGTGCAGCGCATCATGGCACAGAAGGTGGTCAGGGTGTACCGCACTGTAGCCTCAGCGGCGGCCTTTGTGCTCGTCAGCTCCCTACCCTGGGAACTAGAGGTGGGAGTTTTTGCCGCCGTGTATGAGTTCACGGCGACAAGGAAGAGAGATGGGGAGCCTCCGGCTCCCATGGAGATAGAGGAAAATCGGCGAATGTTGAGGGAGGAGGCAGGACCTGGCGAACGAGCGCTACGGGCGATATACAATTGACGCCGTCCGCCCGGTCCTGTCGGAGTGGTTGAATAGGAAGTGGACCTCCTTGTCGTTCCGGCTGGTGCAGGTACTCACCTGACATGGTTGTTTCGGTTGGTACCTGCACCAGATCGCTCGCAGGGAGCCGACTGCCGCATGCCACGAGTGCGGCGCTGACGAGAGACATCGCCGAATTATGGCTGCGGCGGTAGGGATGGATTTATCACTGCCGAGTGTGGTTTCGTCCATGCTTGGCAGCAAACAGGCGTGGCGAGCGATGGCCTCCTTCTGCGAAGAGGGCATCTCGCAGAAGGAGGCAGCGGACAGGGCTCGCGAATAGGAACCTCTGAGCAGCCCTCTCCGTCAACGGAGGATCGGTGGGAGGAGGCGACAATTTGCCCGCCTCTTCCCGCCATTATAGCCGGACCTGAGGAGATGGGATTGCACAGGTCCGGCTGACGAGGGAAGGCAGCTAGAGTATACCCAGTGTGTATCCCTTTTAGGCAGGAGCCCTGCGGTCACCTTCCGCCTGACGGACCGTTGGGGCGGCTATCCAAAGTGATTAGCGTAGAACAATCCCTTGCCGCCCCAACAAATATGGTCTGATGGTACACCGTGGGGTTTTAGTCCATGCGAGTCGGACATAACCCACTCTCTCCCCGATCCATCCATTACCCCACGTTAATACATAAATAAAAAAGTTACACATCTTAACTAATATTATAAATGCGAATTCGAGTTTGTTATGCCCTACGGAACCGATAATAATGAAATTTTGTATACACATAGTCACCTGACAATAGACATAGACCTCTATACTTAAAGGATGTAGAGTACTTTTTAACCAACGAAAAAAACGGAGAAGGTGTCTCAAGTCGACGTGTATATTTATATTTACTTAGAGAAAATGCACTGTTCTCGAAGGATAAATCAAATCCACATTAACACAATCGAAGCCACGATACAAATCTAAATGTTTACCAATCCTAACATCCACAGTTGACAAAATCACAAAAATGTGGTCGCGATTTCAGAAGTCAAAAGTTTTTAAATTGTTTTTTTTATAACTGTATTATAATCTTAATATAGCAATTATTATTCTGTCGATATTTTTGAAGACTTCCGGTCTTCTGTGCCATTCCTTTTATATAAGGAAAACTATCTACCCAAATTTTTTAATTTTCCTTATTTTTTAACACCATTTTCCATACAAGTGTTGTCCAGACGATTACAAATTACACAACAAATAGAGAACTAGCTAAAAAGGTGCAGCTGTTCTGAAGTGGTGCACCCTATGTATATTCGGTAATAGATTTTTATTTGTATAGATTATAAGTTTAGTATTAACCACATGAAATTAAATGACGTTATGTCTTATGATAGCAATATGCTTAGTCTACACAAGGAATTGGTTCTTAGGGGCATTTGCTAATATGAATCTGCAATTCCTATACCTTCTCTAAGACTATAGAATTATTCAAAATTCGCATATATTTACTAATTTAAATTGGTGACATTATGGGTTGACGATGAAGGAAAATATCACGAGGAAATCTAATCCTGAGAAATATTCTTGTATTATCACCGTATATGGGCAAATATAGAACTGTAAGTTACTCAAAGAATTAAATGGCCAATATATTGTGGGCTGACCTATGACCCAGCAGTAGGACTCTTACAGGCTAATATGATGATGATAATGAAAAAAGTCGGAATGTGGAATCGCTCACCTTTTACTTCTGTCATGTAGCAAAGTGAAAAGTATATGACTGCAGTGAGCCGGTGCCTTCCTTGCTATTGCTCCTATTGTTAGCAAGTTATTGCTATGCAACTTACGCTCATCCTCTTCTATATCATCTTTGATATCTTCCTCTGTATTTTCTATACCTCTGTAATGTAAAACATAATAATTTAATATATACATTTAAAGACTATTATTTGAAAAGAGGGTGTCTACTAGTTAAAATGGGGGAAGATTTCTGCCAAAATTCCGATAAAAACCATATAAAAGCCCTGTAAGAGAATTCCGTAATAATATCCCAATTTTTTTTTAACTTACAGAACATTCATATACTAGTTGATTCGCTCCCACTTGGTTTGGCATTAAAATAAATTACAAAGGGTCTATAGAATAAAAAAATATGTAACCTAGAACCATCTACGAAAAATTTCGCATCAAATGTTTAATGTTTGTTTGTAATAAAACCTAATGGACGTGATTAAGCCGCAAAGAAACATAATTTTCATTATACATATAAATAAAAGGTAGATACACATTTTGTATTAGATATTATATACACCCGGAATTCTCAAAGAAGATATCAACATTAACAATTAGGTATTTAGTACCATCAAGCACATAAGAATATTAATTTAAACCCTTTCGCGACTCCTTGTACACCATCGGTGTTATTACAAAAAAGTTAAATACGTATTGAACCTTGGCTTTAAAAAGGTCTCGTATTAAATGCACCGCGGTCGCTGAATGTTCGCCATCTTGCTCTTTTGTCTCGCTTTGGTTACGTTAGATTAGACTTGTGAAAAAGAATAACGCGAACTTGCCTCGGGCGAGCGCAGTGCATTTATTACGAAACCTAGTATTTAATACGTATTTAACTTTTTTGGAATAATACGGCATATGTTTTAGTAAATCTTTTACCCGACTAAATGCTTTTAATCAGGTTTAATTTGGTTCACATCTATATCTCGTAGTCCTAAAGTGTCCTATAAAAACGTAAACAAAGTCCTGTGGTTCTGTGGTCTATCGTTTTTGCTCAGTTTAAAATAGCCTAAAAAAGTTCGTATCTTCTCCAAATAAAAAATCGTCTTGAAAGAGTTAAATCTTGACAGGGGTTCCTTTAGCTACAAAGCTTAATACGACAATCAGTTTATAGAAATGATGGCTTAATGGTACCGTATTCGGACACAACGTTGATTGATGTAGGTTGGGGATGGGTATGGTGGTAGAATTTTTTCTTATCTTCTGGTTAGCAACCACCAGCAAACTATAAATATACTGTTAAGCCCCTATAACCGTGTGCTGGACAGCTGCCAATGTATTTTGATCAATTACTATTTAATCATTGATGTAAAATTAATTTTACTAGAATATAAATCTGTCAAATTGAGCATATAATTGGTTTATTACTTTTGTTATAAATCTAAATGATCTAACTAATAGCAAAATGCCAAATAAAGTTATACTTCTTCTCTAAAGTACCTAAGACATGTTAATCGCATGAGTAGAACATAACTTACCTAGTGCCATCTGGAGGAGCCAGTCTACACTGAAGATAAGTATTAAATATTTCTATACAGGGTGCCATGAGTGTTTCATTTGAAAAACCCTCTGCGTCATGAACTAAAGAACACCATGTGTTTAGGAACTTAGTAAGAGACTCTCTCCATACTGTGGCATCATTTACCTATGAACAAAATAAAACCTTGATTTTAATTATAACAATAATTCTAGACTATTATTATGAAGACAAAGTTTGGATATTTGTAGAAGGTAATTTCTGAAACGAATAATCCAATTCCAAATATTATAACCATTAGACAACTATGTTTCTCCCGAGTGACAAAAGCCATGTCTTCTTCTTCTTACCCTTATCCCACATAAGTAGGGTCGGTACAACATGTTTGTCATGTTGTGGTATATGATTTGGCTTAATTTTTACGATCGGCCACCTGCCTGATATCAACCCTCCTTGGGATTATTTTGTTGTAGCACTGTATTATTGACAAAGGCTATGTATCATTATTAATTTTTATATCATAATTAACGTTTAAGTTGTCCGAGTTAATAGTATTTCATAATTTTATCACAAATTAACAACTCACCACTTCTTCAATGACTGCCCCTCTAATACTATGACACGTCAACGTTGTTAAATTCTGCAGAAATGCTGGCGGTGTTGCAGCTATCATAGATGGCGAAAAAAATTGAATTAACCTCCTATATATATCTGAGAGTCCGAGCATCTCTCTATCTGTAGGCTGTATAAACGTCATCATGTTTAGAAAACCGTTCACATAATTTTCTAAATACTGTTGTTTCATATTGGTAGCACTCACGACGACTCCGCTTAAACTCGCCAGTTGAACTAAACATGTCAGAGATGGACTCGCCAACTCGGGATGCAAGCGTACATTCATGTGTATTTCGAAAAATAGCGCTATTAATTCCGGTTGCATTATTGTGTCTTTCCAATTCATGCTCAAACGCAATGCCGGTGCTGTATCACTCTCGTATATGGCTTCAAAGGCTCCGATCAAACGCTTCGACAGCAAAGGTGAGACGTGACTCCAACAAAGCACAGTTTCAACTATTGTCAATAGCTGCTTCGTCAAAATTGCCTGATCCCCATCGGGCCGATGTCCCGATCGTATAATCTGTTCTAAAACACCAACAGTAAATCTAAATATTCTTTTCAGGTCCAACGCTTCGAAGGACTTTTTAAGTCGAAAATGAACCTCCCATATTAATCCTACATCGGCAGACTTTACAGTAATCGCATATTCTTGCATGATAGCTAGAATAAGCGAACAAGCCAATTTCTGTTGATTTATGGGTGAACTAAGGATTATTTTTTCTAATTCACCAATTAAAGCTTTTCTCTCTCTACCACTGTCATCAATGCTACCTCTTTTTATAATTATGGCAATAGTCTGAAAACAAATTATAATAGTGTAGTGTAATATAGTACAAATGACAACACTGAATAGTAACTTCTAAAACAATCAACCATATTATTACAAAAGGATAACTAATAAATTTAATACATATCATTACTTAATAATAGGTCTATCAAACAGTTTCCTTTATTGAAAATTTTCTTGATCACAAGTAATAAAGCAGAACCGTATATTGAATCTATACGATTAGCAAATAATAAAATCAATAATTTAATAATAAATATTCTATCAAAATCTAACTTACACCACAAGTTACATTTTTTTTTGTCAGATATAGAACAAATACAGAAACACTCGGCAATTGTAAGATGTAAGGTTATATACATAAATAAATAATGTATAAATAAACAACATACTTGTAAAAGTTTCTCTCTTAAAAATGGTGGTGCATCTCTCCTTAATAAATAATTAAGTAAATACTCTCTCAAAGATGAAATATCACTTTCTGATAATAAGCTCCATTCTCTAATGAGTGCTGATTTTAATAAGCTAGCTGCTTCGAACAGTACAAAATCAGCTGTAGACTTCTCTAATATTTCTCTACAAAGTTGATAGGGATTCTTTGTGCTCTGGAATTCGAGGAATACACTTTCGGCTTGATGACGCTGCTCCGACGTCACCACATTTGGCGGTGCCTGCAAAATTAAATTTTGCACATTGTATGTTAAGTTAATTTCAAACCGTAGCTTCGCTCGCGTTAATGTAGATTTCAGCTATCGCTCGGGAACAATACTTTTTTCGTTTGTTTATAAGGTACCCTATGTTCTTTTCTGTGCCGCTGGCAATATGTAAGCAAAGTTTTAGCATAATCAGTAGAATAGTTAATGCGTAAAGGTGTAACAGAAAAACAAACAAGCTCACATTTGTACTATTAGTTAGGATTATGATTACAAGTATTGAATGTACAAAAATAATATTAAAATGTTGGAAAATTGTCAAAAGTAAATTAAAATATTAGTTTAATTTATTTAATCCATTTCAATTAGAAAAACAAAGCAATAAATAGCCAATTACATTTTACAGATATTACAAGATATGTAGGAGTAACCTTTAATACAATTTTTTACTCCTTTTTTTACAGCAGTCTTTTCAATGAATTTATTTAGTACTAGCTGATCCGTGCAACTTCGTCTGAACCAAACCGGTTATCACCGGTTTCAATTGTATTTTTTTACGCGAAGAATTTTAAAAAACCTAAAACCCGAATGCAGCCACACCTACCGTTTCCAATTGTGAATGTAAACTACCAAGGGACTCACTCAAACATATACCCAGTTGGTATGTGAGAAATCTTTTAAAATAAGCCTAAAACCCGTTCGTAGCATCATCTACCGGGTTCAATTAAGATAAAAATTAACCTACATATATTGGCGGTAATGAAAAAAAAAACTTGAGGGGTCTATGGACCCCTGGTTGGACTGAAGTTCCTTTCGCTTTTTTGTAGACGTCTACTATAGAGTCAGTATAATTTACATTATAAAATATTAAGTTGATAGAGTTAAATTGTAAATGAAACGATAAAATATATTTACAAAATAAATAATGATAAATTAAACACTGAATGATCTGGGATAATCAAGTTAATAAAATTTAATACATCAATAGGTAATCCTTGAGTTGATATGCTATTGAAATGAAAATTTTATGTATGTATTCATCATATACACTCTCTGCCTCTTTTTCTCGGTCCCGACACCTAACCTACTGCACATAGACTCTGAACATGGACAAAACGTAAAAATAAAATTTAATAATCATCTCAACCACTTACTTTATCATAATTATTTTCAACTTGTATTAAAACTTTTTCACACTCCGTTGTATTGAAGAAAAATATAAATATGAAAAAGATATGAGTATCGCGTCGACGCGACGCGTCAGCTGTCACTTGCCAACTATTCGTCTAAGAGCTAGCAACGGTTTCAAGAGCGAATTTTAATAAGCCAGTTTTTTATATATCTTTATGTTCCTCCGAAAAACGTGCGGGCTACCTGACTGCCGGTAAACATTGCGTTTATTAGTGCACATCGTACATTTACAGGCAAAAATATTGAATGTCTTGTTTTTCACTAATTTTGAAACGCTACTAAAATATGAAATTATTATTGCCAGATATTTTTATTATTAACAATAATGTGCCATAAGGTCAGGCGCATCAGGAGGCTGGGCCTCAGGGTGGCCCTCGAAAAGACCGAGGCCCTACTCTTTCATGGGCCTCGGCGGGGGCCACCACCGGGGGCCCACATTGTGGTGGAGGGCGCTTGGATCAGGGTGGGGACCCAGATGAAATATCTGGGCCTCACCCTGGACGGGCGCTGGCGGTTCGAGCCCCATTTCGCGGGGCTCGGACCGCGAATTGCTGGGGCGGCGGCGGCACTCGGCCGGTTGCTCCCTAATATAGGGGGCCTGGCGCCGGTGCCGCCAACCCTACATGGGAGTCGTGCAGGCGATGGCCGCCTACGGGGCACCGGTGTGGGCCGACGCCCTCGGTGCCGCCAACGTGCGCGCGCTGCACAATGCGCAGCGCACCGTGGCACTGAGGGCGATCCGGGCGTACCGCACGGTGTCCTCGGCGGCGGCCTTTACGCTCGCCGGCTCCCTACCCTGGGAGTTGGAGGCAGGAGTTCTCGCCGCCGTGTACGAATTCACGGCGACGAGGAGACGAAGGGGGGAGCCTCCGGCTCCCAGGGAGGTAGAGGCGGAGAGACGGCGTCTGAGAGAAGACGCCGTCGAAAGGTGGCAGCAGGACCTGGCGGACGAGCGGTTCGGACGATTTACCGTGGGCGCCGTCCGCCCGGTCCTGTGGGTGTGGATTGGGAGGAAGTGGGGCTCCCTGACGTTCCAACTGGTGCAGGTACTCACCGGACACGGTTGTTTCGGGTGGTACCTGCACCGGATCGCACGCAGGGAGCCGACCGCCGCCTGCCACGAGTGCGGCGCTGTCGAAGATATCGCGCAGCACACTCTGTCTGAGTGTGCTGCGTGGGGGGAGCAGCGCCGCATTTCGGCGGCGGCGGTGGGAACGGACTTATCGCTGCCGAGCGTGGTTTCGGCCATGCTCGGCAGCGAACAGGCTTGGCGAGCGATGGCCTCCTTCTGCGAGGAGGTTATCTCGCAGAAGTAGGAGGCGGAGAGGGCCCGCGAGGCAAATCCTCAAAGTGGCCCTCTCCGCCAAAGGAGGACAGGCGGGAGGACAACGGTCTGTCGGTACACCGTGGGGTTTTAGTCCGTGCGAGTCGGACATAACCCACTCTCTCCCCCGGGAGGGTGGGTATCCATAAGGGATTTCCCCACGTTAAAAAAAAAAAAAAAAGGAATTACTGGTCAGATTTGAAAAAATATTTCAATGTTATATAGCTCATTTATCGAGGAAGGTTTATAGGCTACATATCATTAAGCTAAGATCAATAGGAGCGGAGCACCAATGAAGAATGTTTCAAAATCGGGTTTTTTTTCCTCTTGAGAGCTTCAGTTGCGTGTTAGCGTTAGCTCAAAGTAATTATTCCATGCGGACGAAGTCGCGGACAGAGGCTAGTATAAATAGCAAAACAAGTGAAAAGAGTATAGCACATAAAACACTAAACTTGGAATAATTGAAATAATGTAGAAAAAAGAGAATTTTAGGCTTTTCTTTGTGAGTATAATGCTGTTATCAAATAATGCATAATATTTACATACATTTACAAGAGACTGTTTCAATCAAATGTGGATCGAAGGATACTGGATGCTGCACTTGAAAAAAATTCCACCCTGATATCCATCTTCAAATGCAAGAATTTAAAGTGCTAATTATTTTTTGTAATACATAAATTCCAAGTTTTCAAGCCACTTTATATCAGAACACTGCATTTTGGTAAATGAAGCAGTATTTTAGTTTAAAAGCAAAATTAGCCTCAATACATTTAATCCCATAAAACCAAATAAATAGGCTATAACGGTGTTATTACAAAAAAGTTAAATACGTATTAAGTACTCGCTTTAAAAAGATTTCGAATTAAATGCACCGCGGTCGCTGAATGTTTGCCATCTTGCTCTTTTGTCTCACTTTGGTTACGTTAAGTTAGACTCGCGAAAAAGGATAACGCGAACATGCTTCGGGCGAGCGCGGTGCATTTAATTCGTAACCTTTTTAAACCGGCGAGTTGTTGAGGTATGTATGCTTGGTACACATATATGTTTCAACAACTCATATATGTATGAATAGTTAGCTTAGCTTAGCTCAGATAGGTCACGAATTCCAGCCGGAGGTGGTTGAGAGGGTCGTGGGAGCATTGTTCCCTGACCCTCCGGAGCTACTACCTCCTCCCATGCCTCCTGCTCAGGTGGCAGAGGAGACGCCTGTCATCCCTCCTCCGTAACCGGGAGATGAGGAGAGGAGATGGGGAGGGCGATTGAGTGTCTCCGCGCGCAAAGCACCCGGCCCCGACGGGGTTCAGTGCTGGGTGCTAGCCATAGTGTTGGACCATCTGGGAGGGTGGCTTCGGGAGCTGTTTGACCGCTGTCTTGCGGTCGGGCAGTTCCCGAAGCCCTGGAAGACGGAGCGGCTTTGCCTTATAGGTAAGGAAGGCCGCCCCCGGACTGCGCGTCCGCGTACCGGCGCCTAGTGTTGCTGGACAACACCGGGAAGGCGCTTGCCTCCCGGGTCGTCCAGCATCTTGAGGAAGTGAGGCCGAACCTGTCGAGCGCGCAGTTCGGCTTCCGGTGAGGGCGTTCCACGCTAGACGCCCTGACCCTCCTAAAACAGGTCTCCATGGAGGCGACCTCTCAGGGCGAAAGAATATTGGCGGTGTCCTTGGTCGCCAACGCCTTCAACAGTCTGCCGCATGGTGTTATACGGGAGGCGCTCTGCTTTTTCAGAGTGCCCCCGTACCTGCGGCGGCTGTTGGAGGCGTACCTGGACGAGAGAGAGGTCGCTTTCGTGGACGCCAGAGGGCAGATGGTCCGGCGCCATACGGCTTACGGGGTTCCACAGGGGTCGGTCTTGAGCCTTCTGGAGCGCGCCTCATTTGCTACGCGGACGACACCCTAGTCGTAGCCCAGAGGGGGGAATTAAGTGAGTTGATGCGCCTGACCACGGAAGCCGTCAAGCTCGTGGTCGGGCGCATCAGAAGACTGGGCCTTGAGGTGGCTCTCGAGAAGACCGAGGCCCTAATGTTCCATGTTTATGTGGAGGGCGTTAGTGTTAGGATGGGGACTCAGATGAAGTATCTGGGCCTCACTCTGGACGGACGCTGGCGGTTCGAGCCCCACTTTAAGGGGCTCGGACCGCGCATAGTCAAGGCGGCAGCGGCACTCGGACGACTCCTCCCCAACACGGGGGCGCCGGGTGCCGCCTGCCGCCGCCTTTACATGGGGGTTGTTCGGTCCATGGCTGCCTACGGGGCACCGTTGTGGGTTGTTATATATGTATGTATAACCACCAATATCCGTGCGCTGCGAGCTGCGCAGCGTACCGTGGCATTGAGGGTGATACGAGGGTACCGAACGGTGTCCTCGGCGGCGGCCATGGTGCTGGCCGGCTCCCTTCCCTGGGAGCTAGAGGCGGAGGTAATATAAGTATAAGTATATACGGCGGCTAAGAAACGGATGAGGGAGCCTCTGGCTCCCAGGGAAATAGAGGAAATGAGAAGGAGGGAAATAGAAGCGAGGATGGAGAGTTGGAGGAAGGACCTGGCGGACGCGCGTTACGGTCGATACACGATCGACGCCGTCCGTCCGGTCCTGCCGGAATGGAATCAGAAGAAGTGGGGCTCCCTGACGTTCCGTCTGGTGCAGGTACTGACCGGGCACGGGTGCTTCGATTGGTACCTGCACCGGATGGCACGCAGGGAGCCGACCGCCGTATGCCATCAGTGCGGCGTTGACCCGGACACCGCGCAGCACACTCTGTCTCAGTGTGCTGCGTGGGAGGAGCAACGTCGCACTCTGGCTGCGGCGGTAGGGCGGGACCTCTCACTGCCGAGCGTGGTTGCGGCCATGCTCGGCAGTGAGGATGTATGGAACGCAATGGCCGCCTTCTGCGAGGAAGTCGTCTTGTAGAAAGAGGCGGCGGAGAGGGTCCGTGAGGAGGATCCTCAAAGTGGTCGTCTCCGCCAACGGAGGACAGGCAGGAGGAGGCGGCAGTTTGACCGCCTCCTCCCACCGTAACCGGATCTAGGGAAGATGGGTCGGGGGGCCCATCTTCCCATTGCACAGATCCGGCGGACGGAGGAGACGGCCGGTGTGTACCCGGTTGTCTCCTAACAGGACGGGGCCGGGCGGCGGCGCTTTCGCTGCTGGGCCAACCGCTGGGGCGGCACGATGAAGTCTATAGAAATCTCGTGCCGCCCCAACTATAGCGGCAGACGTACACCGTGGGGTTTTAGTCCGTGCAAGTCGGACATAACCCACCCTCTCTCCCGAGAGGGTGGTGTATCCATAAGGAATTTCCCCACGCTAAAAAAAAAAAAAAGATAGGTCACGAATTGCATGTATCAGTTCTAGCCTATCAGTATCTAGTTGTCAAATAAAATCGACCGAGTGCCTTAAGCGCTCGCCTTAGTAGTTTGGTGAAGCTGTCAAGACCTTACTAGGTCAATAGAGCAGTCAGTTCGAAAAAAAAACCTTTTTAAAGCAAGTATTTAATACGTATTTAACTTTTTTGTAATAGCACCGTAAGAGTTTTTGTCTATTTTACTATACTACATTTCAATAACAACAGAAAATCTTCCAAGGCCTGAACTTCCAACAACCCCCAAATATACTTACATTTGAATAAAAAAATATTAGAAAAGTTCCTTTAGCTGAAGGATACCATATGTTTACAGATTGGTACAACTGAATTGAATTACTAAAACTAAAATACCATCTTACGGCCACAATAAAACCAAACCAAAATTACGTCAAGGAATCAAAAAACTGAAAAGTGTTTAGAATGGAAATCTGAGAAAATATAACACATTAGAGGATAGAAAGACAAGAGAATTATTATTACTTTACTGTGTACTTGGGATACATTATATTAGCAGGGCTTTTTTGTGGAGTTACGCTGTTGGAGCACACAGTGCCCTTAAAGAGATTTCCGAAAATATAAAAAAATTATCATAAAAACTGAAAAATGATCAAAGAGTTTCCAAATACAATATCTACTCTATTATTTTTTGTATCATAGCTGGCAAACGAACTTGTGGGTCACCTGATTTTAAGTGATCACCACCGTCCATAGACACTAACATCATCAGGGGAGTCGACAGTGCGTTGCCATCCTGTGTTTAGGGGAAAGGGTGGGAGAGGGAGAGGAGAGGGGAAGGGAGGTGGGCCTCTGGCGCTCTCACTGACCGAACGAAACGCAACAATGCAAACACTGTTAGTTCACATCGGTTTTCTATGCTGAAACCAATAATAGCTTCAGTGCGGCTCTACTACCTACCAAACTTTCCTGAACAGTTAAAGTAAGTTAAGAAAAATATGTCGGATTCATATTTGTTGTTTTTGAATAGAGTAATTGAATAGCGTCACAATCTTTAAAAATGATGATTTTACGATTATTAATGAATATTCAATTTTTTTTTCTATTCTTTTACTATATTTCAGAAAGTGTAAAAATATGCACTATGTTATGTTGGGCACTTGAGAGTTTAGTGTGGCCCAAAAAATAAGTGACAAAGAAAGGACTGTATATTAGGATACATTGTCCATGTGGTAGAAGCGCACTGTGCCAATGTCCTCGTTCATCAGAGGGGTCTAACACCCACTCCTCCTTAAAGAGTCTACCATATTGACCCCTCAGACCACAGTCGGGGCATATGGAAGGGCCAATACCTGTCTGGTGAGCAGGCGTAGTGCCGATAAGGCAGGCCCTGCACCCTCGGCCAAAAGGTGTAAGATAGTACCATGTGGTTTTAGTAAAAAAAGGATACATTACCAAAGTATATAGCAAAATATGTGGTGGTGAAGCAGTACAGATTGATAAGCCAGATATTGTGATAAAGTACACAAACATATGGGAGTTATTTCCTAATAAACCTCTCTCAAAAAGTTGTATTCCTGACAACCAGCATGGTTTCATGAAGAGAAGATACGTAGTTACAAATCTTGCGTGTTTTACAGATTATGTTACTGAAGTAATGGATAATGGTTTACAGGTTGACATGATTTATATTGATTACACTAAGTGCTTCGATCGATTGTGTCACCCAATCCTTATAAAAGAAGTTATAGGTATCCATGGTGATTTGCTGCGGTGGCTTATATCATACCTTGATAACCAAGGCCGTTAAAATAGGAAAGCTGTGAGCCACCTCCGAATGACTCACAACTATAGCGATGATTTGCTGATTTCGAAGTAGAACTTGAAGAACAATGAGGTTTTCTCGCAATAAAAGATTTGTTACTAGTAAAGCAACGAAGGATGCGCTCGTATGCAGACTCATTGAAAACAGTCTATTCACTATCTATTCGATTACTATTAACGATAATTTTATTACGCGGTTACTATTATTGTGACGACTGCTCTCTATGCCGCCCGCGCCTGAATTGTTCACGCTCCGGGCCTTGCCTATACAGCACCGGGGTCGCTCGCCCGACGCTGGCGGTGCTCCGCCAATCAGAGCACTTAATAGCCACACGCACAGCGTCAGGGCTCGGCTAAATCAACTACACAGTGCGGGGCGGGGGTGCGATGAGTTCCCGTGGATTGCTCTTTATTTCAAAACTATTTACAGTTATTGTTACAGCTAACAACTTATACATTTTAAACTATATCTATGAATTACAAGAATTACGTTAGAAATAAGAATTACAAGCATTGATACAATTATACTATTTTAACTATCGAACTACACTATGAATCTATGAACTATTTAAGACAAAACACTATAATACTACATACGGTTAACATACACTAATAATTAATACAACCACTATAAGTTGTTGCGAACAAAAGCATCATTCCAAATTTTCACTTTTAACATCAGACGTGCCTCAAGGGTTACATTTAGGTCCACTCATATTCAACTTATACGTGAGTGACATAGGGGCTTGCTTTAATAACGCAAGGAGCAATTCTCTATGTACGTGCGGACGACACTAAAATATTTATGCCAATATGCACAGTGAAAAACTGTAACAAATTGCCACTAGACCTGAACAGACTATACTTATATTGCTCACTAATTGTTTTGGATCTTAATATGTCTAAATGTCACTTCATTACATATAAGATAAATGCCCTTAAATATGAATATAAGCTTAATAACATAGTCGTTTCCAGGGAAACTTGCATTATGAATCTTGGAATAATGCTTGATTGTAAACTATCATATGTAGATCACTATGAAAGTATTGAATTGAGTATGAAAGGCTTATAAAATGCTAGGCTTTATAAAAAGAATAACTGTTCCTTTTAGAAATAAAACAAGTATTAAGGTTTTATTCTATACTTATATAAGAAGTATCCTGGAATTTGCTTCTCAGATTTGGGCTCCATATTACAATGTACATATACAAAGAATTGCGAATATTCAAAATAAATCCTTAAATATACTCAAAGCTCAAGGTATGGTTTTGTCGACAGATAGGAATGAAACCCTGGGGGAATTAAGTATGTTTAGCCTGGAATATAGACATTCGGTTTCTGATATGTTTTATATAATTTATTGAATAACAAAATTGACTGTCCATGTTTATTAGAGAGAATTGGTTTGAGAACTATTACGAATTGGACTCGCTACCCTCGGATCTTTCACAAACACTTAACTAAGTCTAATTATGCCTGTAATTCAGTGTTGCATAGATGTACACATTCATATAATCTTCATGCAGCTAATCTAGATATATTCTTTGACAGAAGTGCAGCTTTTAAAAGTAAACTTATGGAACATATTCAATCCTCATTAAACACACGCAACTGATACTCAAAAACTCACAAAAATAACACATGTATGTGAGTACATGATACATGACGCATACAGTGAGTGATCACTCACACACATAGGCATACACATGCACCATTTTATTTTTCTGCTATGTATTACTATTATTAAATAAGATGTAGATAGGACAAAAGTGAGATATTGTTAGGGATGCATATCTGTTGTAATTATTATATGATGGAAATCCCTTGGTTAAACCAATATTGTAATAAGTACATATGTAAAAATTTGAATTAATTAATTAACTGTTGATTTCTGTATGAATAAATAAATAAGTAATAGAATCATTAAAAGGCTGGAGAAAACTGTTCTTCTGGAGATTACTTGCTGTGCTAATTCATACAGAATACACAGACAACAAAGACAATGGATAAATTTAATGCTAGTCTAAAATATATTTTTTTAAACAACTTTGAAGTAATGGCTATAAAACAGCAGCTAAACAAAACCCCAATGTATGTCTCAAACAGAAGTAGATGGTTGGAGTCTAGTGAAGCTGTTAAGGCCTTCCTAGGCCAATAGCGTAGTCAGTTCAAGAAAAAAAAAACAGCAGTAGATGACAAATAAGATAGACGAATTCATGTAATTCATACAGATACTTATATAGATTGTACTGTTTACTCCAACAGAAAAACATTGGAAGGTGGGAATCATGATTATTGCAATACTTGTATCAAAAATCTATTCATCTATACATCATTGTTCAGGAAATATGAACTCATTCTGGAATGGTTAATATCTATACCTATAATAAGAATGTAAATTTAATGTGTCTGTACTTATTAGGTTTTTGTGAAAAAAAATCAAAATGTCTGTCTGTCTATTTGTCTGTTTGTTTGAACATGCATCACTGCTAAAGTACTACACACAATAAAACCTCAACAAGAATATCCTAAAGCATTTCCTCGAGTTACAGTTGTAGGTGGTAGGGCCATGTTCAAGCTATTACTGGTTTCAGCATGAATGGGTCGGCTAACTCGGGGTAGTACCACCCTCTCACAGAAAACCGACATGAAGTAACAGTGCTTGCATTGTTGTGTTTAGTTCGGTCAGTGAGAGTGCCGGAGGCCCACTTCCCTTCCCCGTCCCCTCTCCCTCTCCTCCCTCCCACTAAACACAGGCTAGTAACGCACTTATGACTCCTCTGGTGGTGCAAGTGTCTATGGAGGGGGGTAATCACTTAACATCAGGTGACCTACCTGTTGTTTGCTTCCTATGATATAAAAAATAAAAAAACATTTAGTCGTGGTTTCATTAAAATTGTTTCATTATATCAAATATTATATCAAAAATTTAAATGACAATGTGACATTATTAGTCACTGTTTTTTTACATCAGATTCCACGCAGACGGATTCGCATGTACATGAGCTACAAAGTAAACATAAGTACACAATTTCACACATTTTGTTTCATATTAAACTTAACAGAATTATAAGGTGGTAATTAAGCAACCGATACATATACAAATATTTGACTGGGTTATATGCAGTGACTGAACCTACAACTTCTCATCTCAAGAGTAGGGTTACTGTCTCTATTCCCATAGGGCTATCATTACACACTAAAACATTACTACAGTCTCAAAGAATACATTCAATAATAATAATATACAAAACATGCAAGTGAACTGAAATAACAATATATTAGATATTTGATATATGTGAGATCTAAGTGATAATTTAATATCTAATTGTTAAAATAAAGTTAACCAAGTTCTCATAAATTTTTTGTAAGATTTATTTCCGAATTAGTAATAAATAGTTACATGAGTAATTATATTTAATAATCCTTTATTTTCAGAATAATACAATAAAATAACATGTTATACATTGAAATTACAGAAATGGAAGGTTGTTACCATTTCAATTTTACCAAAAATGATATTTACTTAGCGTGAATTTAAATATATTGTACAAGTACTCACCATGAGCATATGAGCAGCTGCTTCCAATGTTTGTATAGCAGAGTTATCCATTGTTGACTACACTAAAGCCAAACAGTATTAGTCGCAACTATACGAAATCGATGAATGGAATAAAACACGTTTGTGCCTTTATAGCACTATCATACACCAATGTATTTAAAAAATCACACGAATTTACGAACAAATTTATATTTTCTACAATGGGCATACGTATTTTTTCATACAAATTCATTTCGATCTGCCATATCCAATGACTGAATTTGATACATTGAAAAGTCAAGAGAAAATGACAAGTAGCAAAGAGAGAAAGAATATCAGAAATTCCTGTAGAGTGAAAAGAAAGGAAGTTTTTAATATATAAATGATTATAATCAAAAATAGCCTTTCACTCTTACCGCTAGAGTGTAATTTACTCTGATGTAATAACTGATGTTGAGTATAAAGTATAGGAGTAAAGCTCAGCGTTCACGAGACCAAAGACTATAAAATATTATATTACCTCTTTTATCACTGTAGCGACTATTTAGTCAAATTTAACTTCAGTTTAAGTTTGCACCAACCACAACATTTTGGAATTAGTAATTTCATGATTTATTATTTTTTAATACTTTTTACTTTATAATAATATCGTAAATTTTAATTAAAGTTTCAAGAATAACAAAATTAGTAGGTACATGTCGCATCTATCTTTAGACTGTACAAATCGCAAGCCCGAATATAAGGCTATATTCAGAGGCCAAAACGATTGACGAGGACTGTAATAATTTTTATGGATATGAATCATAACAAGGAATAATAAACTTATGCTAAGTTCATAGAAAAAAACAAATTTCATAAATATTTGAAATCTAATATGATTAGGTACATATACATATGATATATGATTAGGTGGCTCATCATAGTAATCGTGAACGTTTTCCAAATTTTGTTCTATATACTTGTACCTAAATATGTTTCGTTTGTATGCACGGAATAAAGAACAGAGTGTATGCATAATTAAAATACTGTATATACACACTAAAAGCGAGTCTCACACGAAAGCAAGTCAAACTTTGAGCATAATTGATATCTACAATAAAATTTAATTAATTGTAATTCAAAGCATGTCATTTTATTACAATAGGAAACCAATATCAAATTCAAAATCATTCTCCAATCACTTTTATGGCACACTTTTGATACCTTGGTTTTCACAGACAGGCTAGCAACTCGAAATTGTAACCCTTTCTATTCTTATGATCAATCAAACTATCTAATGATAGGTAACAATTTTATTCATAGTATAAACAAAATTTTACTTTTACTCGAGACATTATATTGAAATGTTTAAATTATATGACTGTTCCATAAATATTTTTACCTATATTTAAACACGACATCATGTTTTGATTTAATTCTAAAGATTCTCATCTTCAATTAATTTTAATCTTTTCTCCAATAAATCTTGGTTTAATTTATGTTTACATAAATACTGTCCATTCAAAAACAATACAGGTATTTCATATCTATATAATCTCAACCATTTTAAGTTTTCCTGCTCATTTATATAAACTTTTTGTATAGTAATTCTGTTTTTGTAAGGTTCTAATTCTTCCATAACTACGTCACAGAGACTGCAAGGCTCTTTCGTATAAAAGGTTATAACTTGTAATCCATCTTGAGACTGAGCACTAAAAATGTGAATTGTCAAAAATTAAAAATGTTTACATAAAAATAACTGATTTATTATACATATTTCTTAAAATGATACATTTTATATAAAATTTTAACATCTTATAAAATATATATACCCCAATCCTTTATCATCTATCCAACAGTCAATAATTAAAAAACAACTAACATAAACATTAACAAAATATTCAGTAAATAAAGCAAATTTATGTGTACATTATAAAACTTACAATTTTTCAATCATGATAGATGATGCACCACCTCCACCATTACAGATTGAAGCGACACCCTTTTCTCCTTTTTTCAGAGCGTGGCACAAATGGACAACAATACGGGCACCAGACATACCAATAGGGTGACCCAAACTAACAGCCCCTCCATGAACATTAATTTTGGCTGGATCCAGATCTAATAGTTTTTGGTTTGCAACAGCAACAACACTGAAAGCTTCATTAATTTCCCAAAGGGCAATATCTTCTTTCTTTACACCAGTCTTCTTTAATAGGTTAGGGATTGCAATTGCTGGGGCAATTGGGAAATCAATTGGATCACACTCCCCGTCAGCAAAACCAACAACACGAGCAATCGGCTTGACATTCAATCTTTGCGCTGCTTCAGCCGTCATTAAAATTATTGCTGCTGCTCCATCATTCAAAGTGGAAGCATTACCTGCTGTCACAGTACCATTTTCCTTCTGGAATACAGTTGCAAGTTTATTGAATTTCTCAAAATTTACTCTTTTGTATTCCTCATCTTCTTCAAACATAACTGGTGGAGCACCTCTTTTTTGTGGTACAGGTACAGGAACAAGTTCATCAGCAAAGGCTTTCGATTCATAAGCAGCAGCACTTCTCTTGTAACTAGAAATTGCATAATCATCTTGTTGTTGCCTAGTAATTTGAAGTTTCTTAGCAGTGTTCTCAGCACAATTACCCATGTGAAATTTATTATATACATCAGTCAAACCATCAAAAACTATTCCATCGACCAACTGCATACCTCCGTAAGCTGTTTCACCTCTTTTTAAAAAGTAAGGTACATTAGACATAGATTCCATTCCACCGGCAAGGATAACATCCTGTGCTCCTGTTTGTAGGCCTTGAGCTGCTAACATTATAGATTTCATACCAGAGGCACAAACCTTATTTACAGTCGTGCAAATGGTGCTTTTTGGTAGTCCTGCAAATATGACTGATTGTCTGGCTGGTGCTTGTCCCAAGTTAGCAGAGCATACATTTCCAATATACACCTAGAAGAAAAAAGATCTTAGTTCTTATTTTTACTCTGTGATGTAGTTTACAAGGGGCACAGAAAATGTAATTCTGATAATTTAAATATATATCTATAGCAACTAAGCCACACATTTATTCACAGTAAATATTATTAAGTAAGGGTGTACATGTTATAAAAAATATATGTAAACTGTTTTCTCTTATATTATATCAGTGATACATCACTTAAATATATAAATATTGTAGTGTTATCTTAAAAGATTGAGAGATGACATAACTTATAGACAAGTTTTTGTTGTGTATATGTCAGTGAGTATTAGAAGTTACAGCAATTGTTTATTACATTAAAACTACTTCTTTAGTATAGAATTATTTATCTACTAGAACACATATCACTAGTAACAACAACATTTTAAGCTTTTTATAAGTGTACCAAAATATTAATTACATTTACAACAACTTTTGAACTTTACGTCTTTTTGTAATAGTTATTATAGTAAATCAAATATATTATTGTATTATATTATAAAAATAAATCTTAAATCTAGTATAGTAATAAGTTATTATTTCAGATTGTGTTATAAAAATCAAGGACATTTAATATTTTGTTGCTATTAGAGATGATACTGATAATAACAGATAAGACAAATCATGACAAATGACACGACAATTTAGATCTATATTTATAAGTATTTTTAATAATATTATCCTAAAATAATTAACTGTTTATCGCCAAGCAATTTACAAAAGTTAATCTAATTTAGGCACACAAAAAAGAAAGTATGTAAATTAGACTAACCTCCTTAATTTCCTCCTTAGGTATGCCAGCTCTCTCTACGGCACCTTTAACTGCGACCGCACCCAATTCTGTAGCTGACAAACTTGCCAAGCTCCCTCTGAAAGAACCCATTGGAGTCCTGACAGCAGAGGCAATAACCACTTCATTCAGGGAAACTTTCGTTGAATAACCAGCCATCGCTTTGAGAAGCTATAAAAATATAAAAACACGTAGTATATGCTTCAGAATTAATACTAGTGAATTACCTCTAAGAAGGCAACTAACGGAACTTATGTATTCCCTCAGACAGCTGGTGAACGACTAACTAACGATGATCAATTCAGAAATAAAAACATATTATAGACCAACCTTATTCATTGGTTGTATTTTGATGTTAATTCCTTTTAAAGTAATCATAATTTATTCTTTACAAAAATGTTTAAAACCTACACTCGTAAAGGCAGAACTGGTTGGTAATGATCTTATCGTTTTGAACTTATTAAAAACATTTACATAAACTTTATCTATATAATAGAATATCTATTATATGTTGAATAATTTTGTACGACACTCTCTCGTACTGCTTTCATGATAAGGTCGATTTCTTATCGAACTAAAAATGCTTATAAGAAACTTTGACCTGCACCCAAAGACTATAAACCTATTGCATATATTCCACATCTGTATAGGCCCATGTTCCACATATACATTTTTTCTCTGTATCGAAGATTGAACCCTATAGAGTAATAATTATGAGTCGAATAGATCGTCACTTGAATGAAGGATCAAAATGAGTTTTTGTAGAATCTTGTCCACAATTAGAATTTGAAATGATTTTTATTTTTGTTGATGAAGTTGCGTTATATTACCCTATAAAAGGGTATATTGGTGGCATTTGCGTAATATATCTTGGCTATTAATTAATTATACAAATGAAATGAATGAAAAATAAGGAGAGTCCCGAGAGCGTTACGAATAGTGTGGTTGGGCTAGGCGAACGGAAGTTGAGAGGGAGATATATGTTAGTGAAGATAGAAAGAGAGAGTTACCTTTCGTATATTACTATAGGGGCAAGACAGAGAAGTGCGAGCACACATTTTCTTTCACTCTTTCTCTCATAGCCAGTTACGTTTCGTATATCTAAGACACAGTGCAGTCTTACTGTCTCCCCGGCTCCGCTAGGAGTAATGTTATTCTGTGCTCCCTGTGAAGGCAGAGTGTCTCGCCGCGAGTTTAGAGAAACAATGTTCACCGAACACAGCAAACACTGACCGTATACATATTGGATTGATCGAGTCCTCGGTAGAGCGCGCGCTCGCGTCCCACCCAGCGGATACCCTAATCCATATCACTTTTGATGAAGTATCGGATGCCATCAAGCGTTTAAAGATTAGAAAGTCCCCAGGTCTCGATGGGATCAGGAACGAAGTACTAAGACTACTTCCTGATTGCACCATAGCTCTATTGGTTTGCATCTTCATTGCAGCCATGTTCCAGGGACATTTTCAAGCCATCTCGAAGAAGGCCGTAGTGATAGGCATTCACAAGCCGGGCAAAAAATCTACGCTTTCCGATAGCTATTGCTCTATTACTTTGTTAGATACGTTAGGTAAACTATACGAGCGGCTTCTTCTGAACCGTCTCTAGACCTCCATATCAGAATTAAATCTGTTACCACCTGAGCAGTTCGGATTTCGCGCCGAACACTCTTGCACGAACCAAGTACACCGCTTCAAGACATTCTCGCTAGATTCAATGATCCCAATCGCAACCCGAAAAACCTAAAGTGAAACGCACAAAAGTAGTCTTTTTTGATGTCGCCAAGGCCTTTCGCAAGGTCTGGCACAAAGGGCTCATCTACAAATTATGTCACTTTCGCATGCGAGATAGATTAGTGCATATAATCCACGAATATCTCAACTATAAGACTTTCCACTATAGAGTGGAAGGTGAATTGTCCTCACCCCACCCCATATGCTCAGGTGTGCCCCAAGGATCCATTCTTGCACCCTATCTCTTCAATCTGTTCGTCAGTGACCTACCTCGGCTCCCGAGAGTAGAGGTAGGTTGTTATGCTGCTTCTATTAGTCTTAGCGTGATGATATATAGCCTAAAGCCTTCCTCGATAAATGAGCTATCTAAAACCGAAAGCTTTTCTCAAATCAGACTGGTAGTTCCTGAGATCATAGCGTTCAACCAAACAAACAAACTCTTCAGCTTTATATATTAGCATTTAGTTCTTCGTAATTTCAAACATGCCAAAAGAAATATTCTGGCCAAGTTTCAGAGTTCCAAAAGCCATAGATTGGAAAAATCATTTTTTTTTTATATTTAACGCCCCTGCACAGCTCTCTGGGGGTGAAACACCATGAAATTAGTTCTTAGCAAACTCAAAGATGCTAAAAAAAATGTTTTGGTCAAGTTTCAGAGTTATAAAAGCTATAGATTGTAAGATAATTTTTTTTTTAATTTTCAACGCCCCCGCACAGCCCTCTGGGGATGGAATATCATAAAATTATTTTTTAGTAAATTCAAACATGCCAAAAAGAATATCCTGACTGAGTTTCATACCTATAAAAGGTGTAGTTTTAAAATGTGATTTTTTTAAATTAACGCCCCCGCAACCCCTCTTGGGGGTTGAATTTCGTAAAATCCGTTCTTAGCTGACCTCTACTCGGTGAAAAGAATATTCCTACCAAATTTCAAGTCTTTAGCTCTAATGGTTCCAGCGATATCGTGATGAGTGACTATATACGTGGAAATCTCTTATATATATATAGACTAACTGTCCCCCGCGGCTCCGCATGCGTTTTTTTTAAATATATTAAAGAAATGTAAAATTGTAAGTAGGTGTGTACATGACAGAAATACTTTTTCAAAAACATTTGTAACTACGACACGCACGCCAACTGTAACATGTAACGTGTACATTAGATATGTGAATACGAATAGTATATCGAATGGGATGGGATTTATCATCAGCAACATACCTTTAACCTACTATATACCACCCTCAGTGCTCACTAACACTATATAAGAAAATAATGAAAATTTTAAACTATACATTATCGAACAATATGTGTTAATTTTTTTATTATATCGATATAACATGTCCATATTGTCGATATAATTGTGTTATTCTTATACGTTGCTATAATCACTAAGTTATGTATGTAGATGCAAACGCGGTAAATAAAACAAAATGGCCGCCAAATTGACCAAAATGATAATATAATTCAAATTACATACATTTATTCTTGGAGTTCAGCAAAAACTACAGAACGGATTTTCATGCCGTTTTCACCAGTAGGTAGAACGGTTCATGGGGAAGGTTTATGTATTATTATTATTATTACAACAGAGTTTTTATATATTTTACAATTATATCCAATTACAACTATATTAAATAAAAACTAACATATTACAGTCCCCGTCAATCTCCCTGACCGCTCTGCATACAGCCGCAAGTTCGGGGTGACGCATAAAATATTCAGCAGTTTAATATTAAGCAAAGTTTAAATATTCTTATAGGAATCTAATATTGGCAATTAATTATCCTTAAAAGTGGCCTCGATTTTTTTTTTTTACTTTATTTTTGGCACCAATCTTTTAGATTATTACTGCCATTGTCGAGTAGTTAATAGTATTACAAGTTCTTCTTCCATTCCATTTTCGGCAACCAGTCTTCTAGTAGACTGTTACTGCCATTATCAAGTGAGTATCGATATTACAAGTTTCTTGATATAATTTCAATGAATGCCATTGTCGAGTAGTTAATAGTATTTCAAGTTCTTCTTCCATTCCATTTTGGCAACCAGTCTTCTAGTAGACTATTACTGCCATTGTCAAGTGAGTATCGATATTACAAGTTTCTTGATATAATTTCAATGAACTAACAAGATGGTGGCTAACTTTCCATGGAATTTTTGTGGCATCTCAGAATTCATGGTCCGTGGTATTATTTTCCATTCACTTCACTTATGCACAATAAACAAACTATATTACATAAAACACCACCAATTTTACACAATATAGAGTCAAGTAACACAAGGTTATGAATAAAATATAAAATCCACTACATGACAGACCAAGATCCCGCCAAAAACTCCTGGCCTCGATTTATGCATACATAGATACTGTATGATGTATAATTTGTCAAGTATATTATTTTTATTATCGGGGTGGGACAACGTCTTCCGAGCTCGCTAGTTATCTGTCCGTAAAAGTTCCGTGAAAGTCGGTCCAACCGATTAGGAGATAGTAGAATATTGCGGACGAAGTCTTGAGTAACAAAATAAAATAGTCTAAGTTACTTCTTATAAGGTGAGTTATCTGCCAGTGAAAAAGCCCCGTGAAAATCAGTTCAAGCATTACGGATATTGCACTGCGGCCGAAGGCGAATAAAAAACCTAAATTACTTTTTATGAGGTCTGCTATTTACCAGTGAACACCCTGTGAAAATCGGTCCAACCATTTTGGAAATAGCAAATCAGGCGAAGACGCGGACAAATAAAATAGAATATGTCAACCGATATAATTTGGGCTATCTGCCAGTAAAATTCCCGTTAAAATAGGTCCAGCCGTTTTGGAGATTACCCGGAACAAACAAACAAACAGACAAAATATAATAATATCAAAATATAGACAAAATATAAAAAAAAATTTTTTGGTCATTTGTAGCCACATCATCAAAAAGTTGTTATTTTAATTGTACATACACAAACTTTATTTTTATAACACGTAATAAATAACAAATTTTGAAAATGTTTGCGATAGAAACTTACCACGTTACCATGGCAACGTATATAATATTAACGCTAACGATATCTCTCAAAAGGAAAAAAGTGCCCGATTTTGAAACATTCTTCATTGGTGCTCCGCTCCTATTGATCTTTGCGTGATGATATATAGCCTAAAGCCTTCCTCGATAAATGAGCTATCTAAAACAAACAAACAAACAAACTCTTCAGCTTTATATATTAGTATAGATATATATATATATATATATATATATATATATACGAGTATACTGATTATTTCATATTTGACAAATTCTAGCTTTTTATAACATTTTAAATGTGTTTTAAAAAATAGAACATTATTTCGTACTTTTTAAAGAGTTTTTATTATACTAGCAACTCTGCTCAAAAGAGTTGAAGACTTTAGTTCGCGGTCGAAACATTGTTTTTGGCAAAAACATCACAATTTTTATACATACAATATTTTTCGTATTTGACGAACAAATAATTGAATTTATGTGTTTTAAGACGAATGAGTGTAAAAGTTTTTTATGATATAATAATAATTACTCATAACCAATGGGATCTACAAAGTTAGGAAATCAGGTTAGTGTTATTGACTTTATTGTAATACAGTTACATATTTTATAAAATTGTCTTATTATTACGTGTACCTCTAATGTTACAATTAGTGTGACAGAAATATATAATTGTTTCGATAAATTAAAAATAAATTGTATATTCATAAGTGCTTTCGATTTTCGAAGACGATTTTGAGGATTCCGTAGTTTTTGTGCAATGATTTCAATGATATTTAATTTCCATTCAAAATACATAAATAAGTAGATGTAATATAAGAGTGTACAATATATAAATTATTTGATACGTAATACTCAGTTTGAAATCAATGTTTCTCATCCCTGAATGTACTCATGTTTATGCTTCACTCAAGTTTATATAGGCAAGTGATAAACGTACCTGCGGCCTTTCTTATTTACAAATATGGTTATGCAGAACATAGGTTAGAGTGGATAATACAGACATGTTTAAGAATATTTTTAGATGATGTTTACGAAAGTGCTTAGTCTTTTGCCTCTGAATGCCAGATTGTACACCCTAGGACCCTCTTTTGTACTACTGTTTTAAAAACGATTTTATCTGTAATAAGTTATTAGTATTGTAATGATAAAATCTATCAGGTTTTCATTTCTATTATTTGTATAAGTGTTTTGATCTGACAAGTCTATTTGAAAAATTATCTACGTCAACTTAATTTCGAATAGACCTGGAGAAGATAAAAGATGTATATTTAGTAGAGGGAATATGTGAGAACAGACGTTTACAAAAATGTGTGAAAACTCTGTTGGCTTTGTTTTACAATGTTAAATTTCTGTCTTAACTCCTAGTATGAATTTCTGTAGTTGTTATCTATTTCGCTTGGCTTAAACGTTGAAGAACTTGAAGGTGACATTGATTAACAATAATTATATTACTTTATTGGTATTTGGAGTGTTTGTAATCAACGATCAACTAAATGGAATTGTCTAGGTAAATCTATGAAGCAATCACTTACACTAAATAATTCTCTAAATTATTTAATTGTTTTCATAACTGTTTGATAATCGTGAACCAAGAGGGCTGGTGTCATTTTCTTTTATTCCTATTATTTGGTTGATACTTGAAGACATATCTTGCAATTCACTCTTATTTTTCATATACCATCAAAATCAAGTCATTTGGATGGCTGAAATTGTTTTTTGTTTATACAACTTGTATAATACAGTACATTCTTCTGTCATCATCATTTTCTTACCTTTATCCCACCTAAGTAGGGTCGGCACAACATGTTTTCCTTTTCCACTCTCGTCTATCAGATGTCATCTCAGTATTCACACCTCTTACACACATATCATTTTTCAGTCTTCCTCTACTTCTATATCCATCCACCATTATACTCAAAAATAGTACATTCTTCTGTAAAATGTAAAATTGTAAAAGAAGTAAGAAGAATGTAAATATTACAAAATATCTAAAATATTTATTATCTCATTAATGTATCATCATCAGTTATGATGTTGTAATAAACAATACATCTATACATTAGTGTTTGAAGCACTTGATATGACTGCACTTTCAACATACAGTAATGACATCATCTCATGTAAACAAGAATCTCATTGAATATAGATATCATATATAATTTTCATTTTATCACATACTTTGGAAGACACATACAGTTTTAATAAAGTCTTATGACTAGTGTTTGATAAAAAAATCACATGAATTTAGATAAACGCCTGTTAAATAAGTTGATGCAGTAAGTTAATTTAATGTTTTTAATCTGTTCTAAAAAATCAGTTAAAGTCCTACACATTACAATTCAGTCATATAAAATCAAGGCAGTAAAAAAATGTTATAAATAAATGTCAACACAAATGTTTCTTGTTAATTAAGTCAATTTTAAATGTTTTAAAGTGACCCAAAGATGATAATAAAATATTCACCATGATTATTATTGATAGAGACAATTGAAATTTATCTGTTTTTTTAACTGTCAATGGCCCCCCTTTTGATTTTGATTATATATGGCTCAATTTGTTGTTTGTTATATTTATTATATTGCATACTAAAAACCGTCTGTGAATTCCTACCCATTAATGACATAAAATTATAGCCTTACTCAGAATTTCGATACACTGCAATAGGCACTCAAGAATCGTGTTGTTTTCTATGAGTTAAGTATTTTTAGTATCAAAATAGTGTATATTTAAAATAGCTTTAGCTCTTTGTAGAATTTATATATACTATCCAATTAATGTATTCAGTTTCATAAAGCATTTGTTATAATTCACTCTTAATTGAAAAGTAAAAGAAGGAAATTGTTAATATAAAACCAAATTTTATCAATAATTATTATATTACTAACTACATATATACATATAAATGAAGATGCTTATTTGTTATACAAAAAATATACTTAATATTACTTCTTATAATTTGATAGATATCAGGTACTGATTATTTCATGTTATGAAACAATTTCCAAGTTTATTATTATACAAATGTTATTGTATTCACTTGGAGTGTCTTATCTTGAATAATTAATCTTACTTTTGATAAGTAAAGTGCATTGCATTATCTATTAGTATATTATGGTTAATTTTTATGTGCAACATTTATATTATACTGCAAATTATTCCATTAATTCATAAAGTAAGTACAGTGGATCCCCGGTAATCCTGTCCGTGACTAATTCAATCCTGTCCCTGACTAATTCGGCACCCTCTGTAATCTGACATATCTATTATTACTATTATGATTTTTATTCATAGTTTTTGATTGTTTTAGTGTATATGTACATTTATTTGTACACAATTATTTCCTAATATAAAGTTATTATTTTTTGTAAGTTACATAGCATTGACATTAATTTTATATTAAAACATAAGCTCTCTATAGTGTTGTTTAATTTACTAAATTTAACATACACAATGAACTATCATTTGTTCTTCAGAGTATAACCATACTATAGAATCTTATATTGGATCTGTAATTTGTCAGATGACAAGGTAATCTTTTGTAAAAAAAAATCTGGACTATATGGTGTCTTAGGCAGTACCCTATAATTCGATAGTTCGACACTGCTTTGCAAAACGTTTGTATGATTACCTGGTGAATGCTAATTTTCTTTCAATTCAAATGTCATAACATATTCAATTTACATGTTTATTATGTTTTCATGCCTTTTGTAGTTAACAAAACTGATCATCCTAAAATGTTACATACACCAGGACTACAGAAAAGGACATAGGGTCCACACAAACCTTCAAGTGCTAAAGATTTTTTCTTATTTCGCAACATTTAATACAGTCCTTTTAAAAACTTTTTGCTCTCTTTGATTATTATGTTCAGTCTTACTCGTAATACAATCAAGTATTTAATATGATAGGAAGTGAAAATCACTACATATTATAAAACAAAGTCCTCTGCCACATCTGTCTGTCTGTTTGCTATGAACTCCAAAACTACTGAACGGATTTTCATGCGGTTTTAATCAGTAGATAAAGTGATTCATAAGGAAGGCTTAGGCATATAATTTGTCAAGGTTTTTTTATTACCAGGGCGATATAACATCCGCCGGACTCGCTATTATTATTATAAAATGTTAAATTTGCTTTTATTTATACTTCTGTTGATACTATACAAATAATATAATACATGTTTGTACCTAAATTTGTGTTTATCTATATTTCAAAACAATTGGCGAGAACTGTCATTTAAATTAGTAACAGTGTCTGGCTGGCAGTGAATGAAAGCATCTTGAATAAACCTGAACCTGAGAAATTTTCTTGTAGTACCACCGTCAGTGTGAAAATATAGAACTGTGGGTTTTTCCTACACTGACGCTAGTACAACTAATACTCTTTTATAAGATTTGTAAAAAACTTATAAAACTCTGTCTAACAACACAAACTTATAAATTAATATATTTTTGTTTAGGTATGTACAAGTTCTTGAATGAGTTTTTTTTTCATGTATATTTACTTCATTAGTTTTTCTCAGAATATTCAAAAGAAATAAATAAAATTTGTTCCTACACTATTGGTTTCAATTCAATAGCCTTCTAACAATGTTCTGCTCATCATCCTGGTTTGTTAAAGGTTGGCAGAAATTATATATTTTTTAGGATGTGTAAAAGCTACTTTTTTAAGCCTTATTAAAACCAGGAACGAATTTAGTAGTATTATTTAGTATTATTATTTATATTAGTATTATTATTTATTATTTTAGTAGTATTGCAAGGGCAATTATTGAACATGCAATGTCTACCACTTTTGAATAGGTTCAATCTAGGTAACATCTTGTTCTGATTTACGTAGTTTTACCGAAAATTACTCTGTTAGTGATTGTATTAAGATATACGTCTATTATTAAACTATCTTGATTTTTATTACTCTCACATGATTTGCGACTTTCTCTTATAAACGTCCATACTCATTGCATATACACACATCAAAAAAGTCTAAGCAACATGCGTGATATTACAAATTTTACCATTTATATTAATTAATTTCTAAGTATTTACTCAAACAAAGTGCGTAGGTAAGTAAACTTTTTTGTTATTGATGACATACTGGCTGGTTGTAAAAAAAAAAATTTGATTATGGTTTGTTTTTTCATAAAATTCAAATGTCTGCGAATTTGTTTGAATTTAAGTGCGTTTTGATTGCTACGTTTAGTCTTGATTTTATAATTTTACCAACCATTTAAATAAAGTTAGCGACAAAATTGAATTGTTAGATATTCTTTACGTCATGAAGCGACGTTATTTGATGGCAGATGAAATGCAAAGAGCTGTAGGGATGTTGCAAGCGGGAAGTAATCAATCTCAGGTATCTCGACATTTTGGCATTCATAGAAGTGCTATTTGTCGTCTTTGGCAGCGCTACAATAATACAGGAGAACCCGCTGAACAGCATCCAGGCCGTAAAAGGAGTACAACCACTCGGCAAGACCGGTACATACAACTGACTGCAAGACGCCAGCCGATGTTAACCGCTCGAGAGATAAGTTTGAGGCTACAAATTTCAAGTGGTGTTGATGTAAGTCCTCAAACTGTGTGAAATCGACTGCATGAGTACGGCCTACGAGCTCGACGCCCAATCAGGTGCCCACCGATACGTCACGGGAATCGCGCTCGTCGATATGAATGGTGTAGAGAACGCATAACATGGACCCAGGAACAATGGGATAAAATTATGTTTTCCGATGAGTCGCGATTCGGGTTTAAGCCTGATACAAGAAGGGTGCGAGTGTATCGTCGGCCCGGAAATACTGAAAGGCTCAGGTGCGTTCAGGAAGTTCATCCATACAGCGGCTCAACAGTTATGTTATGGGCGGGTATTATGAAGAACAGGCGAACTGAGCTCGTTTTTGTAAATGGAAACATGAATGCTGAAAATTACATTGAGGATATTCTCAGACCTTATGTCTACCCATTTGCACAAACCTTTGGCTCCGATTTTAGGTTAATGCATGACAATGCGCGTTCACATACAGCTCAGCGAACCAGTGAATACTTTGCAACGGAGAACATCCGGGTATTGCCCTGGCCTGCACAATCGCCAGATCTCAACCCCATCGAGCAAGCATGGGACATGCTCCAGAGACGTGTTTTGAAGGACTTGGACGGAGCGACAACAACCCAACAGCTGAAGGATTTGCTACAATTCCATTGGGAGCGAATACCGCAAGATGACATAAACAGTCTCATTAATTCAATGAATAATCGTTGCCGACAAGTTCTGAATAGCAGAGGAGCCCATACTTTGTATTAAATTGTTCTATTCTTTCACAATAAATACATTTTCTTTAGAAATTTCATTTTGTAAGAAAAAAGTTTAGTTTCTTATGTATCTTAGTTTCTACAGTATATTCTAATATTGTTCATTTCTGTTATTAAAAGAACTTATAAAGACAACAGCTGTTATTTTTACATCATAGAACCCTAAAGATATTATTTTAAAAATAAAATACAACGTTATAATGTGAAGAACCATCCTAAAATTTAAATTAGTACATGTTGCTTAGACTTTTTTGATGAGTGTACTTGTTTTCTGTTAAAATGATATTGTATAAACACATGTTAATCCACTGTGAATCATCTTTACAAAACGTTAGTGCACAGAGATACTTCGCATTACAGTGTTAACATTTAGCCGTCTTTGATGCTCTGTTACCTTCAGTAATTAAGCTAATTACCAAGCTAACTCATATGTTAATATAAAATTGCAAACAAGTACACACATCGTTTTCGCAAGTATCATAAACAATGTTTAAGCTGTGGAGAATTGTCACTTCAAAATGTATATTTTTAATTCAAACAGTTTAAATCAGATTGTGCTATATAATTTGAATATAAGTGAAGTGTTTGTTACAGGGTTAACTTTGAAACGTGCCGGCTATGACTTAGGACATGCGATAAAAATGGAAGTAGTTAACACAGGCGAAGGTCGGTACGAACAGACTGAGGATTTACCAGGAAGTAATGCCGATAGTGACGTTTCGAGCAGTGTTTTTAATAGCGTTGATAGTGATCAATGTAGTGAAGATTTAGATAAGTTTTCAGACGATGGAGATTTGAGGGAGGATTTACAGAAAACTATATCAGAATGTTACAAATCAGATTCAAATTTTTCATCACAAACTTCAAGTGACATCACAAACGACGAAGAATTTCAAGCGACTGCACTCTGCCAGTTCATGGATATATTGAACGATTTAGATGAAGTATTAGATAAATCTCTATTAGCGTGTTTAGATGAGGGGGTTAAAAACTTTGACAGTGACGATGAGGATATAATTTGTAAAATAAAAGAATGCTTCGGTGAACAATCTGAGCATTCCGAAACACAAAGCTCTGTAGATGATAATACTCAAGTCGTAACGTGCACAAACTTGCTGCCTTCGGCACCATCAATAGAAGAACTTGACATCACGCAGAGCACATCGGATAGACAGCTAATAACAAGTCTTGGTCGTTCGAAAAGTTTTTCCCAGCTTTCCATAAATGACCGACAGATTCTAGTTCCGACTTTAGATAGAGCGAGTACTACGCATGATAATTTACGCAATTCAATGAGAAGACTGGATCCTATAGTACTACCGGCGATAACAACGCAACAATCATGCGAACCGCTAACATTACCGGTTATATTATTCTTGGAGCACCACGTGAACATTCGACCGACGAGTGCCCCAATACAGTTGCAAGTCACTGCTGCTAACTTAAGCAGTGATGGAGCATCAGGTCCTTTGATTGTAGGTCGTCGGGCTTTGTTGATGAATCGGACGCTATCGCTACCCTCTCCTGGAGATAGTGACGTTACCGCTGGCGAGTGGACTGGACGTAGTATTGCTAGAAGTACAGCTAGAAGTATGAGTGCTTCAAGCTCTTCAAGTGAATCTTTGAATGTTGCGCTCACAAATCAAAATGCTATGGGTTCTATGGAAGAGAGGTAACTACTTACAGAACTTATGTAATCATATTTTTCAGTCCGATCGACAATGGCTATTGTTATCAAAATATTTTGTTTAGTAACCTTGATTTTGCAATTTTATAACACGGCTCACTGTTCAAAATGAGGTCATTTGAATTGGATGAATCATTATATTAAAACCTAAGTGTATGTTAGTTTCAGTGAATGTTGATGTAAGCTTAAGATAATTTGAAACATGACCCTGTTTGCAGAAATGATGAGACTGATGAACCTCCTTTTGGAGTGTGGCCTCATCGGATGAGCGCAATGCTGGCATGCTTCAGTTGCACCGTGGGAATATTTAATATTTCGAGATTTGCCATATTCAGTGTTCATTTCGGAGGTAATCATTTGCTATTTCTTACCACTAATTTTCATGTGACAAAATTTTGAATGGTTAAAATATTATAATGTTGTAGTGTATTTACTAATAATTTATATATAACTTTTTCTTTTTCGTTTACAGCGAGTTTCATAATTCAATTTTTTATACTATCTTTATTGATTGGAATACCATTATTTACCCTTCACTTATGTTTGGGCCAAGTACTGGAGTCGGGTCCGGTGGATATGTGGAGAATATCGCCGATATTTCAAGGAGTTGGTATATCACTGTTAATCACACAAGCTGTCATCGGCTTGTACAGTATAATAGGGCTTTCGTGGATATTTGTTTACTTCAGAGATTCATTTATAACGTCTAATGACAAATTTAAATGGGCCTTACCTCATGAATTCAATATTGAAGGTGAGACAAATACCACTGCATAATTACTTTGCTTATTGTTTGTTCAATGTCAAATTATTTAGATGTTTTACTAATCAGGAACTATTTATAAGGTCATTCGGTTAATTGTATTTCTTTTTATTTGGTCTATCCATGGTAGGAAATGTTTTTCAATGGCGGGAAAAATTACATAAGGGATAAAAATTTGTTTTCAAATTTTACTTGTGTAGCATTATTATTTAATGCTTACAGATTTTTTGTTAAATATAAATGTACATATGACTTTACAAAAAGGAATATTTTTATGACCATTACATTTAAAATACTATACCTCTATTTTAAACTGCTTTGATTTATTGTAGATGTGATGTATTCTTGATAGTTCGGCACTTTGTTCCTAAATACATAATCAAAGTAATATTGGCATGTCTGTATATTTGTTATGTTTGTATATTTTACAGAGGGCAGCGGAAGAAATGGCAGCTATAAAATACAAGAGACTTTGCCTCAATACTTCCACGAGGAAGTTTTGCAGAGAAATTTGGGATCTAATTCTTACTTTGGAACAATCAAGTTTCAAGTTGCGTTTAATTTAGCCGTTGTTTGGATGATTGTATTTGTGTCGCTAAGCAAAGGATTAAGATCTTACGGCAAGGTAATTTTTATTTTAAATTGATTCTAACATTACTTGGTTTCGCATATTTAGTAGTTACTTTCACTTCTATTCACTCAATTTGTATGATTCAAGATGGTAGAAAACTATACAAATATCAGAAGCTTTGCTTGTACTAATGTAGATTTGACCCATCTCTCAGGACCAATACCTTTTTCTGGATGAAAAGGGCTCTATGTACTTTTCTCTATTCCTGACAACATGTATGCAAACTTTAATGACGATCGGTTTAGTAGTTAACGCATAAAAGTTTAACAAACAAACAAATTAACATACATTTACATATATAATATTAGTAAGTATATATGTTGTGTTTGAAAACAAGTGCAGCGTAATAAGTTGTGTTCGAATAAATTGCGAACCCCATACATAAGGGTAACTACGGCCTTAATGGCACATTTAGGCGTTTCGGCGTTCTGAGATCAACCGATGTATGAGTCTCATATAATTAAGCTGTTTGGTAAGGTGTCTGTATTCGACTGGGACATGACAATCATGCACATGGTAATAATCCAGTCACAGTTACTCTCTTTTACTATGTCATGTTTCGGGATCAACTTGTATACCAGGTAACTGTTTAAAGTTTAACACCCTTCAATCCTTTGACAGTTCATGGTCACATTTAACATATAAAATAATAATATAAAAACAAATACTGATAAACAACAAACAGAACCATAGTTAAAGTTTGTTCTAAAACTTTTAAAAGTATGAAAGATCGATAGTTTTAAACGTAAAAAAATCACATCTAGATTCAATGAAGAACATTAAAGAGGCGCTTGTCAATGTTAATCATTACGTAACTGCTTATCGTCGGAATGCCGCACGGTTGAACAAAGGAAAGCGAGGCGCGGATCGAGGTGCGGGTGTGATTCATTGCTTTCGTTATTATTACACCAGTTCGTTTTTGCGTAAATCACCTGGTGTTGAGTGTATATCAGGTTTGTTTTTCTCTAGATAATTAGGTGAAATATTAAGCACCTATTTTTTAAATTGATTTAGAACGAGAATCGACCAATGATTATCCTGTAAAAATATTGCTGGCGACTAACCAGTCGCGCTGCATATCCAACTGACGACAGGTTTGTAAGCTGGCACGATAACGAAGATTGTTGATAGATTTTAGACGTTTTGGTGGACTCCTTTGTTTTTATATAGCACTGTGTTTAATAATCTCAAGTACAATGTTGACAGTTTATCGTAAAAAACGATACAAATAATGCTGGCCATTCGGGACGCCTGGCAGATGAGAACCATTTAATTTAATATTAGTATTTATAATTAATAAAAAGTAATAAAAAACTGGAGTAAAATCATAAATCATATTATCAAAGATTCTTATAAGTAATTTAAAACAATATTTTTTTTTAAATATACAAAACGTGCATATAAGCAGTAAATATAACAGAAGCAATGAAGCTATACGCTTTCACACATAAAGGAAGTCGATATCGTAGATGCGGAATGACGGCATAAAATAACGTCATGCCGTTTGTAGTGATGGCATTTGTGTTAATTTTACTGACAAAGTGTGCCAATAGATGTTACACTTAAATAAATTCTGGATACAAAAACCCAGAAATAAATGTATTATTTCCATTGATAAATCACATATAATAATATAACTTTCACATACTCATTATTTATTAAAACTCGCAACAGTATCTCATTGAATATAAAATAGGTCTCTCTGGTAAAATTGTGCAGGAGGGTTTTTTGAATGAATGTATGAGTATATCAGTATATGCGTATTTCTATTTCTTAAGTACTCTTTCTAGCGGAAACATTAAAAAGGTTTTATTGTTTTCTTTATTAATAATAATAGTTATAAGGTTTAATGTCTCATTAAATTGTATGGCGGTGTGTTAAACGTTACGTTATATTATTACAGGCCGTTTATATGCTGATATTTCTTCCGATATGCGGAACACTCGTTCTGTGTACGAAATTGTTGACGCTCATACCTTACGACTCGGTCACGAACATATTCTCTGAAACCGAATGGACGGAGTTCTTCGTTATAAGTAACGTAAGTGAATTGTTATTCCGATTTTATTTTTGTCTTACTACTTTTGGGGTGTCGATGACGGTAGCATGTTCGTACAACGTGGCACCGGGTTGATCGACGTAAGTTCGAATAGCATGGCATAGAGACCATAGCATGATAGTAGAGCCTTATCAAAGCTACCACCTTGACAATATGTCACAAAGCACTTAGGTGTATTCCGTGTTAACCATTTTATATTACGTTGTCGTTTAACATATAGTGAGATTGTGGTTCAATGTTAAAAACTTTAAAATATTGAAAAATAACTAGTTGATGATCGCGGTTTCGTTGCCGTAAAAATAAATTTGCTGGTTTATTGTGGACTAGCTGTGCCCGCGACTTTGTCCGCGTGAAACGTAATTAAAAAAACAGTGACCAATAAAATCATCTGAATATAATAAGTCCATTTACTTATCTAATTTTCTCGCGTACTTAAATCGCGTCGTCATTAAAATTACAATAACTTCTCACAAAGAGAATAGATTTTAATGAAACCAAAACTAAATGTTAATTGTGGATATGCTTTATGATTTTCTTGGTCAGGTTTTATCGTGAACGCAGTACTTTAGCAGTGATGGGTGTTCAAATAAACAGACAGACAGACAGACATTTATAAAATTGCTTGAAATGTATTTTATTACTTATTCCTAGACCCCTACAACAATTTTTTCCACGAAAGTCGAAAAAGTACAGACCCGTTAGATTTGCATGCTTATTAAGTATATGTATAGATTAATTATTGTAGGCTCTATTTTAATTGTAAATTTGTCAGTAATTTTAAACTTTTTTACCGATTTTAAGTTATCACTATGTAGTATAAAACAAAATCGCTTTCTCTGTCCCTATATCCCTGTGTATGCTTAAATCTTTAAAACTACGCAACGGATTTTGATGCGGTTTTTTTTAATAGATAGAGTGATTGAAGAGGAAGGTTTCTATAATAACAACCATTAAATAGTGGAGAAATACTGTTATTTTTGAGGTTTCTAATGTGATGTTGTAAATAATTACATTTTTTCCGCTTACATTGCACCAAATGCAGGCGGGCCACGGGCAGTAATGAATAAATCAAAACTACTGGATCGATTTTAATAATTTTTTCAGTGAATGACATAGGCTATTTATTTTATACCCGTGCGAAGCCGGAGCGGGCCGCTAGTCTCTATATAATTTTGTCATTTCTGCTTAGCCTTTATAGAAAAGCGTAATAATATGCAGACTACATAATGCTCTGGAAAACCTTCAAAATTCGTTCTCCGATTATAGAAATGAATACCCAGAAACAACACTCTTCAATTTTATTAATATTTATACACTAGCCGGCCCGGCGGACGTTGTCCTTCCTTGATAATAAAAAAATCTTGACAAAATATAAGTAAACCTTCCTCATGAGTCATTTTTCTACTGGTGAAAACCGCAAGAAAAGTTGTTCAGTTTTTTTTTCGTTGATCGCGAACAGACAGATAGACGTGGTACAGAATTTTGCTATATAATATGTAATGATAATAATGAGACTGAAATAACAGTTTCTTAGCGTTTTGACTTCACAAAATAATTAATCTGTAACTGTTGGAGAACTAAGGTAGTCATTAAATCTCTAGTATGTATCATGTATTTTTTATTTTCTGATACATATTTAACATAAAGAACACAGTACACAAATATAACAAACAAAAAACCAAATGTTTTCTCTTTATCATGGTAGTGTAGATGAGTATGAACTTGTGAGTTCTTTTTAGATTTACATGAAAAAAATTGTTGTAGGTGTCTAGATATAAGTAATAATAAGAAAAAGTAATAAGTAATAAAATACATTTCAATCATTTTTAGAAATGTCTATGTGTCTGTCTGTTTGTATTAACACGCATCACTGCTTAAGTACTGCGTTCAAAATAAATCATATAGCATATCCTCGAGTAACATTTAGTCTTAGTTTCATTAAAATCGGTCCGCTCTATCATAAGTTATTGTAATTTGAATGACGGCTCGAGAGAAGAGTAGTCACTGTTTTTTAACCGACTTCAAAAAAAGGAGGAGGTTATCAATTCGACTGTATTTTTTTTTATGTTTGTTACCTCATAACTTTGGACTGGGTGAACCGATTTTGATGATTCTTTTTTTATTTGAAAGCTGGTGCTTCCCGTGTGGTCCCATTTCACCGGCACCGACTTCTAATACATCTCTAGGTAGCACACATATTCATATGTTTTATTTAATTTGGTTAATTTGATAAACTATTTATTTTCCGCTTTTTAGTGCCTTATGGGTTTTTGATTGGTATTGAAGTCGGTTAATACTTTTTTTTGAAAATTTACTTTATTTTTACATTAGGTTCCACGCAGACGTAATCGCAGGCTCAGCTAGTATAAAATATTTCTGATGTTTAGTATCTTGTTCTAATTTAATATTATTAAAACTGAAGATTATGTTAGTATTTTTGCTTGTTCGATATATGTTAATCTTTGTAACTATGTGCATTTTATAGTCTGTTTATTGCCCAAGTTTACTGCCCATATGACATCATGCTATATGAAAAGTAGTATGTATATATGTAGTATGTATACAATAGTATGTATGTGTAATAGTAATGTAGAGAAAAAGGTAACAGTGCGGACGGGCCGTGTGGTATGGCGGAGTGTAATAGGGGACCGAGGGCGAGAAGATTTATAATCTTTACACATATAATTTTTCTGTCCGTGTGTATGTGACAAACCTGCTGAACGGTTGGATAGATTTTGATGATTTTTTTTTGTGTTAAAGTGGATTCAAACATGGTTTACATTCATAATTGGACTCGGTAGGTGACCCGCGGTTGAATTTTAGGATTTTTTTTATTATCAAGGCAGGATTAAGTCCGCCGGGTCCGCTAGTATTAGTATAAACAATTCAACTGCTTTAGTCATCCAATAGTTACGGATTAAATATCTTGTAAAGTCAAGCCTCAAAGAAACCGTATATGCAGTATGTATATATCGGGGGATCCAGTATTGACTTGCGATACTGTACTATTGACTATATCGGGGAGTTACTAATAACCTCAAACGCCATTGGTTGAAGTTATCGTCTGTTCATTATTTATTCCGGTGTGAGACACCTGTGGTTGCAAGTATCGACTGTTAATGTATCTTGATGCCTTAAAAGGCAACCGACGACTAGATACTGGGCATCCTCGCTCAGAGAGTTGGGCTAGTCACACCTACGGATAATTCATCACAACTATATTCGTGTTGCGTTTCTCTATCTCTTGAAGTTTTATTCTATTGTTATTGGTGGATTGATCGAACAAAATATAACCATGACGTCATACTTCTCAGTGTTGCGTTTCTGTATCTCTTGAAGTTTTATTCTATTGTTATTGGTGGATTGATCGAACAAAATATAACCATGACGTCATACTTCTACATGGACACCATTTTATCTCTGCGCTGTCATATAAAATAATATAGAAATGAAGAATGATGTTTCTAGTGATTAATTTCTGAAATCGCTGAACGCTGATTTTGAGAATTTTTCAGAGTCTTATGTAGGCTGCATATCGTTAAGCTTTTCTATGTATATATTTACAGAGTTGGGCTGCAGCGGCACAAGAGACTTTTCTGACGTGGGGTCTATTAGGGGCGTGCGTAACTCAACTGACGTCACACAAGAACGCTAAGAACAAGAGCAACGCGATGCTGCAGAAAGAAAGCGCTTGTGTCGTCGCTTTCACATTCGCCATGCTGCTTTTGGGTTCCTTCCTGGCGAATACTTGCGCTCAGATATTAAAGAAATATGGATACGTTTACATTCCAGGAAGTTTTGGTATGTTGTTCAATACTCTTATATATTATCTTGGTAAATCTATATTAATAAAAAAAATACGTGCGTGTAACAGTGTACACACGTAATAAGTGAAACTTCTTTGACATCATTTTCCGAAAAATGATCTACTATATTTACAACTTTACAGAAAAAAAAACCGAATCTGATCATTGTGAGCGCACCTTTAGAAAAAAAAAACGGAATCTGATGATTGTGAGCGCACCTTTAGAAATAAACATGGCGCGTAACGGAAAAATGTACAGAAATTAAGATGGCGCGTAACCGAAAAACGTTACATACGTTTTTACATGCTCTAAAATTCCTCCCTACGTCGATAAAGAAGTTTCACTTCAAAAATCTATCTATATATAAATAGGCTGCGAGGAAACGGATAAGAACATTTCCCTCCTATGTTTCTCAGCCGATTTTCGTCATCCTTTTTTTGTTTAGTAGCTATTGACGAGCTTGGATTTTTTTTTCTATGGTTAAAGTTCCACCACTGTACAAGCACTCGTATTAATAAATTTGTTAAAACCTCTATTATCTGGAGGTGGTCAGTGAGGTTGTCATTTTATATAATAAAATGACATGTATTTAAATTTGTTTTAAAAATAAGTATGTCACTCTTGAAATGTCTTCTGAGCTTGTTTTTACAAGATTATTTTAAAATATAAGTTCTTTCTGTATTGATATTATTATATTACTAATATTACTTTATCAAAATTGATAGAAGTCTGCCATTGTGCAAACATCACACAAAGACTACTGGATAGATTTCATAGAGATCAGTTTATTTTAGTTTTACTTCTTAGATACTTGTCCCTTAACAAGATAAAAACATCAAAGTACCTCCCAACTGATATAAACTTATTAAAGTTTTAAGAAACAACAATTTTTATAAGCAACATAAATACTAAAGAAATGTTATTGTTGCGATTGTATGCATTGTTGTATATATTACATTAATTATTAATTTAAATCGCATCAATATTGCGGTTTATAAATCAAATGACCTACCAATAGATAGCTCAATAAACACATAACAAATGTGTCGGAAAAATATTTATATTTTGAACTCGCTCATAATATAATGATTTTCATTTCAAATTTTGTAACGTATTATACTTCTAAGATCATATCAAAACTGACATAAATGTCAAAATTCATTCAAAAGATAAAAAGAAACATGTATGTGTATGCACGTAAGTTGTAATTCTTTGACTTAAATAAATAAAAAGAAAGCTTAAAAAAGAAAAAAGGTACTTACCCGAAATTGTTCAAATCTCTAAAGCAAGCGTAACCGCGAGCAAAAACTAGTTCTTTTATAATTATATTTGAAATATATAATTTTGTCGAAATGGTCCGTTTTTGCGATTATGGTTTTATCTTTGTATTTCAAGGAAACATTAAGTTCAATAAACGTTTAACATTGAACAAAGACTTCAATAAACTTCTTTCAATATTGATGTCAGTTTTGTTTGAACATACATAAACGATATGAAGATAAGATTACTATAATTTTATAGTGGCATCAGTAAAGTAAATTTGTACTATTTAAGTAATCCATACCCTGCGGGTTAATAAGGTGCGAGTGGTACTGTCGATATCGCCTTGTCGCTTGCACTTGTGATTTTTATAGCTTAATGATGCTTCGTGTTTGTGTTGATAATATAATAAGTGAAATGTAGAATGACCTGTATTTCTTTCATCCTTGTGTCTACACAAATAAATAATATTGAAAAGTCTGTTTGTAATGGCAAAACAATAGCGTTTTACTAAACCAATATGAAAGTAGACTGTAGGTGGTAGAGTCATGCTGAAGCTATTACTTTCAGCATGAATGTGTCGGCTCGCCCGGGGTTGTACCACCCTCTAAGGATACCGACGTGAAGTGACAGTGCTTGCATTGTTGCGTTTCGTTCGGTCAGTGAGAGCGTCGGAGGCCCACCTCCCCTCCCCCTTCTCTCACCCATCCCCTCTCCTCTCCCCTCCCAATTTCCCTTCCTCCAAACATAGGCTGGCAATGCACTTGCGACTCCCCTGGTGTTGCAAGTGTCTATGGACGGCGGTGATCACTTACCATCAGGTGACCCGCCTGTTCGTTTGCCTTCTATGATATATATATATATATATATATATATATATACATACATATATATATATATTTATAATCAAAGTAACAATTTCTTAAACATTTGTATAGCTCATGTTGTAAAGAGTAAGTTAGTTTCCTTAAAAGTATAATAAACTAAAGTAGTTCTAAGAACCGCGTACGTTTCACTCGCATGTTTACATTGAATCAAATTTCTTTTACTAAATTCCACTCGGTCGAAATCACACGTAACAGCTACTTTAACGAGTTCACCGATTGAAATTTGTTAGATGACACAGTAGTCGTTCTGTATTTTTGTACTAAAAGAGTCACTCACATGTACCATATAAATCGCTTTAGTAAAAGAGAAAAGTGAATATGGATGCGGTAGGTGGCACAGTGCTCGAATACTATCTTGGGAAATGACAGACCAACGTCTACCGGATCAGAGTTTTTTAGGTTTTAATGTGTGGGGTTTAATGTATTTGAGTGTGTGTGTGTGTGTGTGTGTGTGTGTGTGTGTGTGTGTGTGTGTGTGTGTGTGTGTGTGTGTGTGTGTGTGTGTGTGTGTGTGTGTGTGTGTGTGTGTGTGTGTGTGTGTGCACCCAAATCGAGACACTGCTTCCTACCCAGGGAACGTCGAGGTCCCATAATCAAAAGTCAGACGTAGATTTGTGCTTTTAATTCATTACCCTGTGTCGACAACGTTCCGTGCGTTCCAGCGCGCAGTTACTGGCTCGCCGTTCACACGTCGCCCTCACATATAATTTGATTATCATGTATGTACTATGCCTTACATATCTACATTTTGTCCCTACAAGTGTTGGAGAACAATCCCATCATATTAAATGACGATAGTAAATACGCTTAACTCAAAGGGAGATTGGCTCTCTCTAATGCGGGGATTGGAATACATTTATAGGTGCTTGGCGACATATTCTCAATTTGAGGGTTCAGTAGAATTAACTTTTTTGTCAAACTTATCGTTTAACGTATTTTAGAAACGGTGAAGTCGTCACAATTCCTTTGGCCGACGTCGGAACCGATGCCAGGGAACGCGGCCTCTACACCCGTCCGTTATATGGCACATTATGGTAGTCTGGTCGGTGTGACAGTTTGGCCGAATGGCAACACTGGCAAATCGCTCAGCGGTTGGCAGCCTCTCCAACTGGCAACACAGATTGTTCCCGCCACCCTCGCTGTGCTACCTCCCGATTTGGTAAGAAACTGACTTTAATTAAGACGTTAACTGTTCATATAATATGTTTTTTTTTAAGATTTCAGTTTTTATACATCGAAAGTTTAGATTTTGCAGCTTATAATGTTTTCAGTTTCTTTTGTGATCTTCCTAGGTTACATGTACAAAATTTGAAGATCTTCAAAAATAACGTAAAATACTAGGAACGGCTAAAATTGAACTAAGCTTATTTTAAAATGTAATGACTCAATTGAACAATGATATGCAAAAATAATTACATAAATTACAAGTACACAAAATCACATAGGGTACTTTTCAATCCTAATATATGCCAACAAAGCCAGAGACAAAAGTTATAATCAGAGACGGATTACGCAGCGCCAGGCCTTTGACAAATACTATTAGTACGCCTTTACATAAAACGCAAAGCTTACAATACTTCTCAATTTAATGTGAGCTTAAAGAACTCATTCCATAGGATTTTCTAATTCTGTTATATGATTAATCTGGCTCTAAGTATTAATATTGTTAGAGTAATGTACTCATTACTTGTAAAATAAATTTATTTGAAAACAAAGACAAAAGTAAAATGACTATTTTCATGATAGAACTTGGACTTAAATATGTGATTATAGTCCTCTTAATTTTTTTCTTTTTGTAGTTCCTTCTTATATCTGTTAAATATGAGTGGTGGAAATCTCTAGAACGTTGAAATTTTAATTATGCTATCAAAAACATTTAAATGAAGAGGGAATCTTCGAGGCGTGATATTTTTAAAACTTGTTTGTTTACTTATGTGTTCCGCGCATCGACTAATCACCACGCTATCTGATCTCTTACTAGTAATTTATACGAGATTTTCCTAGAGAATTTTAGACAGTTTTAATAGTTTAAAGTGGATATTTGTCGGGATTTTAGCGAAAATTATCACAAGAAACTTGTAATATTATCACCTATTTCACAATGGCAGTAATCTATACCAATATTGTACAGCTGAAGAGTTTGTTTGTTTGAACGCGCTAACCTCGGAACTACTGGTCCGATTTGAAAAATTCTTTCAGTGTTAGATAGCTCATTTATCGAGAAAGGCTATATATTATCTCTTTAAGGCCAATAGGAGCGGAGTACCAATGACAATGTTTCACAATCAGGGTTAACATATGTATTATTTAAAAAAAAAGACAGTATTAAGTTTGTTTTCATTTCAGGTATCCCCGGCGTGGGCGGTAATATTTTACTTTATCCTGATAATGTTCGGTATAGCACAACAGTTGGCTATATGGCACTGCGTCATCACAGGGATAATGGCGATCAATCCGAAGGCGCTAAGGGTATGGGAAACTACGATCACGTTTTTCAGTTGTGTCTTTGGATTGGCGATAGGACTGATTCTCAGCACTGATGTAAGTTTTTATATAGCTTTGCATCTTCTTAATTTCACTAGCTTTGTTTAAAAAAATATAAGCATAAATTCTTAACACGTTGACTGCTACGTAACTTTTCGCAAAACTGAACTGGGAAGCCATTTTGTTTTAATGGTATTATGTTACTAAAATAAAAAAATTAACCGATTTTAATTTAAGTAGATAATTAAGTCTAAAATAAGGCAGTAAAAAAGCGAAAAATATACTTGAAGTCGCTTGAAAATGGTAATTATAGTAAATCAAGAAGTAAAAAAAAAAAATGTTTTTGGAAAAAAAACATGCTATGATCGATTACGATTGATTGATATATATAATTATAAACTTAGTAATTATATTTGAAACTGCAACACAGCTCGTATAAGCCAAACCGGTTTCTTTTCTTTCCTGAAGTCGATCTATATTTACATTGATATATCACGTATAGCAGTACAAATATGGTAACCTAAGAAGGTCACTATTTTTAGGTACCCTATGGCCTTTGTAATACACACGTATCAGGCGGCTTATTGCATGAATGTCCAGAGAACGATACCAGGTAGTTTATCGTATGTATGTGCCCGGTAGGCTGGTATCCGTATAGTGCACTTCGTGGACTACGTGTGGGTGGGTTCGTGGTGGCAGTGCGTGGTGCAGGTCGCGCTCGCGTGCGGCGTGTTCGTGGTGCGGGGGCGGCCCTACTCGCCGGATGCGGTCGTGCACGCACTCTTCGACTCGCGCACGCGGCTCTCCGCTGCACTCGCGGCGCTGCTCAGCTTCACATGGACCGTCGTCTTACCCGTCGTGCTCTGTGTAACTATACCCCATATTATCTTCTTCCTCAACGAATAATGCATCATGTGTAACTATACCCCATTGCCTTCTCTCTTAATCGATAATGCCTCATGTGTAACTATACCCCATTGCCTTCTCTCTTAATCGATAATGCCTCATGTGTAACTATACCCCATTGCCTTCTCTCTTAATCGATAATGCCTCATGTGTAACTATACCCCATTGCCTTCTCTCTTAATCGATAATGCCTCATGTGTAACTACACCCCATTGCCTTCTCCTTCAACGAATAATGCATCATGTGTAACTATACCCCATTGCTTTCTCCCTAAACCGATAATACCTCATGTGTAACTATACCCCATTGCCTTCTCTCTTAACCGATAATGTCTTATGTGTAACTATACCCCATTGCCTTCTCTCTTAACCGATAATTTCTTATGTGTAACTATACCCCATGGCCTTCTCCCTTAACCGATAATGCCTTATGTGTAACTATACCCCATTGCCTTCTCTCTTAACCGATAATGTCTTATGTGTAACTATACCCCATGGCCTTCTCCCTTAACCGATAATACCTCATGTGTAACTATACCCCATTGCCTTCTCTCTTAACCGATAATGTCTTATGTGTAACTATACCCCATGGCCTTCTCCCTTAACCGATAATGCCTTATGTGTAACTATACCCCATTGCCTTCTCTCTTAACCGATAATGTCTTATGTGTAACTATACCCCATGGCCTTCTCCCTTAACCGATAATACCTCATGTGTAACTATACTCCATTTCCTTCTCTCTTAATCGATAATGCCTCATGTGTAAGTATACTCCATTGCCTTCTCTCTTAACCGATAATGCCTCATGTGTAACTATACCCCGTTGCCTTCTCTCTTAACCGATAATGTCTCATGTGTAATTATACCCCATTGCCTTCTCTCTTAACCGATAATGTCTTATGTGTAACTATACCCCATGGCCTTCTCCCTTAACCGATAATACCTCATGTGTAACTATACCCCATTGCTTTCTCCCTAAACCGATAATACCTCATGTGTAACTATACCCCATTGCCTTCTCTCTTAACCGATAATGTCTTATGTGTAACTATACCCCATTGCCTTCTCTCTTAACCGATAATTTCTTATGTGTAACTATACCCCATGGCCTTCTCCCTTAACCGATAATGCCTTATGTGTAACTATACCCCATTGCCTTCTCTCTTAACCGATAATGTCTTATGTGTAACTATACCCCATGGCCTTCTCCCTTAACCGATAATACCTCATGTGTAACTATACCCCATTGCCTTCTCTCTTAACCGATAATGTCTTATGTGTAACTATACCCCATGGCCTTCTCCCTTAACCGATAATGCCTTATGTGTAACTATACCCCATTGCCTTCTCTCTTAACCGATAATGTCTTATGTGTAACTATACCCCATGGCCTTCTCCCTTAACCGATAATACCTCATGTGTAACTATACCCCATTGCCTTCTCTCTTAATCGATAATGCCTCATGTGTAAGTATACTCCATTGCCTTCTCTCTTAACCGATAATGCCTCATGTGTAACTATACCCCATTGCCTTCTCTCTTAACCGATAATGCCTCATGTGTAACTATACCCCATTGCCTTCTCTCTTAACCGATACTGTCTTATGTGTAACTATACCCCATGGCCTTCTCCCTTAACCGATAATGCCTTATGTGTAACTATACCCCATTGCCTTCTTCCTCAACCGATAATGTCTCATGTGAAACTATACCCCATTGCCTTCTCCCTAAACCGATAATACCTCATGTGTAACTATACCCCATTGCCTTCTCTCTTAACCGATAAAGTCTTATGTGTAACTATACCCCATGGCCTTCTCCCTTAACCGATAATGCCTTATGTGTAACTATACCCTATTGCCTTCTTCCTCAACCGATAATGTCTCATGTGTAACTATACCCCATTGCCTTCTCCCTAAACCGATAATACCTCATGTGTAACTATACCCCATTGCCTTCTCTCTTAACCGATAAAGTCTTATGTGTAACTATACCCCATGGCCTTCTCCCTTAACCGATAATGCCTTATGTGTAACTATACCCTATTGCCTTCTTCCTCAACCGATAATGTCTCATGTGTAACTATACCCCATTGCCTTCTCCCTAAACCGATAGTACCTCATGTGTAACTATACTTACTTACTTAGTTTTTATATATTTTTTTTTGGTGTAAATTAATGTACAATTGTTGTAGGTTAGATAAAATCAGGCCTTTTTGTCTCTTCTTTTGTGAGGGTACGCTAATTTTCGAAAGTTGGAAGACCATAATTTTTTTCAGCTTTCATAACAATTTTTATCATAGATATTTTAGTAGTTTCCTTTAAGGTTATTGCAAGTTCCACGTGCCGCCACAAAAAAAGCCATGTTTAAAAAGTAAATCTTTATGTTAGTAGTCTTTGTAAAATTAGTCGGAATAAACCTTTTAATGAATACACCATATTTATTATTCCAGTCGTTATTATATTAAGAAAGCTAAGAAATATAAAAAATATGTCAATTTCAACTAATATGAAGATCATACTATTATGATACATGACGATTATTAATTTTACTAGCGGGCATCAAAATACCACTTTTTTTTTACTTTGTAACATTGATGAAGTTTGACTTGTTATATGGGCTGATTAATGTTTGTGTTACCTTCAGGCGATATGCGTTATGGACTTCCGGGTTGGGCTGCAACGTCAACTGTACTCTTGGAGAAAACTATCCGGGTAAGAGATATATTAAAATAAAACTATTACCAAACTAAACTCCACGAGACTTAGAAATAAATCGATCGGGGTTAGGAAGCCATTGATGTTTAATATATACAAGCAATGAGAATTCTTTCGAGGTGTGAATGTCCTATGAATGAGGTAGAATTTAGTGTCAGATTATGATTTGAATGTCCACCTCGGCTTCTAACGAGTGTTCTGATTAAGAAAATGAGAGCAAATCTTACCTATACATTAACACCATTTAATAGCACTTTTTATTCACTCACTTTTGGATGTTAAACCTTTTTTACGTACGCTTGACTTAGAGAGTAAGCTGGTGAATGCGTCACGAGAGTGTTACGAGAACGTGTGATCGGGCGAGGCGAACGGAAGTTGAGAGGGAGATATAATTTAATGTTGATAGAAGGAGAGTTATGTTCCGTATTATCAATGAAAACCCATAATAAGCTTAAATGTTTGTAGAAAATTAATATATGTATATATATGCATACATATAGATTAGGGTGGCGCAAAAAAACCGACTATTTTTTTTTTTTGAATCTCGGATGAAAAAATGTTAGTTTTTAATGTTTTAAGAGCCCTCTCCAAAGGACAGCTCAAAAAAAAATTTTTAAGAGGTCGCTCCAAATTTTTTTAAATTTCAAAAATCGTCGAAAATCGAATTTTTTTTATTTTTTATTTTTTTTTCTCGTTACGGTATAATTTTATAGACCAAAAAATAATAAGTTTCTGAAAGTTTCAGTTAAAAATTTTAATTCTGAAAGGTCGCTCATAATTTTTTTAAATTTATTAGTAAATGACTTTAGATTTTTTCGAGCGACCTTTTAATATTAAAATTAAAATTCCGGCCATTTTTTTTCCTTTATTTAGTACAATAATCTATAAGAATACACCACGAGATGAACTAAAAATCAAGAATAACAAAAAAAACACAAAAAAAATGGCCGGAATTTTAATTTTAATATTAAAAGGTCGTTCGAAAAAATCTAAAGTCATTTACTAATAAATTAAAAAAAATTATGAGCGACCTTTCAAAATTAAAATTTTTAACTGAAACTTTCAGAAACTTATTTTTTTTTGGTCTATAAAATTATACCGTAACGAGAGAAAAAATAAAAAAAAAAAAAAAATCGATTTTCAACGATTTTTGAAATTTAAAAAAATTTGGAGCGACCTCTTAAAAATTTTTTTTTGAGCTGTCCTTTGGAGAGGGCTCTTAAAACATCAAAAACTAACATTTTTTCATCCGAGACTCAAAAAAAAAAAATAGTCGGTTTTTTTGCGCCACCCTAATATAGATGGAACTAAATAAGTTTTACTTCAGTCGTGTGGTCTAAAGCACACTCGTTTATTTTATATATAATATTATTTTATAACCCCAATTTTTTCACTTTTCCGTACGTTTTTTTTAAAAATTTTCTTTCATATGGTTTGCATGTTTCGACAATTATAAACACAACACAATAGAAAAGAAAAACCACCCTCGAGTTAAATATCTGTCGCGAAACTCCTGTTGGTTTGGTCCAGCAGCTGAGAGCTGAGCTTGAGAGGCCGATCTAGATTTAACGTGTTTACTATCTTAGACCATATCGTCACTTACCATCATATGAAATTGTGGTCAGACGCTAAAACCTATCTTAATATATAAAAATCCAGTGCCATGATGTTTATCGACGATGAACTCCGAAACTTCATGAATGTTTGCATTTATGTATAATTTGATCCAACTTGAGATTATTGTCAATGTTGATTATTGTTATTCATGGTTAGTTTCATCAGTCGCGAACAGATGGCGCTTTAAATTAGTTTTTTGACGGAAAACTGTAGGACCGACTGTTATAAATGTCTCAGATGGTTTCACATGTTAATATTGAGTTTCTTTTTCAATAACTAATATGTAAAAAAGTGAACGAAGCCTAGACCAAGAGCTAGTTTACTACGATTAAGTTTAATTATTTATCCGATTGTAGATATTGGCCGGTATGGAGTCGACAAGTCGGTGTGTTCATGCAACAGGGGGCGCTGCTGATAATGCCAGTAACTGCCTTCATACAAACATGGCGGTATATGAACAAGGGTCCACCTGATATACTCGAGGTAACTTATATAATTATTTTACATAATATATTGATTCTAGTTTATATATATATTTTACGTATTTGGATAGCGTAGTTATATTTCCATATATTCTGTTTATACGCTGCAAGGATTATGAAGCTAGCGGCAGTGTTGAAGAATTGGTGGGTAGTTTCGTTTTTATTAGATTTAGCTACGGGATGTTATTTGTTCAGTTTTTTTTGCTAATAGTTCTCAATATTCTAGATCATTATGGATATATTATTAATTTTTTTTAAGGTAGTTTTATTTTGGGTTTTTTGTTATGTGTAGTAATTAATTACTGCTCTTTTAACTATGGTTAATTTGATGTATATCGTTTTCTTTTTTGTAATTATTTTCTTTTAAAATAGTGACGAGTTATTTAGAGTCAAAAATATATTTCCATTATACACGTTAAATTGGAAGGTTAAAGATAATTTGTTGAACTCAATAACCGCATTACTAAATTCACGTTTCGTTCATCCATTAATGTATTGAATTCTGATAGTGAGAGTCGGGGAATAAATACGAAATTATGTTCTACCATAGTTTGTTCCAGATACAATTTTGTATGATGGTTTTAACAAAGTATAAAGATAAATTAACATACACTTTGAATATTTACTTCAGTACAGATGTAATGTAATCTAATATAATGTGATGCCATTAGCACATTATGAAACAAGTATAATATTCTTGTAAAAAAGAGCGCTTACAACTCAGTATCGTCTGATAAATTTTTGGTATAGAGTGTGTTACAAAAATCGTTTTGTTTCAAATTTTTATTACATTACTATTCCTCGATTTACTCGCCGTTCGGTTTATATAAATATATAAATCGAAAGAACATGCTGTATTTAGTAACATATTGCAAACACAAAACAGTATCAGTCACTGTCACACTTATAAACCGTGTCGTCTGTGAAAGAGACAGGGAGATTCTATATTGCGTAAGATTGTTCATATTTACAAGACAACTACTATGTAGGAGTATCTGGTGAGATTTTAGTCTGTCATGTAGTGGATTTTATATTCTACCAGCGGGCCCGGCAGTCAAAAAAATCCTTGACAAATTATATACCAAATCCTTCCTCGTGAATCACTCTATCCACTGGTAAAAACAACATGAAGATCCGTTCAATAGTTTTTAAGTTTATCGCGAACAGACAGACTGACGCGCTTAGGGACGTTGTTTTATACTATGTAATTATTCGTGATCTTGTGTTACTTGACTCTATATTGTGTAAAATTGGTGGTGTTTGATGTATTATAGTTTGTTTATTGTGCATAAGTGAAGTGAATGGAAAATACCACCACGGAGCATGAATTCTGAGATGAAAATTCCCTGGAAAGTTGTAACAAGGGAGCCACCATCTTGTTGGAACATTAACATTGACATTGAAATAATCACACGACACTTGTAAATAATATTAACTACTCGACAATGGCAGTAATATTCTGGAAGATTGGTTTCCAAAAATAAAGTTTTAAAAGAAAACCGCTATGTGCATATGTGTATACATAATACTTCTTTTTGAAGAATATTACTAACATCATCAAGTGGATTATTTGTTGTCCCAAGATGAAGAATTGTTCAAACAAGATGGTGGTTTCCTTGTCAGAATTCTTGTAACATTTTAAGATTCTTGCTCTGTATTATCATCGTCCATCCTACATCACTTTTGCACAGTACAAGGTATACTCCGCAAGATGCGACCAATATTACACAATATACAGCGAATAAACGTAAGACTATGTCTTTAACATTGAAATTGCCGCAGGAAAATTAACTAAACTGATGAAATAATTACTATACTTCTATTATTTTAGACATATAGTCAACTACCTGATTCTTAGCAGAAGTATGTAATTTTTTTTTTCTAAAAATTACAGTGTTATCTCTTTATCATTTTCTACCGTCGCGATATATTTAGTAATTACTAGCTGTGCCCGCGACTCCGTCCGCATGGAACCAAATGTAAAAAAAAACAGTGACTAATAAAATTATCAGAATGTATTAAGTCCATTTACTTATCTACTTTTCTCTCGTACTGAAGTCCCGTCGTCCTAAAAGTTACAATAACTTTTGATAGAGCGGACCGATTTTAATGAAACAAAGACTATATCTTACTCGGGGATATGCTTTCTGATTTTATTAGATTATGTCATGAACGCAATACCATAACAGTGATGCGTGTTCAAATAAACAGACATGTTGACAGATAGACATTTCTAAAAATGATTGAAATGTATTATCACTTATTCCAAGATACCTGCAAGAATACTTTACACAAAAATCTAAAAAGTACAGACATGTTAGATATACATTCTTATTCTTTCTATACTATAATAAAACTGTAACTGGGCCATATCTGTACATTAAATATTTTTTGAAAATTATAGTCATAGTAGACTTTGTTATCGATATAGAAGCCAAAAATAACCTTTTTAAAATTTTTGTCTGTCTTTCTGTCTGTCCCTGTAAACACGCATCACTCTGAAAGTACTGAACCGATTTTGACGAAACATAGCACAGTGATAACTAATATTACAAGGTTACATCTAGGATACTTTTTGTCTCATAAAATGCAAGGGAGTCTCCAGGATAATGGACGAAAGTCAAAAATTTGTAGTTAATGAAATTCTTGACGGATTTTGGTAAATTTTCTTTGTGCTATATATAGCAGACAGTTTAGCTAGAAATTTAAGCTATATTTCCCTAAGCTACTTAAAAAAAAAAAACCAAAAAAGATGATCGCTGGGTGCCAAACCGTCGACTCCGTCGGATCATATAATGTCCAGTACGTTATAACTGACCTACGGCTACATGACATTTCTATGCGTAATTATCAACCACATATGAAAAATATATGTAAACGAAACTGTCACCTATATGTTGTTACATTTATTTTATTGTATAAAAAATGTTTGCTAAACAAAGGTGACAAGTTTTTTTCCTTAAACATAAACTTAGATAATAGTTACATTGCATTGTAGAAGATGAATCTCAATTAGGTTCTATCAGGACGTGTGTTGTTTCGATATTTGATAAAATTAGTTTTCTAAATATTGTTCAGTCTTGAAGTAGTTGGGTCCAGGTTTGGAAACTACGATTAAAATAATCAGTTGAGGTGTTTGCAGTTACCATACTATGTTGTATTACCAATATTATAAAGAGCGGTAAAGTTTTGTTTTCGAGGAACGCTTGGTACTACTGATCTGATTTTAAAAATTCTTTCACTGTTAGAAAGGTATATTATCCCAAGTTCAGTATATCAGTGAAAAAGCTGGTTTATATGTCAAAAGTAAAATAAATTTGACAAAATTAACATTGAATGCAGGTTTCACGTATACTTTACAAATTCTTATAAAATAAAATGGAAATTTAATGTAGATAAAGTTTAATTTTTACAGTAGGTGTGTTAAGTGATGAAATTACAAGGGGTATTGGTAAGACATTTATCGGCAATATATGTAAGTTAGTTTTGACCTTCATTGGACACTTTAGGTAATGCTGCGAACAGGTTCTAGGCTTATTTTAAAAGATTTCTCACATTCCAACGTTCGCAGCTCCTTGTCCCCCGCACGATAAGACTGTCAGATATACTCGTACACTCTCAGTATGTACGGGGGGATATTTCGGCTAACAGAGTGTGTTTGATATGTAATGCAGCGCGTACAAAACTTGTACCGGCCTCGTATGGGCGCGCCGAGCGAGGCGGGTGGTCCGCGGGGGGTCGGTATGGGAGGCACACGGGGGGTCGGTGCGGGGTCGGGAGTCGTGGACCCTCCAGCGCCGGACCCCCCGCCCAAGTACACGCCGCCGCCCTCGTACTCGACCGCGACCGGCGCCAGGCTACTCAACACTATACGCAGGAGCTTCCGAACACTTAGAAGGTATATTATACATATAGATTGTCCGCAAAAGCTTTGATAAGCTAGATTTAATAAAATACCGTTTAATTGCTAGAAACAGCAACAAATTGGTCATTCCATGCTTCAGGCTCACTAAGACCTAAAACAGTTTTTAGGTAATAGCGTTCGGTTATAAAAAAAGCCCCAAAGAACATTACCGATATGCCTGATTGTGAGTTCAAGAACAATATCATGCGGTTTTTAATGTCTAAAGGCATAGGGTTATAGGGTGGATCAATATGTGAACGATGGTGACATCTGAAAATGACGGCCCCCTCTGTGCATACAATAAAAACCGAAAGTGATTATTTATGTTTTGTAAAAATATATAACATGAAAAGTCAAACCAGATCGAGTTTCTAGCCGGCTCTTCTCGATGAGTGGGTTTTTTGTCCGAACCGGTGTTAGCTTTGACGTTCATAAGTGCCTTCTCAGAGCCTAAATTGAATAAAGTTTATATTGATTAGATTCGTTCTGAAGTTAAAATGGATGAAAGTAATTAAAATAAAATTTTGATCGTTTATATAATATGTTTCAAGATTTCCAGTTTTTAGTACACCGAGAATGAAGTTCAAATTTTGCCGTTCATAAGGTTTTTAGTTTTTTTATTATCTTCATATTGTACACGTACAAAACTTGAAGGTCTTGAAAAATAACATAAATTATTAGGAACGGCTGAAATTGGATTTAGCTCAATTTAAAATGTAACGACTCATATATTTTTTTTATTTTGTTATTCTATATCATTGACTTGTTTGTAAATTCGATTTTAATTTTTTACTGTTTGTCAACCTACATATTATGTGTGAATCAGCACTGTAAAACTGAATTATAACTATAAAATACTTGTATGTCAGTCACATTCAAGTACTCAGTTCGGTAGCACAACATTGTTGTAATATATTTAAAAAAAACACGATGTGAGGTAATAACACGCAATAGAAGTGAAACTTTTGTGTTAAAGGAAAACATTTTAATAAAAAAAAAATACAACGAAAAGCCAACGTGTCCCGGCGTTCCTAGGCCTATACTACCTATTCAAGTACTGACCACGCTCGACTTTGTTTAATTTCGGTGGTCGGAAGAGTACCGCTATTTTCAATGCTCTATCCGACACCACTTTTTATCACACAAAAAGGTTGCCGATCTGAATTTCAAAGCCCTCTGTTTCACTTCAATAATTGTGATCTAACAAATAAACTTTATTCCCACAAACAAGTACTCAAAGCAAGGCACTATCACAAACAAGAACTTGGTCTTATATCATTTTTTGTATATTACTAGCTGTGCTTGCGACTTCGTCCGCGTGGAACCTGCTGTACATAAAGTGACTAGTAAAGTCATCTGAATGTATTAAATTAATTTTCTACTTTTCTCTCGTACTTACTTCGTGTTGTCATTAAAATTATAATACATTTTTATAGACCAAACTGATTTTAATGAAACAAAGATTAAAATTATTCTAAGATATGCCTCTTAATTTTCGAAAAAGGTTTTATCATGAACGCACAGTACTTTAACAGTGATGCGTGTTACCATCATTTATCATAACCATATCGATATATGTACAGGATAACATCGGCACGAGCGGAACGCGGGACCGCTAACGAGGAGGACGTGACGCAACTACCCATCACGCTCAGCGAGACCGTCGACCGAGACGCGCGATCGACAGGGGGCAGCACCGCTGCGAACGCGACGCCCTCCGTCTCGATCGCCGACGAGACCGACTCGAGACCGATTGACTCGAGCCCGACCGGCTCGAGACCGATCGACTCGAGACCGACCGCCTCGAGGAGCTCGCTCTCCTTCACCAGAGAGCACTTCCGACGCTCCTTCTTAAGGAATAGTGACTCCGCGAAGAACATCCGGTCGAGTTTACGTCGCAGTTTTAAATATGGCGGCGCTTTAACCAACAGCCACGAGCAGCTAGTGCGAGACGCGGAACCGATATCGAACACGGTCGCGATGTCCGCCATGTTGGATACAGATAATAACACGCAGCACGCGAGGAGTTTAGCATCTGTGATATGATCGCTTTAAACATACTCATTATGTGGCATAAAATAGGCAAGTACAGAAAATACTACGCCAAGCACATATAAGTAACTTCCGGCGTTTACATTTATTAAAAAGCGTCATTTAACTTCAGGTAATATTATTTTCAACGGATCAGCCTATAAAGATAAAAAAAACTAATACTGTTGATCTTCAATTAAATAATTATGTGCTATTAATTCTAGCGCTAGAACTTGTCACCTGTAATATCCTATGAAAATTGACATTTGGATATCTCATTAAAAAACATATTTGTTATGTGGTGTTAAAAGTCGTTAAGTATAAAATTATACTATGTTACCCGGATCGGGTGAAACCGTATGATAAATTAATGTTTAAAAAAATATTTTCTAAACAAGCTTCTGTACAAAGTTATTCTTAAAATTTTTGAATATGTTGGCGGCCATTTTGAAAATGAAATGAAATTTTTATTTCATTTTCGTGTATTGTCATCAGGAGTGAGCAAACATTAGAACCTGCAAAGTCTTAGATTTAAAGAAACTAATCCTAATTCAGTTTAGAATATTGCACCTAAACAATGTAACAGATATTGTAAGAAGTAAGAAAAATTCTCGCTTAATCCACGGGAACCATTCTCATCAATTAAAAGAAACTTAATTAACGAGCTTACATTTTCTCCAACTTAAGTCCAATCGTTTCTATTTCAATTAGTATTTAAACAGTTTTTTTTTACATGAAATAATTTCAAAAATAAATTCCTCACGTAACCATATTAAAGATTAATAAAAGGTGAAAAAAAGTATATACAATTCAGAGACAATTTCAGAGAAAAAAAAACACCATAATCTTTAATTCACATTATTATTAAACACATTGCGTTTCATTTAGAATTTAGTTTGTTGAAGAATTAAAAACAAAATATTTAACAAGTCTTCTAACAAGTAATATTTCTTTATTAATTTCATATGATATCTTATATAGATAAGTACGCTGTATAAACTATGTAACTGAGGAAAGTTATGAGTTTAATCAGGCCACAAGATTTTGGCGTTTACAAACGCCTATAAATTTATATGTATGTAGGCGTTTGCAAACGCCTATAAATTTATATGTATGTAGGCGTTTACAAACGCCTATAAATTTATATGTATGTAGGCGTTTGCAAACGCCTATAAATTTATATGTATGTAGGCGTTTACAAACGCCTATAAATTTATATGTATGTATTTTTTTCACTACACTGTGACACTACAAGAGGATATATCAAGGTGTTAAAGTTTCCTCAAGATGTTTTCCTTCATCGACACTCGATGGTAGACGTTTAATTTCTATGGGTTATGGCAGCGGTAAGATTTACTACCAAATTTGTACAATTGTGTAAGATAATAATCAGTCATTGGGTATTCAATTTCGACTGAAACGTATTCAACTGTTAGATTATTGTTAAATTTATTTTTTAAGATTATGAATTTCCTCACCGTTTTGGTATCAAGTTAGGGTTGCCACCTCTATTGAAACAATTTTTAAATATGACATGAAAATGCATTTTGACTTATAATTCATGTCAAAAAACTACGTACCGACATTTTACGCGTGCTTAATTAAAAAAAAAATAAACATTGAATTACTCTCAAGGTAATCAGATGATAAACTTATAGAAATTCCGATGATATAGGCATTCACAGTTCGGGTGTCTCTTCGTCCTCTGCCCCTTGCACATTCTACCTGTAAAATATTACTTCCCGCTTATCTTCCTTTTTATTTCTTTCTATATTAACTATTCTCTTCTGCTATTAATAGTCCTAGTCATGATGTTAACATACCTATCATCTAAGTACCCAAAATGCATTTTTTTTTCTAATCCGAGTCCTAAACAGACATTGGCGTGTTCAGAAGGACAATAAAAAACTTCTGAAGTAATATTATTAGTATGAGCTTATAATATTGACTATATATAGATGAGATAGATTTCAGAATGCAGGTTTCGTTGTCCAAAGTCATTTAATTTAATGTTATATAAAAAGTTACGAATACAGATTCATTTTAATTGTATATGTATATTTCATTGTACAATTGTATATTATGAAATTTGGAGTGGCAACCCTAGTTGAAATGATATGCGTCTAGAAATCTTATAATTAGAATCTCGATCGGGAAACTACTACATTGTAATTAGTTAATTTCGGCTCTTCAAGTGTAAGCACAATAATAAATGACCTATCAATTTAGGTCGTGTAAGAAATGACTAGATATAATTAGAATTTTAAATACATTGCGTATACTTAACGAAAAAAAAAACAATTACAGAGCTTAGAAAAAATGTGAAGCCATTGTTAGAGTTTATGTTTTTATTATTATTGTGTATTATTGAGATTAGATGTGTTCCCCGTAACGTGTAAGTTTGTTTATAATTAAAGATTAAAATTAATTGTTATATAAAATAGTGAACGCGTCAAGAGTGTTTCTAGCACATTGTATTTTATTAAAAACTTGATTATTGAGTATGTGTTAGGGATGACGATCTGAGAACGATGAATCGATGTTGTACCGAAGAATCGATTAATTTTATCGATTTTAAACATCGGATCGATAATTATATCGATGTTAACATCGAATCGATTAATTATATCGAGTTTAAACATCGAATCGATTAATTATATCGATTTTAAACATCGAATCGATCTCTGTCACTTATAACATTGTGTTTAGATTTTTTTATTTACATTATATTTACATAGGTAAATAAAAATAAAACCAGATACAATAATTTATAATTTAAAAATATCCAAAAAAAGCTCACCAAAAATGGACAAAAATTAAGAGATCGATTTCTGAATAATCAATTCTCTAGTCTTCGACTTTTTTATGAATCAATTCCACACCACGATTCGGATCGATATAAAATCTTTTTTTTTTTGCTATTAATCGCCATCCCTAGATGTGCTGTCAAACAAAAATTATATTGACAGGTCTGCAGATTTTTTACAACAGAAATATTATCTGTAAATTTGATCCCAATCGTACCAGTAATAGTTTTAAAAACTTAAAATAATACGTGTCAAGTACAAGATAATTAGAAGAGTAAACGAGACGGTTGTTTAATTTAGATGTAAGAAAACATTTTTTTCACACTCGATTCAATCAGTTTCTTAATTGCATTTCATTCATTTTTTGTATTTGGATTTTTTTAGTTTTCTAGTCACTTACACGTGCTTCCACATAATGTACTTAATATTTTGTTGATTTCTAAAACATCACATTTTTATAACTAAAAAATAATATTTTTTATTTAAACTATTGCACGTTTATTTTGTTATTTAATTTTTTTACTTTTGCTTTTTACTATACATTCCTCTCGTTAAAATATTTACAAATTTAGATATTAATAAATAATTTTTATATGATGTCTGCAGTTTTATTTTTGGTTTTATTTCTAACAGTTGGACATAAGTAGTATTTCAACTTTCAAACAAAATTCTTAATGTGATATTATCTCCTTTCCTGTCGGAATATTCTTATGGTTCAAAGGGTTTTTTTACGGATGCACGATGATATCTATTTACTGATTTTGTAAATATTGAAAGTGAACGCATTTCAACACTTCGTATGAAAAATTTTAATTGCCGTTGTTTTCTTTCCTTTTGAGATAGGTAGTCTTGTAAATTAAAGCGTTTTCTGTAGGTAGATACGATTAAACGACGATACTTACTAAGTAACTTGGCGAAATGTTGAAAATTTATGAAGTCCAGTATTTTGCTGAAATTTTTCAAGTTCCTATATTTTTGAAGTGAAACTTCTTTATCGGCGTTGGAAAAAAATTTACCGTCACATTTTTCGGTTACGCGTCACATTTTTCCGTTACGCGCCATCTTTTTTGTATTCATGTCTATGATAATAAAATCCTTTTGTTTAAACTTTATCTAATTTAACTTTTTTTAACCAATTTCTGGAAAGTTGCATATAGATCATTTTGCGAAAAATAAGGCCTTAAACAAGTTTCACTTCTTACGTGTGTACACTAGTACACGCACACATTTTTTTTTTCTATAAGATAATGCGGAAATTCAAATTGTTACATGCAAGTACATCTGTTTGCATGATGAACCTCATAGATTGTTTTGTTGTAAACTAAATCTGCTAGATTTTTTTAATTGTGTAATTCCTGTAACTTTTCGGGTTTGAAGTAAAAGAAAATATAAAAGTGGTAAACGTCTAGAAATAATTTGGAATCGAACCTCGTTAGCACAATTTTGATATTTCAAAGTATCGTACGGGTCAAACTTTGAAAATGCTATACCTTTTTCACATTAACGTATGAACGAATATAAAAGCGGTACAAACGAAGCCCTATCGAATGGTATCTTCATAATGTGTTGTTTTTTATGGGTGCCAAGTTCACAGAACTTGTTTTGTTTTACAATAAATAAAGTCTAGGATTCATGGCAAAATGTCTTTATTCTATTGTAAAAATTATAATAGTTACAAATATCAAATACATAATTAAAAATGATAACACTGAAAAAACAGTTAAAAGTCGTTACGACGAGAGAGCCGAGGCGATTAAATGTTTTAGAATATGAAAATAAACGAGAAGTATTCTGGACAGGAAAAAATGAGAATTGGATAGAATAACAGTAAATGAAAAATAGAGAATTCGCGAATTCAACATTTCACAACCTCAACTTTATTGTCGTTAGTCAAAAATTAAAAATTATTATTATAAACATATTATAATCACCACATGAAATACTTAGATTTCTTAAAAACCGCAGTCATATTTATCAAGGAATACAAATTATTAGCATAAATAAATAGCTAATACAAAGTCTTATCACATAATACACATGCTCACATGCATGCATGCACAAAGTAACACCAGAAATTATAATTTTCAGTCAATACGTCGTGTTGTATATAAAAATAGACTATCTAATCAGTGAATTGAGATTAAGAAGAGATTTAGCGGCCTTCGAGTCGGTCGGCTCCTTTTTCTTAGACGGATCCAACATGAAGCATTTCCACAACCTGAAAATAATGCAATTTATTTGATATTTTGTTTAAACAAACCGTTAGTCATTAGTTGACAATAGATGTTCATGGATGTCTTCTCATTGTACACATTCAAACTATATGATATTTTCCGATCTTCAGTATCTACAGTGTCTTCCCGAAGTGAGAGTCCCTGTTCGAACATCATCGGGCGAGCCAAGCGTCCTTGGACGTGCTCAATGGCAGAAGGGTTTTTAGTCAGTAGGAATCTCACATAACGCTCGAGCTGCCCTTCGGCAGTGTGAGGGTATTCGATGCAAGATATCCCCTTCTATAAAAAAAAAGAAATAGTAACCTTAAGGTCTCGTCGGCGCCGGCGGAGAGCACGGTGGTGCCGTCGGGGGACAGCGTGAGGTGCAGCACGCGCGCCACGTGCCCCGTCAGCTCCGCCACGCGCGTCATCAGCGGGTACTTCCAGATTATCAGCTGGTTGTTCGCGTACCCGTGACCCGATATCAGCTCCTTGTAGTGCGTGCTCCACACTATCGAACACACCTGTACACACATACACAAAACAATTAAGCCTTGCTTATGACCACACAATACAAGTTACAAATTATACAATTTTATTATTATTATATATATCGGGAATGCTACTATTGACCTGCGTCCATGTTATTGACTGTATCGAAGGAGTTACTAATGACCACCATGAATGAATGCATCAGTTTCTCCTGTAAGTCTTTTGCCGCCTAGGTTGTGGTTGTCGAGACATCGAAATTTTTAATGAACCTCGTAGTCTTTCCACAGCCGGGTACCCCGTTCGTCCATCTGATCTCGAGTGTCGTTTTAGTACTTTCCACTACTGCTGTATTTAGAACCCTCGAGGTGGTTTTTACCCTTTCGAGAATCTTTTCCTCCAGCATGATTCTTCTGCACGGAGCAACTACTACGATTGGATCCTCCGTGGGCGCTTCGAACTCCTGAGGCTAAGTTGCTTCCCGCGTCTTGTTCTCTTTCCTTAGTATGAGACCACTGGTGGAATTGTAAGCAGTCATGTAGCTGCCAGTCATTACTGCTGCTATGACTTGGGTAGTGTCATTATTGTAGGTAGCCGCTTCCGCTTCCTCTAGTCTAGCATCTCTTAAGTCCACAATTCCCAGATGGTGGGACTCTAGGATTTGTGTACATGTCAGTGTGTTGACTTTAATCGTGACCTCGAGTATGGCTTTGAACTTGAGTATAGCATTTTCCATATGATCCAGTGGTCCCGTGACAGGAATTAGGAGGGATGGGATGACTTGCCCTATGTCCGCTCTTGGTTTTCTGTGGTTGCGGTTTGAATTTGACCTTAGGAACTCTTCTCCGCAGACGGTCTATTGCTTCCTGCTGTGGATTACTAGTATGTCTATGAGTTTGAGATATGATTATTTGTGTTATTTCTGAGGATGACCCTCTGTCTGGTTCGCCTTCTGATGTTTTTCGGCCTCTGCTAGTTCGGCTGTTATTTTTGCTTAGTTTGCTTAGTTTGACGTACCCGAGGTCGAAAATAGGTTTCCTTGTGTTGTACGTAGGGTTTTCCCAAGAGACTTTTGTGCAACAAGAGACATTGCTGGTTGGAGATATCAGCTGTTCAAGTATCTTGATTATTATTGACTGTCAACTTTGACTGAATGCCTTAAAGGGCGACTAGATAATGGGCGTCCTAGCTCAGACAGTTGGGCTAGTCACATGTGTCACACGGATAATTCGTAACTACCTTCAGTGTTGAATTTCTGTGTGGGCTAACATTTTATTCGATTGTTCTTGGTGGATTGATTGATTAAATCATAATCATAATAACATCACTATGGATGATGTCATACTTTCAAATAGACGCCATTTTATATTCGCTCCGACATATATAATAATAAAAAAGAAATTATTGGAATAATGCTCTGCTTATCAGATATCACACCAGCCTGTAAGATACCCACTGCAGGGCTATATGCCTCTTCTCAAAGGAAGGTATGGGCATAATCATCACTCCAGCCCACAACTTGTGGGTGATGTCAAACTCGTAGAAATGCCACAGTCCATATTTTTCCACATGATTTTTTCATCACTGTCAGCCAATTATCAATTGCAATTAGAAAATGTATGTGCACTCAGAAAAATTGGTTGGTACATGTCAAAATTTGAACCTGAATACTGATTGATATTCTATTGATCAAACCACTTGCCCATATCACGATTTTAGTCACAGAGTAAAATTGAAACTAGTGTGTCACAGACCTGAATGTAATAGTTTACTGACTTTCGCTGTTCAACTTGCCTAGACAAGTTTTACCTTAAAAAATATTAGTAATTAATATATTACAAATTAATGTGACCTCTAAAGATCAAAATAAGTGGATTTGATGGATTATCTATATACTATATCTATTTGATGAATTAGTGGACTAAAGATTAATATTTGTCAAGTGGCAATACATATATTTGACATATAATAGTATTAATTAATTAATAATACCTGTGATTTAGTATCGACTGTGTTAAGGTTGGCGCCGGTGTTTACATTCCAGATTCGAATGGTCCTGTCTGCTGTGCCTCCTCCTGAAGCCAGGATACCATTGCTCCAGGGACACCACGCCAGGCCCTTCACCGCTGCCAAGTGCTGACTGAAATATTCATAAAAGTCTCTTACCTTTACCAAATAATACTCTTCGAGACTAGATAATATTCTTTAACACAAAATAAAATTTCTCAAGCCACAATAGAAAAATTCTAAACCGTAGAATTGTTACTAATTCTGTCATCATTGCTTCAAATACTATTATATTATTAATCAGGCTTTTTCTAAATAGTAAAAGACTGAACTTACTTGAATGAGTAGACATACTGTGGCTGGGAGTAATGCTGCCCGTGCGCGACTGGCCAAATGTTCAGCAGATTATCGTTGCCGCCCGATGCAAGATATCTACCGTCAGGTGACCATTTCAGACCACATATCTGTAAAGTACTTTTGGGTGTCTAAATCGATTCACTAGAGCAGCATTTTTCGAATTTTTCGAATTTCGCATTGAAAAATAAAATGATATAAACACCCCAATAACAGATAAGCAAAAAGCTAGTATTAACTGACAGCAAGTGTTGTGACATTGAGATTAAAAGTAACTAAAATTGAAGTTCATTGAAGCTATAACAAAAATCATTACATAGTATAAACAAAGTCCCCTACCGCGTCTGTCTGTCTGTCTGTTCGCGATAAACTCAGTAACTACCGAACGGATTTTCATGCGGTTTTCACCGGTGGATAGAGTAGTGATTGACGAGGAATGTTTTAGTATATAATTTGTCAAGGATTTTTTCATAATCAGGGCGGGGCAACGTCTGCCGAGCCTGCTAGTAGGAAATAAATTCATCCGTTTCATTTAAAAGTAGTACTCCTAATATTCAAAGTTTTAATTGAAACTAAAAGTTTTTTTTTCAGACCTTTCATTCCCATATTTATGGGTTTCCTTACTTTATGAAAACCAAGAGGCTAGCCCCGAAATTTGAAAGTTTTTGTAGGTGAGTTGCCGCGCAGTCAACTTGGGACTTACTGCACCTTAGTATTCATATAAATACTCTTATATTCATATACTCATTGAACCCAATTACAATACTGTAGGCAGCACTTAGACAGTAGTATGATAGTTCTGCGGCAAACTCTGGCTGTAGTTTCATTTAAACTCAATTGACAGACTGACGTTTCTGCTTACTGAATATACTCTGGTTTATTTCTAAATTAGATAAACCAAAGGAGAGTCACTGTGACTGGTTTATTACCATGTTACATACACGTGGCACAGACACCAACTCGTTTAATTACTGTATATAAACTATTAAGCTTGAAACGTCAAAGGAACCATTAAAGCGGCATTACGTGTGGTGGCCGCGATTTTGGGTCAAACATGATTTTCCTAAGACTTCTTCCTTAGTAGTTAATGTAAATGTATGTTGTTAGGACCCATACAAATAAACAAAGCATAACTCTTCAACTGTGAGAGCAGAATGCTATGGAAGACTGAGCGGGTAACAAAAATTATTAGGTTTGAAGATAATCGAATGATTTGAGTAGTGATGTTCGCCTTCCAGAACTTTCCACTCTCCTTTATTGAAAGGTATATAAAGTGTGTCTTATCCAAAATATATATTATCCTTTTGGATACGAGTGGAAGCAGATAGAAAGCAGTGGAAAGAGTTGGAGGAGGCTTTTGCCATTAGGCACACCAAAAAATTGTTATTATATTTCGTATTACTGCGACACAAACGTAAAATTCGTGAAATAAAGGCTTTATTATTATTATTATATGGAGTGTGTCTGAGAAGAGTTCTATTTAGGACATAGGTGAAAAAACTAAAAAAAAATGAACTGGTGAACTGTGATATGGAGAACTTATTTGATTATTATCTATACAAATATACAATAAATTTGTTCTGACGTAAAGGGCATTTGATTCAACTCCGGTGGTAGCAATATGTTGAATTGTCTTACTTCTTGCGTGTGCGCTTGTATAGTGGCGACGTCGTGGTCCCGTTGGCGCACGTCGTGGTGCACGATGTTGCCGTCTCTCGAACCACTCGACACTATGTACATGTTCCACGCCAGCGAGCCGACGCGGCCCGTGTGTCCGTCCATTACCTGCATACGATCAACATTATTAAAGAAAGCACACGCTAAATACAATGATTTCATATTAAAGTATCCAGCCGACCAAACCTCGTTTAACTAATGGATGTAACCTCCTGAATGTATTCGTGTTTGCACAATGTCATATAGTATTATACATTATCAAGCAATGATGATTTGGATCAGAAGTTTCCAGACATTTTTGTCGTAGACCACTTTCAAAATTTAGCTGGTTCTGGTGGACCCCTGCAGGCTGCAGATACATTTCTACGATATTCTCAAAACTCGACAAAAAATGTTAAGATTAGACCTAACTATGGAAATTTGAGTTGTGGCTGAGTTCTAACCACGAACTAATAATTAATTGATCCTTAATTAATATTTATTATCGATTAATAAATTAATTTTGTTGTGTCGTATTTCGTCCTTTTGTACGTCTGAACAAGCGTTGCAGACAGCGGCACCGGCGCGGCGACGCTTTGCAAGTAAAGACATGTTATATGGAATATACAAGTTTTTAAAAGTAACAGTCGCTGAGCTTCTTAGAATATGATCTGCTTACATAGATAGGTGAAGTCAAGTCAACATTTTAATTCTTCACTTCAAAAGCAGATAAATTTTCGTGGAGCCCCGCTTACGAATTGTGAACCCCCATTTTTTTGTCATACCAACATAGAACCCCGTCGCGTCTCCCGTAGACTTCCATTACGTATAAATTAAATTGAAAATTTTCGAATATCTCATCAAAAACCTTTAAAATCCGTACAAATGAAAGTTTGATGATGAATATCTTTTGAACGGTTAATTTCATCGCCAAAACATAAGAAACCATTTTTATAGAGCAGTTAATTTCCAACAAAAAATTGTATTGCGCATTTTGTAAAAGTCATTTATTGTCGAGTTATAAAATTCATAAACAAAAATGAAATTTGTCTTAAAATAATCAAAATTAAATCCTTAATATCTTTCAAATGGTGAGGTTTACGGAAAAAATATAAGATACCTTTTTTTGTAGAGCATTAAATTTCCTAAAAAATTCTCTCGGAACATTGTTCTGTTCAATCGATAAATGATGAGGTATGAATTTTTTTCTATTGGACTGAGAAAAAAATACAAAACTGCGATGCGGAGGATCTTCCTATTAAAATTAAGAGCTCATGCTTGGTGAGAAATTTTTTAAGGTGTCTAGCAACCCATTTTTCCGTGTCACTTGTAAAAAAAAAAAATGATCGTTTTTTTTGACCCACCCTAATAGATATAGGTTCGAATCCTAACATCATCATCATATAAAGCCGTAGTATAGTTGTAATGCATTTTCTAATTTCGCCTGACTAGCTAACACCCTCAAGTTGCAAAACCTGTTGCCAAGCACCTGTTGATGTGTCGAATCCACCACTAGGTTTAATTACCATTACCATCATGGTACATCACTTAGATCACATCGCTGTTTAAGTCAGACTGTATAAAAAGAAAGTATAAAAACATCTCACAAAATTTTGAGGCATAATAAGTTATCTACCATTGGCACTAATACAGTACATACTACATATAATAAGTTAGCAGTAGTAAATAGATAGAAAAAAGTTACAAACCCTCAGTCTTTTCGTTCTTTCGCAGTCCCATAGTTCGACAGTTGCAGTGGAGGTACCAACGGCGAGGTGTGTGGAAGTGCCCTGCACCCAGGCGACTGAGCACACCGTTTCAGAACCTTCGAGTGTTAACAGTTCCTCGATTTGTCCGGTACCCGCATTCCACAGGTATATTGAGCTACCTAAAGCTACCGCGAGGATGTTTGACGCACTCCAGTCTACTAGATTGAGATCTGAGAAAATCACATATAGTTCAATTCATTTGTTCTGCAATAATTATTTTTATCTTGTTAATTTACTACTAATTTTTGCCCGCGGCTTCACTCGAATTAATGTAGATTTAACCTTTTCTGTACCCCTAATAACGTGTACACAATGTTTCATGACAGTCAATTGCACAGTTAAGGCGTGAAAGAGTAACAAACTAAAAAAAACAAATTCGCTTGTAGATATTATATTATTAAGATTATAATAATTTATAACTAGCTTCTGCCCGCGACTTCGTCCTCGTGGAATAGTTACTTGGGGCTAACGCTAACATGCAGTAGAAGCTCTCAAAAGGAAATAAAAACCAGATTTTGAAACATTATTCATTGGTGCTCCGCTGCTATTGGTCTTAGCGTGATGATATAGCCTTCCTCAATAAATGAATTCCTCGATAGATTGTTATAGCTTATTAATTTCATACATAGGATGTACTCCTCCTGTACATAAATAACAAAACATTATTAAAATTACTCTTTTTCATATTATTTTTTAAAATTTCTAAAACTATTATTATTTAATTTTGTTGTCCAGAAGTATAGAAGAAATTACATATACTTTCTGTGTACGAAATTCTATTAAAATTATTGAAATAATCTTTAATATAGACATGATATACTTTATAAACTCAATAATAAATTATGCAAAGGATTTTGATACGGTATTCATTAAAATTTTAAATTTCTTCCGGAAGGTTTATATGTATACATATACTAATATTATATTATATTATGGAGATATATCAAGATATATTATATATAATATAGATATATTATGGAGATATATCAAGTAACAATATACTGAACAGTATTTCTTAAAAAGGTCTACAGAATAATCCACGATAGATATATCACCAGCGAATAATTCATAGTAATCATTTTATCTATTTATACATATAATAAGAATGTAAATCTAACGTATACTTGTGTATGTGTACTTTTTAAATTTTTGTGAAAAAAATTGTTACACATATCTTGGAATAAGTAATAAAATACACTTAATTATTCTTAAAAATGTCTGTCCATCTGTGTGTTTGAACACGCATCAAGGCTAAAGTACTGCGTTCAAGATAAAACCTCACCTATAACATCATAAAGCATATCCTCGAGTAACATCTTTGTTTTATTAAAAACTTTATCAAAAGGTTTGTAATTTTAACGACGACGCGACTTAAGTACGAGAGTTAAGTAGATAAGTAAATGGACTTAATACATTCAAATGATTTTATTATTAATTGTTTTTTACATAAAGTTCTACGCAGACAAAGTGGCGGGCACTGCTAGTCTTTTATAATTAATTAGTAGGGTATAACCGATTATTTGAGACTCTATTCGAAATTCTTAAAAAAACATCAATATAGGCACTTAATGTAAATAGAAACTGTTGTTTATAACACATAATTTCAATGAATATGTTATAAAGATAATATAAATATAATGTGTGGCAAGACTTACGAAGCTTGTTTAGTCTTTGATGAAGTGTAAATATAATGTTGTTAACTCACAATAATCATCCAAAATGTCAGGAGCATCAAGAATCCTGTCAGGAGCTTGAGGTATGTATCTTGTGGTGTTCTTAACTGAAGATGGTACTTTTGCCTGTAAGAATAAACTACTATAATAATTATAACATTATAATATAATATAATTTAAAATCAAATTCTGTTTAAAAAATATTTACAAGTGATAGTTTATTAAGCATAAATAAAAAAAATATAAGCATCAGAATGTGAAGGATCAATGGTAATAACAACTTCATCTATATTTTTTTAAACAAGGCTATTAGTGATGCACAGCATAAGGTGATTGTTTGCGCTTCGATAGCTCTGATATGTTTTATATGTTTGCTGGTTACTATTGTATAAGTTAAACTCTTTTCATGTCTAATATGTACGAGTCGACAGTTTGCTAGCTAAAGTCCGAGTGTCCAGCAGGGAGCGTACGTAGGCGCGCGAGGTCGATGTTTCGGTGCGGGTGGCCGGGGTGAGTCGACACGTGCAAGCGTGGGGGGTGAGGACTGCTTGCAGTCCGCGTTACGGCCATAGACCGTAACATTCTCCGCGGGTTGAGCCGGCTCGAAGGACCATTGTTTGCGCTTCGATAGCTCTGATATGTTTTATATGCTTGCTGGTTACTATTATATAAGTAAAACTCTTTTCATGTCTAATATGTATAACGATTGACAACGAGTCGACAGTTTGCTAGTTTGGTTAGGATAAAAAAGTAATGGTAAGGTAAATAAAACGTGATACGTCCAAGTACACTTTTATACTAAATAATAGCTGTGCCTGCGACTTCCTCCGCGTGGAACCTTATGTAAAAAACAGTGTTTAATAATGTCATCTGAATGTATTAAGTCCATTTACTTATCTACTTTTCTCTCGTACTAAGGCCGCGTCGTCATTAAAATTAAAACAACTTTTGATAGAGTGGACCGATTTTAATGAAACAAAGACTAAGTTACTCTCGAGGATATGCTTTATGATTTTCTTGCTGAGGTTTTATTGTGAAACCAGTGCTTTAGCAGTGATGCGTGTTCATACAAACAGATAGACAGACATATAGACATTTCTAAAAATGATTTAAATGTATTCTATTACTTATTCCTAGACACCTGCAATAATTTTTTTCACAAAAATCGAAAAAGTACAGATACACTACATTTACATTCTTTTTATATGAATAGATAGGTGCACATATGAAGAAAAACAAGGAAGCAATCTTCAAGAGGAGTGAGACATAAGGTGTAAGTGTGACTATAATAATTGTGATAGTGGGTCGGTCCATTTCACTTTAGTCAGTACGAGTAAGTACGAAATAAATTCCTTCCGACGCAATACAGACATAGAATTGCTCTCCATGCAAACCATATAAAAGTAATAAATAATATTTTCTGTTTTTTAGTTGGATTTTATATGAAAGCGTGTTTTTTTAGTTTTTTTAAACTATTATTTATTTTTAATTTTTTAGTAAAAAAATTTTTTTAACTTTTTTTTTTCGGATTATTGCATTGTCATCGACCTTTGACAGGTGTGCAAAGTTTGAATTAAATCTGATCGTTCAAAGTAGGACAAAGGGGTCGGTTACAAACAAACATACATACAAACATACAGGTGAAGCTAATAAAAGCGTGATAAAAATGCGTCATTTCCTCTTAATCTCTCGGGTTCTATAAATGTCAGACCTCTGTAGAGTGGTAATGAATATCACTTAAATTTATCTATTGCACTACAGTACAGTAAAACTGCAGTTTATTATACCTTAACCATTCGCGTGAGAATAATGTAAGATAAGCGACAGTCAGGTGGAGAAGAAAATAAAATATTTATAGTAAAGAGCATTGTGAAAGTGAATATGTAAATTGATTTAAGTCCTTCACCGCCAGTGAAATAACTCGATTCAAATCATGAAACCCGCATTCAAACATACACCTTATATAATCATTTCTAAATCGTTTCTTATATAGACAGAACTTTACGTAAAGTTTAGCAGTTTTTCATTTTCCAGTACTGAATTGCCACATCCATTATTAAAACTATTTTTTAAAGGTTGTGAACCCCAAAACTGGGGCGATGATGCATCATACCGAGGATATTACCATATATCACAAGATTCATTTACAATGGATTGCAAAATCAAATGAATAGACACTTTAGCGCGCATTCCTTAATTTTTTGCGAATTACTGACAATTCAGGTCTATAAATTTAATACTTAAACTCCCCCGGAGTATAAATAAAGTTTACTCTCACTAATTTGGGGCAGTTTTTTTTATACTTTATAGGTTTTACTATTTGACCACCTGATTTTAAGGGGCGATGCTAAGATGCTAAATATAAAGGGGACTGGTTCTTAAGTGCAACTGTTGAAACACCCTTAAATACTTGGGGAAAAATTGTCAACTTCAGAATAGTAGTTATCCAGGCTCACTTAGAAAGAAACCCTACCACCATGTAGTTCATGTAACAATAAATAATTATTTTTATATTTTATATAGATGTATATCCATTTATTCTAAGCAGAAACAGCTTCCACAACATTGACTTACAGTGTGATGACAGAAATAAAGCATGACCTGATTATTATATGTATATCTACCAAGGCTAGAATAGATAACTATTTTACAATATTAAATTATGGTGTCAATGAACATCCAGAAGGTTATTATTAGAAATATGAGTAAGCGAAAGCCATTAATACCTGTGAATACACAACTTTAAGTCTGTTCTGGTAGCCTTCAGGGGCAGCGGGTGCTTTGCATGTGTACTGCAGGAGTCTTCCTGGTTCAGTATCGGTCAGAGCTCGTCCGATAGCTTCTCCGGCTACCGTTTGAGCTACAATTTCATCACTTTTCTCTTCATCTCGATTCATCTGATATTCAAAATATACATACATATACATAACATATCTTTCAAATTCCAGATGGAAAATAAGTACACCTTATAACTTCTTTGTTTCGTTTACCACAAAACCATTTATTTGTTCTCTTCCCTCGATATAATGAAAACTCTTTAAAACAAAAAAAAGCTCAGTCCCTTGAAATTCTTTATAAAGAGTTTACACTGTAGTTATGAGGACAATCAGACTTACCAAGTATAAGAAATATAGGTCTTAATCAAACAGAAGTTTAGTTATAATCCTAAGGTTGCATTTGTTATATAATATTTATATACTTTTAAAACATGTAATATTTGCCATGTTTTAACATAAAGCGAAAATAAAATAAATTACTTTATTCAATTTATTTCTTCAGGTTTGCTTTTGATTGTCAAAACTATCACCGGTTTGGAAAAAAAATCAGTCATCCAAAAAAACTGGCAAGAAACTCAATCTAATTTATCTTTTTATTATGCATATTTTTGCACACATAGATAGTTACATTTGTTTTTAGGGGATGCACAAGGAGAGGCATTATTTCCAAACATTACCACCATGCACATATTGATCCATTGTAAATATTATAAGTAAGGTTCAATAGCCTGACTTTAGACATTAAAACCTGCTTGACATGGTGTTTGAACCTACTATCTGGCAAATTGGTAATATGTTTTGCGACTTTATTATAAAACCTTACAATATTATCGAAAAAACTGTTACCGGTCTTAGTGAGCCTGAAACATGAGATGACCAATTTTCCATTGTTTCTAGTAAAGCCTAAGTGAAAATAGTCCAGTTACCACATAAAAGAGATAATACTAATAACAAGCAAAGGGATGTGTGCCTATACAGTTGCACACTAAAGTTCAGGCATAGTAAGTAGTAGTGCCTAGGTTTGATTATAGCTGCATTAACATCATACATATTTCTGCTGTAAAGCAGTGATGCTCAGGCTGCTGTGTTCCAGTTCAAAGGCTGCAGTTGGCAGCACATATGGACTTATGGTTTCCCACTTAATCCTCGGGAGACATATTAGGTCCAGTTTCAGGGCTGGGGTCCTATTGAGGTCAGTTATATATAGTTGTAAGCTGTAGTATGTATGTTAATTTATAACTTTAAAAACACAATTTTTCATTTAGTAGGGCTGCGTTATGGGTAGGTTGTTTTGATTTCATGAGTCTCATTATATTATTGGATATGCTTTAGACAGGTCCCTCCTTATTAAAGCTGTCTTTCTTATGATTATAATAAAATATAATTAAAAGAATAGGATTTTCTAATAATGAAGAATCAGAATGGTTAATTTTTGAATTGTTATATTTAGAACTCATGTATTACTGGGGTAGCTACCGAGTATGTCATCCTCTTTGGCAGACTGGCTTAAACTTTTGTATATATTGTAAATAGAATGTCGTTCAAACAAATGAACGATTGCATCTCTATAAATACCTTATATGGTCATATTAATAAACAGTCTATTTTACGCACTCCGAGTATTATTATTATGCTATCCGTGTCAGTCTAGAATCTTATAGTAGTGAGCCTAAAGCTCCTACACTGGGATCTAGATTAAACACAGTAATTTAATAAAATCTATTTATTAAATACTCACCATGTAATGGCACAAATCATAGTTTGAATTGCTTCTGGATGGGATAAACCTGTCAGCTTTATTTGGTGTCTTTGACGCTTTATTTGGAGTTGGTGTTGTTGAACGACCTAAAATATTTTATATATTTAAACCTTAACTTACCATTCAATAAGACAGATATATATTTAGACATTTGTACAAGATGCCGCATATATACGATGAATTACATATATTTAAAGTCAACCATTATGAGAAAACAGTACTTTTTAAAATTAAGTCATATGGCTAAACGTGTAAGAGACAGCGAATATTCTTACGTTACCTGGTGATTTGTTCTTGGACGGTGTTTTCTTTCCTTTTTTGTTCTCACTGCGCGTTGGAGTTTTGTTGGCAGACAAGACACTGTTGTTGCAGCTTTGGTTTGCGGATATTGACAGCTTTTGCATAGACTGGTTGCAACTACTAATGTTTACGTTCGAGTGATTCTTGGAAGATGTGTTGAGTGAAGGATTTATATTCTCATTGTTACTTTTTTTTACCCAACGCTGTAAAGGTCCCCTAGTTATGGGGCCATCCATCGTGGCTAGACTGTTCAGCTCGTTTAAATAATTAAACTGAGCCATAATTATTATACGTCACTTTCTTTTATCTATACTTAAGTGTAGTATCAAAGAAACATGAAGTAATAAAGTATAAACATGAGACTAGTATTTATTTCATTCGCAAATGAATAAACTCAAACACAACAACCGACATATACGACGGTCCCCAAAAATTCGTTGAGAATTGACAGCGATTTAAAAAGGAAAAAGAGCTGTACTGATAGACCACAGACTACAGAGCATAGATACTACGTTGAAAGACAATAAATTTTCCTATAATACAAAGTACTCTGTGCAAGAATGCCTCAATAAACCGTAGCTACAGATATCGCTTTACGCTGGCATTTCAAAAAAGTTGGTACCATCACGTAATAACTCTTCAACAAAGACAATGGAAAGGTATATCATTAGCTTGCTTGTTTGAAGCTTAGAATTATCAAAGTAATTCCAGATTCTCGAAGAGAAAATCGTATCTGATAAGAAAATTGACTTTTTTTTTGCAACTAATCTTCTAGTAGATTATTATTGCCCTTGTCGAGTAGGTAATGATATTAAAAGTTTCTTGCGATCATTTCCATGAACTAACAAGATGGTAGCCATTTTGTTAGAACTTTCGAGGTAGTTTATGTGGCAAATCAGAATCCATGCTCCGTGGTATTATTTCCGATCCACATCACTTGGGCACAATAACCAATTTTTTTTTTTCAAACTGACTAGGCTATTGACCTAGTAAGGACTTAACAGCTTCACCGGAATACAGTAACCAAATTATATTAGTAAAACACCACCAATATTACATAATATAGAACCAAATAACACAAGATTATGAATAAAATATAAAGTCCGCTACATGACATTCCAAGATCCCGCGATTATAGGTGTTCTATTTTAATCGTGGCTTGAAAAAAATGTTTTAATTTCTCAACATAACATGTAAAAATATTATAAGTATTTATGTACACAGAAGTAGTATGTGAAAAGGAATATGTGGAGACTAATTCACAATTTAATATAACACAACGCATTTAACGTAATTCGATAACAAAATGGATTTACTCCCTACTAAAGAGCGATCCACTGTTCTAAAGTAATGCTTTCCAATCGACGAATCTAAAAACCTATTTAAGAAGATTAAATACTGTCAAAGCTGTTCTCGAACTGACTAACGTTGTTGGCCTGACGGGCTTTCACAACTTCATCGAATCTAACAAGAGGCGTTAGTTAGTTCTGCTTTGTAAACGTTTTCATCTATCATGAAGACGCAGCTGATTGAATGGATGACTATTTTGTTGACACAATCTGTTTTATTTAAAATTATTTTTATTATATATTAGCTATGCCTACGGTTTCGCACGTAGTAGCTGCGCACATTGTAGTCCGGTGAAGCTGTAAAGACCTTGCCAGGTCAATAGCATAGTCAGTTCGAAAAAAAAAAAAAAACTAATAGCATAATAAGTTCGAAAAAAAAAATCGCTTCGCAGATGTTTATTATTTTACTTGATGCTATTATTATTTCTTATATAATTTATTCTTGTTCATAGAGTTAGTTCAGTCATGGAAAAATGGAATTGTAATAATACCTTCCGTATTCAAACACATACAAATTTTTAAAGCGATTGGTTGAAGGGTACAAAATTTGATGTACTATGGCGCCATCTAGTATTAGTTATAGCAAAACGCATACCATAAAAACTTTCATGAGGAAACAAGTTAATGTTTTTCCTTATACCAAATACAGCATCATCCATATTACATTGTTAAAAAATATGGCAAGTATACTATAATACAAGAAGAACAGGACGTATCTTGCTCTTTTATTTTTATATGAGTACTTACATATTTATAAAACACTATGAACTTTATGTGATTCCAAAGTATGTTTTAGCCTATTATTGTCATTGGATATTTATTAATTAAAGTATGAGTGTGTAGAGGTAAGGACAACAATATGTGTATGAAAATGTGTTCCTCTAAAGCGTTAAATTGGGTTGGGCTACCAGTAGCAACACGGATTATTATCGTACAATTATTTCAACAAGTTTTATAAAAGTAACAATCAAAAACCGCTATTATTGAACGTAGTGAACTTTAGTTCACAAAAATTCTATCATACTCCAAGTTTTGTTGCAGCAGTTATTGTAGGTTATATTTATAAGATTATTTCGGACTATCCCAGGGCTGTAGCTAGAGTCAAATTTGAGTTTGGACAGCTTTGGTTACAAGTAGGGCGGAAGTAAAAAAAATATCATAATTGATCTGCCCTCGAATGTCACAAGCTGTGGTGTCGGAAAAGTTTAGATACCTATCGTTACAAATTTTTTTAATCTCAAACTACGAACAAAACATTTAATTATAATAATTTATGTTGGTTTTTGGTATTTTTAAAGTAGAGCATTGTTTTTTCAAGGTAGGGCATTAGCTACGGCCGTGGACTATCCACGAACACGGAAGAAAGCTCTATTCTTTGTTCCGTGACCATTACTTACGCTAGCGTCATTTTGGAAGGTTTTGGAACCATTATTTAGTGCTTAGTGCTGGATACTTTTTCATGTCCCCCATATGAGTTAGTTCTCCTTACCTCTACCCATCATAAATTAAACGAAATAAGTTTTTCGCACTTAAGTAATACAGGGATAGGTATATAAATAAAATGAAAAAGATTATAATATTATGTATATTTTTATAATAATGAATCACTTATGTAAAATGTCTAAAAATAGTACTGTATCTTTTACATTATTAAATAATTAAAAAAAAACAATTATTCAAAATATTTAAGGATTACATTATTGTTGCTAAATCATGTCTTTGATTTTTAACATAGAAAATTATAATATTACATTAATTATTATATGTATGTACTCTTAAGACATTTAATATACAGTATTCTTTGTCATATTATACATATATTTTATTTATTATTTCGATGTTTTGATAATAGGTTTAGGTGACCTATGAAAGTAGAAACATATTTTCCATTTTTCAATTTTACGTGGAAATTAATTTCGACTATATACTTATTGATAATATTTAAAAATGTTAAAACAATAGAACATATTAATATACATTCATGTACGCAATTAATAATGTGGTATATTTAGAATGTATCATTTTATGTATGTAAATTAAATTTATACTAGCGGGCCCGGCAGACGTTGTCCCGCCCTGATTATAAAACAATCCTTGACAAATTATATACCAAAATGTTCCTCATGAATCACTTTATGCACTGGTGAAAACCGCATGAAAATTCGTTCGGTAGTTTTTGAGTTTATGGCGAACAGACAGACACACAGACGCGGTAGGGGACTTTGTTTTATACTATGTAATGATGCGGTTTTATGCAATGTATGTACATCGGTCAACTTTTTGATTGCATTGATATTACTTTATATTTCAAATTGAACTTTGAAACAATCTACTATGGAACAACATAAGCTAGTGTGCATAACACAAGGAACTACATTTCTAAATATTATTATAAACAAACCAGAAGATAGGAAAAACAAATGAAATATGTTTCTATTTACACACTAAAATAAGTACACTGAAAATAAATACATAGGTAATTTTAATATAACACGTTTCATAATGAACTTAAGCACATAAAATAATTGAAATATAAAATGTCACTAATAATTTTACTGCGCTACAAATGATATAATTATGATCTGTACTATAAATGCGTTATTTCCGTACATTAAAGATATATCTGGAATAATTTAGAATTCTCTATGGACATTTCGAATAAGCTAATAGTAACCTATAAGGCAGTGTGAAAATTACCCACGAGTACTGTACTGAGTTGTTGTGTGATTTTTCTCAACGACAGTACGAAAATGTTTTTCTCTACGCGACTTATTCTTATGTATACCCACAAACAACCGACGTTTCGTGTTATTTTCTAGTAGTCCTTTTTAATAAAAGTGGTATATCAATAAGTATGTGGAACTAAGTTTTTTAAGATGGTTTACGGTAGGAGTTAACTCGTAAAAATCGTCACGTAAGGAAAAAGTGTCACGTTTCCTATACGCGTTTTTACCTCTATCTGTATGTCTCTTTCTATTGTGTACGAGTGTGCGTGCGTGCTAGTATCGAAATTCTTACATTCGAGCATCGTTCCTACTAGTTGTATTATAAACTTAGTAATGAACATGTGGAGATTTGTTGAAAGTTTTTTTTTGTAATTACTATATTATATTTCATTTTTAATTAATTTATGTTTCTCCTAACAGAATAAATGAAACATTTTTATTTGATTTCTTACTTTGTGTTAAGGAATTTTGTTCCTACCTGGGTTCCCATGAACGGAATTATTTTTTATTGAAATAGTTATTTCCTTTTCAATCTGGCGTGTGTGAAAATTTTTGATTTTAAGGTCTTGGAATTATAGTAAAAGATATGTGAACAATTGTTAGTTCAAAATCGATTCCAAAATTTAAAATTAACAGACAGACAAGAAGCAATTTAATAAAAACGTCTTAGATTCTATATTCTAGTGACATAGACATTTTTAGACATCTTGTTCATGGCATTTTACAGACTATAATCTCTTTGCGACAGTATAATATTATATTCTAGTCATAGTAACTAAAAGTCATCTTGCTGACTTCTCAAAAGTACTTGTTACTACTATGGTTTAGATTTCATTTAGATACAATACAATAAAGATATGAAATTTAACTATGTATTTATATATAGCACCATTATATTTAAAAAAACATCTACAATTATAATAATCAGAGATCTTTCATTACAAAAAAACTATTTACGTATTTACACATTCCACCCATAAATGGCATCTTATTTAGCTTTTTTTTAACTATCTTAATATTCTAAAATTTATCTTTATAAATCTACGAAAATTTAGTAAGAACTATTTAAAATTGTGACAATTTATATTCACTATAACAATTATATAATTTGAGCACACATTCAACTACATCCTTACATTTTTGAATAGAAAAAAGCAATTAAAAATGCTATATGAGATCTATACTCAATTTTGAATTGTCCTCCAAAAGATAAAAAATGTTTACCAGACTTTTTCTCACAAAATAAACAATTGTAAGTTGTATTGATTATCCGTCAGTAATTTAAAAAAAATCATTAAATTCATTATCATACTTAGTTAAACTATTTCACTGTAGTTTAAACAATGGGTTTGCATTGAAAAGTATATTATTAAAAATACAACGGTATGAGTAACATAAGATAGACAACATTCTTGAATATTTTACTGTAAAATAATGACGATAAAAATTAAAATTAATCAGAAATGCATTACAATAAAATATGTAATATTTTCTATACACAAAACATTACAATAATTATTAATAATCTTATAAACAAATTAATATTTAATTAATTAAAAATCACAATTTATTCGAGATGATATAATGGTAAAATGAGCAACAAACAATCGTTGTTCGAGAGAAAATATCAATTTGTTCCGAGTTATCTTTTAATAAGACCACTAGTAATAATTTCATTTGTTCGGTTAATACGATCTTAAAGTAATATTATTTTCAATTAAATCACATCAGTTCGTTTTATATTATTTTATTGCATAAAATTTAATAAATACTTTTAAAAATGACTATTTACCAGATTTCATTAAAAAAGGGAGTTTTATCAAAAATACTCTGTTGTTGAAATATATATATACTAGCTGACCCGTGCCCACTTCGATGGACGGAAATAGGCATTATCAAGCTACAACTTTTTTCTAGAACTCTATCATATATCATCTCTCATCGTTAAGGCAGCGTTCCTGAGAAACGTTTTCGTTCGACCATTTTTTCTCCGACTCCCCAGATATTACCCCCTACAACCTCACAAACTTTACCTCTTTATAATATTATAATAATAATATAATTAATTAATAGCTTCTGCCCACGACTTCGTACGTGTGGAATAGTTATTTTGGGCTTACACGCAGAGGAAGCTCTCAAAAGGAAAAAAAAAAACGAATTTAAAACATAGTTCATTGTTGCTCCGCTCCTATTGGTCTTAGCATGATGATATACAGCCTATGACGTTCACAGATAACGTGGCTTTCTATTGGTAAAAGAATTTTCAAAATCGGTTTAGTACTTCCTGAGATTACTCCCTACAACGTCACAACGTCACAAACTCACAACTTTACCTCTTTATAATATTAGTATAGATAAAAAAATACATTAACACAATAACTGTCACCTGTTCAGTTAATTTAATTTTTTTTTGTAATTATTATCTAAAGTACTCTAAAATTTAAACATACCATAAAGTGCTATGTTATTATTTCCATAAAATACATATTTCAATTTATTCACACAGTGTTATTTTCCCTAAAGATGTAAGAAAAAATCAATCAATTGAAATACCGACTTCATTCATTTCGTCTTTGTAAAAGTAAATATATTTTGATGCCTATTTTATGCAAATTATAAAATATTAAATTAATTATTGAATTATTAAATCTTGAAAATATTTACAAAAATAATAATAAATTGAATAAAACAGTTTTTCACTCGACACTACCATATCTAAAGGTGAGTTATACAATATAATTGACACTAGAATATATAATTGAATGATATATTTATTGACTTAAAATATATCACGTGCGCATGTAATAATAACCTTATAAAATTTAAAAAAATCGGTGGTCCATTGTAAAGTTCTACTATAATTATTTACTTTTTTTACAATGTAATTTTAAATTTATTTAGATTTTCACTAACTAAAGATAACGGGGGAGGTTACATCTATCAATAAAGTTATCAGTAAGAGAGCGTCTGTTGTAAATGCGAATAGTTCATGTCAGTTTTCCCATAGTTAAATGGAACGTACAAAGAAATGCAGATACACAACGATTTATAAACCCGTATTATATGTGAATAATTTTGGATTTACTGATATAATGAATTGGTAAAACAATGGGAAAGAAGGGAAGGGGGTGAAGGGATGAGGGGGAATGGCGGTTTGAGGGGAGGGGGTGAGGGAGGGGGGAAGGAAGGGGAGGTCAGGGAACGGGTGGGAAGTGAAGATGAGGGGCGTGAGCGTTGGGTGTCGGATTATTAGACGTATCGGTCGGATTAGTGAGACTCTATATTAGGTTAAATAAATATTGATAAATGTAACACAGCCCCCCTCAATAACGTACGTGTGTGAGTGCTAGGAGCAGTTTGAGCGCATAATCGTCATGACATGCACGTGCCCGGGGTTGTCGACCGTCACGAAGCAGGAGAACCGCTCGTCGTGACAGAGCCTCTTCGCGTTCACACCGGACAGTTTGATGCAGCCCAGTATCTCTTTACGTTTGGAGCCTTCTTTGCATCTGGAATAACATTCACTCAGATAAAAAAAATCCAAGCAGTCAAGCGCAAGCGCCATAACTCACGAGCGTGTCGAAGTTATCGGTGATGCGAACCTATAAGTTTTCCGGTACCAAAAATCGGTCAACGCTGCTAAAGAAAGTTTCCCTTCAGAACAAACTCCAAAATCGCAATAATAAAAAAAATGTTCAATCTACTTCTAGACCCTGAAAAAATGAGCCGGTTTGTATCATTTTGTTTATATAAACAAATATAAGTAATTGTTGTAACAGAGGATTGTAACGTATTAGGAAGAGAGTTACCTTTAAGAGATATATGACTAAAACTATAAATTCTTGAAATCTCTATTCTTTACAGTATCAAGTAATTCAGTTTTTGAAAGCTTATATAGTAATACAAAGCAAATTTGTAAGCACAGCATCCGATTCCGAAAACAGAGGACGCAGTTTTGCGGTACGTAATAAAAATTAAAGATTCTGCAAATTTCTAAACTTCTCTGATAAACAAGTTACTTACAGGACATGGCTATGTGAAATTGTTTCTTCAGTAAAAAAATTAAAAACGAAAAAATGCTTATTTTTACATTGATATAAATTTATAGTCTATGATTTTCACAGTGCATTTTCATCATATATGTTAAAGTTTATGTTTATATAATAATAACATATACTAACGTTTTCCCTTTCCATATGAATCTCCAGCAGTGTTGATTGAATAAAGTATCCCCGAAGAAGAAATTCGCTTTTTCATTAATGGAAGCATTCGGAGACGTATGCATAGAGCTTCTGTTCTCTAACGGAGTCCCGACTGGAGTCATTGCGTTCCATCCACATCTATAAATAAACAATAATAATAAAAAAAATAATAACAATGAATAAATATATAACATAAAATTGTTATATTATAAAGCATCTGAAACTTTGTTACTGAAACCGTTTTATTTTAATGATCATACATTCTAGATTTCCTTTATTCGGGTATACTTTTGACAAATAAAATGACAAACAAGTTTTCTTTTACAGGTACAAACGGAGCAGTCTTTTTTGTTAGTAAAACTGTGACAACATTGTTCACCGGACCATGTTATATAGTTAGAGAGATATATAGTGTATAGTTATACATACATATATATAATCTAAAAATTAGTGTACTAAATTAATTTTGTGTCCTAAAATTCGATATATTTTAGAACTAGCCGCTGCACGTTACCATTGACAATAAAGAACAACAATTTGCTCATTCAAACGTAGTTATTAATTTATATGAAACTTCATGAGCGGACAAACATTAAAACGGCCGTCACAGCGTGCCGTTATTATACCAGCTGAAAGGTTAAACACTCGCAGTATTCTAGGGTATAATACTTCATGGTCACATTTAACATATAAAATAATAATATCAAAACAAATATTAATAAGTAACAAAGAGAGAACCTAAGTTAAAGTTTGTTCTAAGACTTTCAAAAATATAAACACAGTCGTAATAAACCTAGGTGTAATGACCGGCGCCTAAAGCTGTAAGGAACGACCCGGAGTTAATAACGTTCGATAATAAAACGGACAATAAACCCTTTTGTCTTGTTCATGGCGTTCCCACGTTCACTATTAAATGAAAGTGTAATCATCCGACGGTCATTGACACTGTGCTTTCACATAGAAGCGTAGAGGATTGCGTATAATTTTTGTATTTTTTTACATAATTAGGTCAAATATTAAGCACCTATATTTTTAACTGACTTAGAACGAGAACCGAGTACAGACTATCCTCCATAAATATTGCTACTGTCTAAACTTTCAGCCTTATACGGAACAATTTCCGGTCAGCGTCGTTACTTAACCCATTCGATGGCATTTATTAACAAAAAGTTTGTACCGTATGCCGCCGATTTTATGGTGACTTATAGATGAACATATGTATATATCACTGATCTCTGTACTAAATTATATTGTCTAATCTATATTTTTTCACAGTAACAATGTTACTAGACGATAAATATAACATATTGTACAGTGGAATAAAACGACATTTTTGTGAACACACTAATAAATAATGCACCTCTAGCCATCACGTATACCAAACGCACCTTGGTGCGTTGTTAGCGTGGAATGGGATAAATGTTACGTGTAGGTATTAATTAGATGAGAAGCAGTTTTTGGCGAGACTTTAGTCTGTCATGTAGTGGATTTTATATTTTATTCATAGTCTTGTGTTATTTGACTCTATATTTTGTAATATTTTGATGGTGTTTTACGTAATATAGTTCGGTTATTGTGCACAAGTGAAGTGGATAGGAAATAACACCTCGGATCATGAATTCTGAGATGTCACAAAACCCTTGTAACATTATAATCTACTCGACAATGGCTGTAATAATCTGGTAGATAAGCAGACGAGAATTAAATTAATAAATAAAAAAAATTGATGGGAATTACCTCCAAATGGTTTTACTTCGTGTCCTAATGATATGAGTGATGTTCCACCATAGGATCTCGGAGGCCATCGTGACCAGCACCAGCGGGGCCTGGTCATCCAGTGCTTCGTTATTCGGAGGCGACTGTACGGTGGGCGATTGCAACGCGTATCTGTACATACGGTCCGGTACGGGAGAGAACGCACACGACTGTACTTTCGTCTTGTGATGTTTTAATAAAGCGATCTGACGTTTCGCTTTCACGTTCCACACCTGTTTGAAATACAAGTTTGAGGACATGAGTGACAAAACATGATATATTATACTAGCTCTTGATAGCGGCTTCTGATTAAAAAAAATACTTTATAAGTTTTAGAAATAAAGAAAGATATTATTACTTGTTTTAATTAGTAATATTTCACTCTTTCTCTATTACTAGATTTCTTAAATATTATTTCTTTTTCTATTACTAGATATTATTAGATTTCTATTTTCTTACAGAATTGATAATTTTATTAATTGCATATTCAAAATATATCGAATATAAACGTAACTTACCACGACATTGCCTGAATCTAATCCCATGGCCAGTATATGTCCGTCAGAGGACAGGTCGCACGAAGTGATTACATTATTTAATTTGTATTCTTGAATGGTTTGTAATTCAACGGGCAAACTTGTTTTCAACAGAAAAGTCTGAAAGATACATATGAGTCGGTACATTTAAAAATGAGCTAAACCCAATTCTAATCGTTCATATAACATAATTTTTTTTTTTAGATTTCCAGGTTTTATACGCTGAGAACGAAATTCAAATTTTGCCGTTGATAACGTCTGTAGTTTTTTTTTAAATAATATCTTCATACTTTACGTGTACAAAATTTGAAGATCTTGAAAAATAACGTAACATATTAGGAACGGCTAAAATTGGATTTAGATTATTTTGAAATGTAACGACACATATAAAGCTATGCTTTTACCAACGTTTTCATAGGGATTTTGATCGATCTACTTTAATTCAGCGGTTTTAAATCACTTTTTTGTATTATCGTTTGTTTACAGTTTGAAATTTGAGGAAATAAATAACACAACATTGGCATTTCACGTAGATTACCTAGTAACGTAATAGAGACTTTATACGCGATAGTAATAGTATAGAATTTTTTTTTTATTTACACTCACAAACTTTACAATTTTGTAATAGTAGGATACAGTATCATCTAATATAAAAGTTTTTTTATTAGAATTTATTTAAAATTAAGCCTACTTAGGACGGAGTTATTCCAAAATCCAAAAATTATAAAATAGATAAATATAGAGTTATTATAAGAGAAATGTCAAAATGGTAAAGAAGATTTCACTGCGTTAGCAACACGATTAAAGTTATTTTTGTCTTAAATTAGTAGGGCTTAAGTTGCGAGTACTAACTTATTTTACCAGCCCCCAGACTGCAATTCTTTTATTGTTTCTTAATATAGCTATACAACGCAATGACCTATTAATATCGGGCGATTTATATGCCTATTTGCTACTTCATGCCAAAAAAATGTCATGTTGATGGATGTCTGATAAACGTGAAGTAATCCATCGAATTTCATTATTATAAAAAAAGGGAGTAAAAATATAAACGACATTTTTTTAAATTAGTAGTTGATAGATTCTATAAATTAAGTTATGCTAATTAATTAGTTTTATAATCGGACGAGATGAAAGTTGAGTTAAATTCACCTCAAATCACAATAAATTGTTATATAGTGCATTAAAAACAAATTTGTTGATAACAAAAAATATCAAACATGCTTATGTAGTATACAGTTAACAATGTAGTACTAGGTATAAGAAGATAGATGGCGTTCAAAACAAATTTGTTGAAAACATAAAAGATATCAAAATTGTAAGACAAGTGCAGTTGACAAGGTATCATTAGCTATACAGTGTAAAGTCTCTATAACGTCGTTCGTTATAACGTAAAATATCGTAGGAATTAGTACAATTTGGTTGATTTACCACAAAACCATTTATTTGTGTACTTCTCTCCGTAAACGAAAACACTTTATAAGGAAGACAAAAATGCTCAGTCCCTTGAAAATCGTTATAAAGAGATTCAAATCAAATCAAAATCAAAATACTCTTTATTCACTTTAGGCCCTGAGAAGGCACTTATGAACGTCAAAACTACCACCGGTTCGGAAAACAACCCAGTCATCGAGAAGAACCGGCAAGAAACTCCATCTGGTTTATCTTTTCATAATAACTAACATATATATTTTTTTATTACAACAATAGACACATTCGTTTTTAGTGGTTGCACAGAGAGAGGCGTCACTTCCAGACGTCGCTATCGTTCACATACTGATCCACCCTGTAATAACCTTTATGTATTAAGACCCGCTTGACATAACACTTGAACCTACTATCCATTACACTGATTACACTGTATATAGATAGATGTCGTTTAAATCAAATCCGACGATTATGTCACGTTATATACAAATCGATATTATACCTAACCGTGTATTGTTTCACATAAAGAAATAGATAGATACAGTACCTGAAATTTTTTATTCTCGTTATCACAAATGAGCAACACGTTCTTCTGAAAGGCGGCACAGCTTATATGCACATCGGTGTGCCTCGCATACAATATCGTTGATACTTTTAATTCTTGATTCCACAGTTTGATAGATGCGTTATATTCCACTGTAAGTAGACCGGTGTCTGGTATCCAGAAACAGTCGACGAGGCCACTGCCTTTGCACAGATTCTTGATGTCTCCACTGCGGAATAGCCTATCGCGTGATTCTATGCTCGAATCGCTACCAGACGTCGATATCATATCTGGCTGTCCGTTTTTCTTTTTAACACCTATAAGTAAAGAGAAACAAACTATTAATTGCAGTCTTAGAGGTATTACTTATATAAACTTAAATTATTTACAACATAAACTATGATTAAAAAATACATTCTCAAGCCATAGCTCTCTCTCATGAGCCTAAAACTCATACTAATTTTGCTTGAAATTCTATAATGATAAGATGCATTTATTTACATAAGGAAAATAATCAGCCATAGACGTTTTCTATGAGTGTAACGAAAGTTTTAAGACGAAGGAGATAAAAGGTATTATTTAATATACTTTTAAGGTAGATCTAAAAATTACAAAAACATTTACTTTCACACACTTACATAAAACACATATAAAAACGCAGCCATACATATAGTACAGTCATAGTCATATTTTTATTTGTTGTTGTTGCGACAGTAAACGATTTGTTATATTCTATTATTAAGTTTTTGTTGTATATTATTTTTCATTTAAATGTTATTTAATTTAGTACAACGTTTGGGATAGCTATAGGTATAAAAAAAATATAATTATAAAAATCACGTATTGAAATCATCTTTGGCGAATCTAACATTTTTTTGAATTTTGTATATACTAGAACTAACGCGCCTGGCAGACGTTTTTCTGCCTTGAAAAAACAAAAAACGTGGAAACCTATCACAGCACCACCTAAATATTCAAATTATGAATCTAAACCATTCTTGAATCTATCTGAACACACACAAAAAATGTCATCAAAATCGGTCCAGCCGTTTCGGAGGAGTTCAGTCACATACACACGTACAGAAAACTTATATATATACAAATGTATAGCTCTAGATTTCTTTGGAATAAACCAGTAATTAATTGTTTTACTTATATTTAAAATGTGCTTACATACTTTCATTACCTTGAAACTCATTGAGCAGTTCCTGGGAACCTAAATAGGAATTTCCTCGCTGTAACATTTCAGGTTCCCATTCACCGTCTTCGTTGAACCTGTACGCCATCAGACATCGGTTCTTGCCAGCAACGATCATCAGATTTGTATTGACAAAATTCAAATATTGAACCGGACTGTACACGTCCAAAACCGTTGCAAGTTCTTTTGTTCGCAAAGTGAACCGTTTCACATCACCGGAATGTAAACCGTAGAAAACGTAATGATTACACGGTGATATTTTAACCTTTGTTATATGTTCATCGGATTTCTCCAGTATTTCGACTAGAACTTTCTTTCCTCGCATCACCTGAATTAGACATTGATCAGATTTATTATAAATTCTAAATTCACATTTTGCTTATGTCTTTTAAACAAACTTTGATAATGTATAATCAAATTCATGTTCAAATTTATCTTACAGTACTATTTATAGATTAATTAATGTTGTATATCATCAGAATGTTATATGAATGTCTAAAGTAATATGAAAAACATACAAACGTGAAACTTTTGACTTAATAAAATAGTTTGATTCGATATTATAGGCTGACAAATTTTATTAAATGCATATTGAAATAAGAGAGATAAATTTTTAATTCACATTCATTTATACAGGAATTTAATATGTAAATATCTAATCGACATCCAAATTACGCGGAATCTAACATGTACATTTTTAATTCACTTCTATATAAAGATAAATCTGACCGGTAAATTTTGATTCACATTCACTTAAAAATGAACCGAATCTGAAATTTTGTAATTCACATCTATTTAAAAATCAATGTAACGAGTTACTTTTAAATTCACTTCTATATATAGATATTTGTAACCTGTGAATTTTGATTCATATCCATTTAAAAATGAATCTAATCCGCATATATTAAATTCACATACATTTACAGAGGACTTAGAAATTTTTAATTCACATTTATTTAAAGTGGAACTGACCTGTATATTATTTTTATCGTCGACCACCGCCAGTAAGGGTTGCAGAGTGTTTTCGTTGTTATTACATATGCCTTTCAAATTGAGTTTTAGGGAGTTTCTGTCTAAGCTCATAGAGTTCTTGAGGGTTTTCTTGGTGACCTCCTTATGATTGGCGAAGGACTGATGCCGTTTGGGAGTGTTTGCAGCGCTCTCTGCCCCACTGTTGGGTGTCGACGAGACTGGAGTATTCGGCGACGTGGCATTCATAAAACTCGCGTCGAACTTTGTTGTTAGCCGGACTTTACTAAGGAATATGGTTGAGACATTTTAAAACCACTTTTGGACACTATTTTACACGTATTATTATTCAATTATATTATAACTAAAAGCTGTAGATACATCATAAGCACTTCTACAGCGCCTTGTTAAAACTTAGCTTGACTTGGCTATTTATTTTTGACGGTTGCCTATTCTGTCCGTCCGTATCTAAGCAACGTATAACTATTTCTTTTTTACCACCGATGCTGAGAATATGCCATCTTACTTCCACATTTTATCAAAGACAGTGTGGCGTTACAATATTCCTTTACGTATGTGTGCGTTATCGTGCCATATGTTTTATCAAAATATTATGCAGGTAACGTATCTAGAGCTTTTTAGTTAAAATATCATTGTTATTATTACCTAAATCTCACTTTAGTCTTATTTTGTTAAAATGGTATATAATGTGTATTTAGTTGTAAATGTTGACAACCTTAATTCTAATAACTATATAGCTTGACGCTACAACAGGAATGTGTGGACCAGTAATGACAGAATTAGTGGTTAATAAATATGTGTTGTGGAATACTCACCCAGTCTTTTGTGCAGTTTGTGATATATAAGAAGGGTCGAGGTACCAAACTTTAGCTGAATTCTCTGTTGTATCCGTTCCAGTGAGAAGCACATCTGAACCCGGTTCGAATTCATCCCACATTAAAACCTCACTTACTGCCATTGCAATAACGTTACTGGAGGGACAATAAGAAATTTTCACGTATACGATAAAAAAATGTCTAAAACGTATGTACGTAAACAACTCACGCAAGTATTTCCTCCAAAACTAACATTTTTTTTTATGTTTTCACAAATCACAGGACAGTACTGTTTATGTACAAGTATTGATTTTTAATGTTATAGACATAACTGGAATAAAGTGTCAACAAAATCCACGGTGAAGAATATGTCTCTCAGAAAGCAAATTGATATCCATAATTTAAAATTATAAAATTTTAGAGCCTATTTTTCAAACTCGCCTTTAAGTTTATATAATATCGTCAACAGTACGGATAAAGGACAACAAATATGACAGTTCGAATATTCCACGTTAAGCAGCAACGACAAAAGGTAAGAGGTTCTGAAATTTGTACATATTCAGCGTAATTGTACTTCTAGTACGTATGCAGTAGACATAATTATGTTCTTTTCTGAAGTTATACTATTGTATAGGGTTGTCTTGTATAGGCGTAAATTCGGTATTTTCCGATGTAGAGTTTCGAATTAGATGAATAGAAAATTGAACTGAGCGTTATATAGACATCACATTTTGCATAAAAAATTATTGCTCTTTAAAACACATTATAACAAAAATGATAATTGTAAAAAAAATCTAAAAAGCGGAAGTGCCAATTAAAAAAAAAATTAAGTACTTTGGTCGATCGCTTTCTAATTCCTTTTTTATTGCAAGATATAGCTTTAAGTATACTTATAATATACTAGAACTTTTAAAATGGCATTTGCATTTATTAAGGAGGCATATCGATTAATGCACAACATGTCGCATGGTGCCGACTTCTGGCGCTTTCTTTAGTCGATTGAGTTGCCAGATATCGTTTTAAAATGCATTTTGTATCATCTTGCACATGAAAACTTTTAAAATGATTTAGAGTTAGAGAGTTATCTAATACTCACCCCCTACGGTTCTCGATGTCGAAAACACGTGTATGAGTCTTCATATCGACGCAAACGACTCTACTATCGTCCGTTGCCACAAAGAGGAGAGTGCCCGATTTATTTACGGCTATTGACGTAAAAGTCAAGTTTCCCTTTACAGAGTCACTAGTTATGATACTCCTGCTTTTACAAAACACACTTTTGTCGATAGAAGCAGATTTAACTCGGAACTCGTGTTCACTGATTTCGTTTCTCTTTAATGTTAATATTTTATTAGTACCTGTAATGGTAATTTAGTGTCATAGGGAGTTTTTATTTTTTCCTAGTTAATATTACTTTTGCCCATGATGTGCAGAAAACAGATACCCTTTATATATGGTAATGTGTTAGTTATTAAAGAATACTATAAAAATGAGTTGACTAAAGGTTGTTTTAGAAGTGTAGAACTTGAAGCCGTGATGAGAGTTAAATTCGAAAGTGGATTTTTAATGCAACCTTTTTGACGCACTAAGGCTGGAAATAAGTATGTGGACAGTGATAGACAGGGAGAAAAAAAGGAATAATTATACTATAAACTGAAAAAAATAGACAAAAAAATAGCAATACGAAATCACTATAATACGTGAGATTAATTTCCCGTTAAAAATCAATGTGTACTCGTACTGAGTTATAAGCGTCTTCTTTTTGTACCGACTTCAAAAATGAAGGTTTTCTATTTCTCTGTTTGTATATGCATATTTTTTTCAGATATTACAAGACCTATTTTATTATTATTATTATTGTTTTAATAACTTTAGTTTGTATATTATGTTCACTTCGTAGCAAACAAACAAATAATTTTTATGACTCGTTCATTTATAACTTTAGAATCATTCTTATGTACATAATTATATATGTAACTAGCCGGCCCGGCAGACGTTGTCCCGCCCTGATTATAATAAAATCCTTGACAAATTATATACCAAAACCTTCCTCATGAATCCCTCTATCCACTGGCGAAACCCGTGTGAAAATCCGTTCAGTAGTTTTTGAGTTTATCGCGAACAGACAGACGCGGTAGGGGACTTTGTTTTATACTATGTAATAATAATTGTGTTTGAAGTGGAATGTGGTTTATTTAAAAAAAAAAAGCGAAATCCATTCTTTATATATTATTCCTTAAGACATTTTTTCAATAAATGAGCCGTTACATTTGAAAATGAGCTAAATCCAATTTTTAACGTTAATATAATAAACGTGTTTATTTTTTTAAATGATTTTCATGTACAAAGTTTGAAAATCTTGAAAAATAACGTAAAATATAAGGAACGGCTAAAATTGGATTGAAATTTAACAATAATATATAAAGTACAATTTCAAAGAACAGACAGATATCTCATACTCACCCGGAATCACAAACATGTCTTTTATAAAATCCGTCTCCTCGAATATGACCAATTTCTCTTTACTCTTTCTCTCGATAACCTCGACGTATGCATCGACGCCATTGCTCGTGGCGACAGCTATATACCTATCGTTATCGCACAGGGCACAGCAGAGAAGTTCACGATCTCTCTCAAAGTTGTCTATAACGGTGACCCTTTCCCCCGTCGGCCGACACATTATTATCATCTTCGCTGTATGTGTGATCAACATATCCTCATTGTTCGTCCATCTGCAGTTTAAATAAGCACCCAAATCAGGTTGCATCGTCACGCTGCTCGGGTAATTATTATTGTACGCTTCTTCTGGTTCTGTAATTATTATTCTCTTCTTTAAAGCATATAGGAGCGGAACGCCAATGAAGAATGTTTCTAAATATTTTTTTTCCTTTTGAGAGCTTCCGTTGCGTGTTAGCGTTAGCCCAAGGTAACTGTTCCACACGCGGACGTAGTCGCGAGCAGAAGCTAGTTGTTTTTTAAGTACGAGCTCGTCCAATGGTCGAACTTCGACCATATAGAGAAGAAAAAAATGCAATTTTTTTATTGATTACACGAAAACTCGTTGATAGTTACAAAACAAAAAAGAATGAAGAAATTTGGCTGACAAACAGAGGAGGGAGATGTTAACCGTTTCCCCACTGCCTATTTATTTTACAGGTATAATAACACTTATTTAACTTTAGTTTTGAGCACAAACGGAGACTTATCGACAGATACTTATATCTTTATGTTTTTTTTTGTACGGTAGTAATAGATTTATTATGTTTTATGTATCTTTTTATTAATGACTAACTGATACCCGCGACTTCATCCACGTTGTATATTTATCAAAAGTATACTTTGCATACAGTATTTTTTGTACTCAATGTTATCAATTTACTTTCTCTCTCCTGCGCATACACACCACACTGCTTGCCCCACTTCGTACATCGCTGAACGCGTAATGCTTATAAAAAATCGTAATTTGTTAAAACTTGAATAACGTCATATTAAATTGAACTATTCTGATAATCCTCAGACAGACCTCTATCATTTAATTTTTATGTAAAACTAGATTATGTCCGCGACTTCATCCGCGTGAAATAGTCACTTTGGGCTAACGTTACAACGCAACGGAAGCTTGTCAATAGGAAAGGAAAAAACGATTTTGAAACATTCTTCACTGGTGTTCCGTTCCTATTGGTCTTAACGTGATGATATATAGCCTTCCTCAATAAATGAGCTATCTAACACTGTAAGATTCTTTTCAAATCGGACAAGTAGTTCCTGAGGTTAGCCCGTTCAACCAAACAAACAAACCCTTTATGATTATGTTCTTAGTATAGATGAGTAAACACCCATGTTCAAACCGACAAACGGATTCAAGTTAAAGTGGTTTAACCAAGGTGATTACTATCTTTTATATATATTTAAATTCAAACCATGTAAAAGAATTAGTTTAAATCGGGTTAAGTTACACAACGGTTAAAATAAAATGGATGACAACCGGATTTTAATCCACTCATAGATTTTAACCGGTTTAGTTATCCGTCATAAATTATTAGTAGCAGCTGTTATTGTCTTTTTATTCTAATAGCATTTTTTACATAGACACATTGTTTTATTTGTAATTCTAATGGAGTAACATGTAAATAGTATCAATGGGTAATTATTGAACCTTTCCATCGTAGATATTGTAAGGAAAACATATTTAGGCGCGTTGAGCGGTATTTTTGATAGGAGAAAAATTTATAATTTCGTGTCATGACATACTACGTTAGCATGACCGGCTGTATTGCGCTTGCGCTACTTGCGTCAGGCTAGCGACGCGTAGTATAGGGGCCTGTGTACATGTAATATTGATATATTACAGCTCATCATTGGTTATATTGATTAAGACTTTATAAAAATGTATACAATTATTGCTCCGAGTGCTAATAGATACGAAATGTTAATAATTTCTAATGTTAATAATTTCAATAAACAAATTCTAAAATGTAAATATTCCCATTCACACTATAATTAATATGAAAATTCAAAGGAGAACACACTTATTTCATTGTTTTGAATTTTCCCTTCTGTCGGCAGTTCTTATTATATAAATTTTGATTTTATAATTTTTGAACACATTAAAACCGCTAGGAAAATAAGAAAGGCGTCTTTTACATCCAATGTATCGGAAATATCGACTTACTAATATTACGAATGTCAACGTGAGTCTGTTTGTTTGTTACACTTTTACATCATAACTAATGTTCCGTACTTTTGTTATCTGTAATAATTTATATGTTAACACAAATCTTTTTTGATATATGATATATGATATTAATCGTTTGAAAGGAATGTATCTGTCCACTAGTTTTCGTGAACGCACCTTTAAAACGTTCGCAAGTGCTGCCCTCTATGGCAACTGAGTTAACTTTGAATCTAGCAACATACAAAACCGCTCTGTGTGATCTGCGTATAAAAAATTGCAAAACCGGTACAGATATGCAACAAACCGTTAAAAGAAACCAAGTGCCAGTGCCAGTGCAAGTGCCAACTTGTGTCCTATTATATCAAAATCAGCGATCTAAGCCACGCACCAAGCCGGGGTACCCCGAAGAAGAGGATCTCCTAGTGCGGGTGAGTGGTGGATACAGTCGTCCTCCTAAATTCATTTCCTATACAACTAATAAGCCAATAATCATAGAATTTTGATTACACGACGATAGGTACAGAAAAATTCATACAGCACCTTCCATCGAGAAAAAAAATGTACTATACCGAATGGATTAAGCCTAAGTCAACGCGAGCGAAGCCGCGGGCAATAGCTAGTTTATCATAATTATGCAATACGAAATTTGTTTTAAATGATTTTCCTCGAATAAAAAACTTATCAATTAATTTTTTTTCTAATTATCGGCTTACCTTCTTCGATTGTGTCCGTATCTTCATCCTCTTCGACGTCATCGACATACCAGAGTTTGATGACCCCGTCCATAGAAAGCGCCGCGACTATCGGCGGGATTTTGGAACATACAACCCCAATCCACTTTATAGGTGAACCCGTTCCTTTCAGTTCTTTCTTCAGTTTATTCGTCGGTATGTGAAAGAACTAATAACACAGATACATTCATCTTACAATTATACGACGATAAATCTGACTACTGAATACAAGTATTATCGATTATATGAATTACAAAGTTGCAACAAAAAGTCCCAACGAACAACATCAAGACATAACACTGTACAATCGAGTCTGCGGGGTGGTAGGGTGTCTGTACCCGACTGGATCGCGACCACCGTACACCAGGTGGAACACCCGCCATAGTGGCACGTTTGGGCGTGTCGCGTTCTGGGATCAGCCGGTGTATATCCAGCAACGGGGGGGGCTGTCCCTGACTGGGTCGCTTTCAGGCCGGCATGACAGCGGCGACCGGCGATGGATAGTATGTCTCTCGGTGGTCGCCATTGTTTTTGGATTGTACTGTGCTTACCATCAGGCACAGTACAGTCATTTTGCCGAGCTACAATAAAAAAAAAAAAAAAAAAGAGTTTTTGGCGGGATTTTGGAATATCGTGTAGTGTATTTTATATTTTCTTCACAATCTTGTGTTGTTTGGCTTTATATTTTGTAGTATTGGTTATTGTGCACTTGTGAAGGAGATGGGAAATAATACCATGGACTGACTTGCTACAAAAACTCACTGGAAAGTTCTAACATGGCGGCCACCATCTTGTTAGTGCATTGAAATAATCGCAAAAAATAAATTATCATTACCTATTCGACAATGGTAGTAATAATCTACTAGAAGATTAACACCACCAATATTACAAAATATAGATTCAAATAACACAGAACTATGAATAAAATATAAAATCCACTGCATTCCAAGATACCGCCAAAGAACTCTTAAGATCAAGGTTATTGCATCGCGAAATATCAAAAGTAAATTTTCAAAAAAAAGTATTAACCGACTTCAATATCAATCAAAAACCCATAAGGCACTAAAAAGCGGAAAATAAATAGTTTATCAAATTAACCAAATTAAATAAAACATATGAATATGTGTGCTACCTAGAGATGTATTGGAAGTCGGTTAAAAAGTGGCTTAAATTATCCTGAACATGGATTAAATCGAAATATCATGAATTTAATTACCTTAATAGAACCAAGTGCAGTTCCGACGAGTATATGATTACGTAAAAATGAAACTGACGTGATACACTCCTTTACGTCAATTGTCGAGTGTTTCAACTCCTCTACGTCATGTTCGTGCCTATCGAACAAAGGCACTATGATAAAACATTAAATTATATATATATACTGGCAGGCCCGGCGGACGTTATCCCGCCCTGATAATAAAAGACCTAGACAAATTATATACCTAATATTCCTCATGAATCACTCTATCTACTGGTGAAAACCGCAAGAAAATCCGTGCAGTAGTTTTTGAGTTTATCGCGAACATACAGACAGACAGACGTGGCAGAGGACTTTGTTTTATACTATGTAATGATATACATATATATGGTTACAAACCATATCGCAGATATCACAATTTCTTATAATGAATACTTATAACCGTGACTTAAATATAGAAAGAAAGACACAATTTATTGTTAGAATTATCAATACAAATTAAATAAAACAAATAATGGATTAAATATTTGTGCATAAAAAAAATGTTCAACAAATGGCAAGCCCATTCAGTAAATACGACTGCGCTGATTTTCGATGGAAGTTCGTAGGATATACGGACGATCAGTCATATTAATATGAATGATATATAATTCAAACAGATTCATTATCACACCGTTACTACTATTGTAAATGCGAAAGTGAGTTTGTTTGTTTGTCACACATTAACGCCTTAACTACCTAACCGATCGTTCTGTAATCTTGGGTACACGTTTTTAGAGTACAAAAAAGACTTATGGTACAATTCAACAAGAAAAAAGTACTGTTTCAGAAGGATATGTCAAATGTACATTAAAGCGGGAAAAGTCGCGGGAAAAAGGTAGAGTTTTATCTATTGGTAACATTATAAAGTTGGAGGGTTTGTTTGTTTGTTTGTTTGCTTGCTTGTACGCGCTAATCTCAGAAATTACTGGTCCGATTTGAAAAAAAAAAAAATCAGTGTTAGATAGATAATTTAGCGAGAAAGGCTATTAGGCTATATATATCATCACGCTAAGACTAATACAAGCGGAGCACCAATGAAGAATGTTTCAAGATCGGGTTTTTTTTCCTTCTAAGAGCCTTTGATGCGTGTTAGCGTAGGACAAAGTCGCGAGCAGAAGCTAGGTAATGATATTTATCTTTACTTACGTGAATTCGAAGAATAATTCGTTCTTATCACAGCTCAGTTGTGCTATCAGAGAGGCTTTGGTGTACAGTATGCCGGTGGACACGTGCTGTAGGATGCTCTGAATAATGTCGGTGCAGGGGTAACGGTACAAATCGGTACCGTGTGTGCTTAAAAACGCTTTTATATTATGCACTAGATCTCTATCGAGTTCCTGTAAATACGAAAAAGATAATGGCTTAGTTGATAGCGTGTTCGGATACAGCGTCGATAGACGTAGGTTCTGTTTGAGTGGTATAAACCAAACGAGCAAAAGATGTCATTACTGTCAAATGTTATTATGTCAGTTGGCCCCACTTTGCTATGTACTTGAAACCTTTTTAATTTGGCCGCTTTACCTTTTCGTGTAAATGTCACTGCGTTTACTACTTCAGACTGTATCATTGTCTCTCACATTAAATCAGTTTATATACGTACAGTCGTGCATTATTTTTGCCAAAACCCATCCGGTTTGAATGCTTGTAAGTCGGAGGTTAGTGTGAAAAGATAAACACCGTGATGAAGTCATAGCATGGTGGTAAGGTTTTTTCTAAATCCACATGGCTAGTTACCACCCTCAATTTAAACGTCTGTTCTCAAGTATGTGTTGGATGTAGGAATGAGCCGTAATCAACACACGTCCTTCAGTATGATTGCTTTATTACGACTCTCTTCTACATACACTACATTTGATGATTGCTTCCCACAACCCGCATACTGTACTTGAGAGCTAGTCCTCTCTAAGTTTACGTGTTTACAATCTTAGACCATGAACTATGTAGTACAAAAAAGCTCTTCAAATTTAATATCCTTTCAAAATAATGTAAAATAGTTATTAACTGACAATTAAGCGGTACAAAATCATAAAGTAGTAAGCCATACGAAGTCAAATGCGTTTTACTGTAGAAAAGCGTTGTTATGTGTATTGCAAAATCGAAAGTCATAACGTTGTAAGTGCCTTACGATCTGCAAATGTCACTTTATTCAAAACGGCCAATGAAGGAGACGATGTCAATGCCGAGATTGTCGAAAAACCGAATTTTAAATAAAGCCAAATGAAACAAAATTTAATAAAACCAGCGGTTTCAATTATGTGAATACGAAAAATCAAGTAAATCAATTCTTGTACTCGTTTGACGTTGAGTTGCCGCAAAAAAAAAATTTCAGGACTTCTAGACTGTAAGCAACTATAATGAACTGCAGTTTTACTTTAAAAAAAATCTGACCCGTATTTGCCTTATAAATCGAAGGGACACAGCAGTTATGATGAGGCAACTAAAAGTTGGCGATAACGCACATGTAAATACTTTCTTCTAATTACTAAGCAATTTATAATATGGGGCCTCGCGAATCATTAAAGACTAAGTTTCAGGAATTCTGTATCTTAATACTTATATCTTATTACCTTCCCACTATATTTTTGATATTCTATTGTATGTTCGCAAAAACATAGATAAGCTGGAATTAGTAAAATACCAACATATACTAAATAACATATAGTAACTAGAAACAGCAACAAATTGGTTATTCCATGTTTCAGGCTAACTAGGAGTAAAACAGATTTTTAGGTAATAGTTTTAGGTTTTATAGGAATGTCCCAAAGCGCGGATAATGAATTCAAGCACCATGTCAAGCGGGCTTTAATATCTAAAATCTATTATAGGTTGGATCAATATGTGAACGATGGTGTCGTTTGGAAATGACGCCCCTCTTTGTGCATCCACTAAAAACGAATGTAACTATTTATTAATCTATGTTTGGTATAAATATATATATATACATATATATATTTTTTTTTATATCATAGGAGGCAAACGAACAGGTGGGTCACCTGATGTAAGTGATTACCACCGTCCATAGACACTTGTAACACCAGGGGAGGCGCAAGTGCGTTGCCAGCCTGTTTTGGGGGGGGGGGGGGGGGAAGGGAAAGTGGAAGGGGAGGGGAGGTGGATTTCCGGCGCTCTCACTGACCTAACGAAACGCAACAATGTAAGCACTGTTACTTCACGTCGGTTTCCTGTCAGAGGGTGGTACTACCCCGGGCGAGCCGGCCCATTCATGCTGAAACCAGTAATAGCTTCATCGTGGCTCTACCACCTACCAAAAGTTAATATTATGAAAAGTTAAATCACATCGAGTTTCTTGCCGGTTTTTTTCAATGACTGGGTCGTTTTCCGAACCGGTGGTAGCTTTGACGTTCATAAGCTCCTTATACGGGCCTAAATTGAATAAAGTATTTTTTTATTTTGATTTTGAATAAAAAGCATGTCTAAAATTCATGTTTGTAAAAAATCGTTCTGTGAAACTTTTGGTGTCAGTCAACACTGTATACAGCTTCTGTCCGAGAAAATTGACAAATTAATCTGAAATTAAGTAATGAGGATAGAAAAAAAACTTACATCTTTAGCAATATAGTTTTCATACTTCTGCAGATCTATTATGACATCGTCCGGTCCGGTCAATCTCACTTTATTACCCAGGAATTTCAGATCCAGAAACAATTTATTAAACAACGCCCACTTCTGGTTCAAATTCTTAGTATTCAATATATGGTAGCCGATGTAATAAGCTATGTAGCCATCATCCAATATCTCTGCTGACGTTGTATTGACATTGTCGTATTGATAGCTATTGAGAAACTCCGAGTGGAGTTTTCTCATGTCTTCATCATTCGTCGTAGATCTTAGATAATTCATAATCAAATCTTGTATCTCATATATGTAGTTTTTATGCTCCCTGTCGTATGTTTCAATAATAAGAGATTTACTTCGTAGTTTCTTTAATATTGACTCTACATCAGTTGTCTCTTTATTCCATAGTTTGCTAAGGACCGGCGCTGATATTTTTACATTATCGGGTAGTACTGCAAGCTTTTTAAAAAGTGGTAGAATATTATCCTCTAACGAATTGATACATAATGCGATCGTCTTCATAGGCTTGTCGTTGGATTTCCATAAACTGTAATATTTAGAATTTACTAAACATTTGGTTTTTTTTTTGTAATTTCGAATTCGCATGCACATTTTTGATTACGTTTTCATTTTAGTGACACATAGAATATTGTAAAAGTATCTTTTAAATGAGTGGTAGCAATTCAAACGACCATAATTTTAAGTTTCCATATTCAAAAAATAAAACAAACTTTTTCTAATCTCTTTCATTTATGACACTAAAGGTCTTTAGTGGCTATGGAACAAAAAATAAATAAAGAAAATCGTTTGAGAAACAGAAGGGGAAGATGTATTTAACTGTTTTGTCTATGCTTATTTATATATACACGAATGCTTGTCCAGTGGTCAAATTTCGATCATAGAAAAAAAATCCAAAATTTATATTGATAAAACTGATATAGTGGAGGGAGATAGTTTTAACTGTTATCCCACTGCCGATATAAATATAAATTACTAGAAGAGCTGTTAATCGCGAATAATAAAGCGTGGAATTCGGCAAAAAAAAAAAATTGTTCAGTGCGAAGCGAGTGGGGCGCGTTATTTATTATAACTGCGCCGAGCCCAAATTTTTCTTCCAAAAAAGTAGCATAAGTTACTGCTGATACGATCTATAGCTAGCTATCTGCTGATGAAAGTCCCGTCACGATCAGACCAGCCATTTCGGACATTAGACAGAACAGACAGACAAAAAAATGCAAAATTAAATCGTTTATTGTTATAAGTATATCAAGTAAGTATCATATTTATTTAACAAAAAGCTATTATTTTAACAATACAAACCGTTCAGTTATATTTATGTGTATAGATAATATTAAAAAGGGAGTTTAAAATCTTGCGGTAATTAAACACACATTTTATACAATTCTATTGTCTGAGGAATGTTCAAATAACGTGAAATAGTATATTATAATTTAAATTTATGAGAATAACAGAATATCATTTTAATTAAATTCCAACGGACAATGAAAAGAGGGCGTGTGAATTATAGTGAGAAATCATACTTCTATAGTCTGAATAAAACAATCAAATCTTTTTACACATTGTACTGTTTTAAACGAAGTCAAAAGTTCGAACGACGAAATTGTATACTATGAATACTAGTTCGTATAAATAACATACACAAACAGTATAAAATAATGTTTAAACTAAACTTTAAACTTCCGTATTAAGGCATAACTAATTTCACGGTGTGTTACATAGGCGAGTATAACTTCTGTTTCAAATTAAAACTAATTTCATGACGGGTTATATCGGCCCGGTTAACTTCCGTTTCAAGTTAAAACTAACTTCGTGGTGTGTTATATCGACTCGCGTACCATTCGTTTCAAACTAAAGCTAACTGTTCATAGTGTGTTTTATCGGTCCGGTTAACTTCCGTTTCAAGTTAAAACTAACTTCGTGGTGTGTTACATAGGCGCGCATAACTTCCGTTTCAAGCTAAAACTAACTTCATGGTGTGTTACATCGGAGCGCGTAATTTTCGTTTCAACTTTACGGTGTGATACGAAGATAATGTAACAAAAAACGTATAAATTAAAAAAATATGGACACGACCTTTTATTAGGGGAAAAAAGAACATAGTAACTTTTGCAATGACTACGAAATCATTCGACATAGAATCGCAAGGCTATATTAGAACTACTATATTTATAGGAAAATTATACTTACAAAAAGAAATCTTTCTTTTCCAATTTATTCACATAGTATTTCCAATGTCCGGGATCGTGTTTCAGTCTGTCCTTGTTTTCAGCTAATTGCGCTCCTATTAACGCTATGTGGAAGGGACTTCCTTTGCAAATTTCATTCAGTTTCTTCGCCTGCGACGGCAACTTCGACACGGGTTCGTCTAAACACGACGCGAACAATTCCAATGATTCTTTCTCTTTGAAGCTATTTTCTATCTGTTGATAACAATAACATAATACAATGGCCGCCAACCTTAAAAAATGTTATATTTATAAATGAAATATGTATGGACGCAAGATTAAATGCAAATTTAGCGATAGGGGACGGCTTATTGTGAACAGTCTATATATTGAACTACACATTATATTATATATTGAACATACAATGAATAAACTCCAGAATTGTTTGACTAATTATTAGCCAACGTTTAAATATTTTTTCATGAAGAAAGTTTTTATGCAACCAATTCTACTGTTTTTGAAGTTATACTTCGTTTGGCGCGTTAGGGAAAAATGATGAGAGTAAATTATTACGAAGCGCGCGCACACCGTCACGAAAAACCGACACCCTGAAGTTAGTTATAGTAAACATTTTGTTTCTTTTTTATTTGTTGTTTGTATTTCTTTGTATTAAAACTTTTAATGTATTAAATACCTTTTTTCTATAGTCAATGTCGTTTTTTCTACAAACGTAGAATAAGGCGAAAGATAAAATTTTTGAAAAGATTTTTATCTTGTTACGCCAAAGAAGTATAACTTCTAACGCGTGTACATAAGTACACACACACACTTTTTTTTACTGTTACAATTTTATATATCTCGCTACTAGATGACACTACACCAAATCAACTTCTGTACAGTTCAAACGATTGTTATAAAAATTAATTGTTTATGCCAAATACTAAAAACTCTGAGAGATACGACTCTACAAAAAAAATGTGGTGTCTTTGTCCTAAAGTTTATGATTTTTTGGTTAATTATGTACAAAAACTAAAAGAAAATTCCTTTCTTTGGCGTGAAGTTCGCTTTTGTGATAGTTGTAGTATTAACACTAATTTTTAAATTTCTTTATAACTTATCATTAATTTTAATACATTCGCGCATATAATAAAATATCGCGCGATGAAAGTACGGTTTTTACGTTCACATAGTGCCGCTAGATGGCACTTGAGTGATAAACAACGATCAGGTGTTTTGTACAAGTCTAGAAAAATTTAAAATGTCGTCTTGAAAGTGTAAATATGATGCTGATTAATTTTGGTATACATGTGGTCAATTTATTAAAGTTCGAGATGTAAAATACGAACTAAAGACATCTCACGTTCTCTGTGAAGCCTACCAAGCATATTTTGACTGTCCTGTTCGGCGTCAAGACAAGCTATGGACTCCACATGTTACTTCTAGTTATTGTAAAAGGTGTTTGGAAGGTAAGCAATTTTTAATTAAGTGGTGAATCAAATCTCAGACATATTAATTGTTATTTCTATATTTTACGTTGGTATAGAGATGAAATTGCGCCAATCGACGTTCCAAAGGAAACATCGCAATGAAGCGCGGCGGTAGGGTTATTTCTAAGCTTCTCTAAGTTTCCACTCTGAAGTGGAAAATGTGTCATCAAGCACCTGTTGGTTTGTTCCGACAGCTGTACTTGAGAGCCAGACCTCCTCTAGTTTTAACTTATCTATCATCTTCATATCGTCACTTAACGTCAGGTGAGATTGTGTTCAAACTTTTCTTGTGCAGACTCTTTGTCCGCACCCTTTTTCTGCTGTCGTTAATTTTATTAGTGCTGTTAAATATCGTTGCAAATGTCATCAACTATTGTAAGTGTCTTCAAACGTTAAAACTTTTAAATTAATAATTTACAAAATACTCACATTAATTATAATCGGATGATAATCGGCGACCACGTCCGTGTCTCTGGTTGTTATTAAAATTTTGCAGCCGACGTCGAAAGCTTCGACGCATTTCCTATCGTTAACCTCGTCCATAACCAACAAAGCCTCCTTTATTGGTTGCTCTAGGAACTGACTTTTCAGTCCGTCTCGTAGATCCTGCCAGTTGTAATCGAAGTTCGAGAAAGAGTGACTGTCACCGTTCGACGCGATACTCGACATCGATATCGATGTAATCATGTGTGAATTGTTTAAATACATCGATGAGATTTTCCTTAATAATCTGAAAGAAAGTATTTTAACATATTCATTACCACTAGTTACGTCTGCGTGATTTGGTCGTCTGTTTATTTACAAGCCTCTGAAATCAAGTTCCCTAACGAGATTTGCGGTAGGAGTTGAATGATAGAAATCGTCACGTAAGGAAAAAGCGTTATGCTTTTCTATGTCTATATCTCCAACCTACATTTGTGTATAAGTGTGTGCGTGCAAGTATTCCAAGTTTTAGTAATAAACATTGTGTGCTGTCAGTAGTGTTACTGTAGTACTGTAGCATTAAATAAAATAAAAATTAGGGGTGAAAAGAAAATAATTATTTCATGAATGCGCGTAGATACCGACAACATTTTGGTTAGTTTAAAATATTAAATTTGTAAATTGAACAGCACCATCTTTTGTCGTACTGTGCAACTAATAAAATAGATATTGATGTATACACTAAAAGTTACAAGAACGAGACAACAGCATCTGTCCCGTTATGACACAAACAGCTATATATCTAAATCCAATCCTAAACATCCAATCCAATCCACATCTAAATCCAATACTAAATGCGTGGACGTTACATTAAAATTTATTAATTGTTTGTTTACTTAGCATTTTTTATATAATTTATAAATCACAATTTTATATATGTAGTTCTTAAAAATAAAGTAATACCTATCGTACCTAAAACATGAAGTGAAATTTTCATTTCATTCAGTGTTCTACTTACATACACTGAAAACATGACACAGGATGAGTTAAACACTTTTTTCTTACTTGTCGAAAATACACAAATAACAACGATCTAAATCACTATATGAAATTATATTCGAAATTGAAGAAAAAACGTAAGGATTGTCGTCATTGACCGCACCGTTTTATTGCTGTAGCACTGCTGTAACACGGCAAAATGACTACACTTTATCCGATCATAAGCACAATACAATTCAAAAACAACGGAAAGCATCCAGAAATAGAATCCAACGACGCGATAGTCATCGCAACCATGCCGGCCTACAGCCTTCTCAACAGATAGCGTATCACGTAACGCGACAAATTAATTAAGTCATTTGATGTGTTAATCATAGTAGCTATCTAGATACCTTATTACTACTACCCCATACCTTACTTATCCCACAGGTCACCGCTGTGGCTAAATTTGGAAATTATTCTACTAGTGCTGTGATTCCTAGAGTTGTTTATATCGACCCCCTATGGGTATATGGCAATAAGAAAAGGGCTCGATGTAAGCGAAAAAAAAAATTGGGGGTCCAGGAGATGCGAATACGGGTCAAGGATAATGATCTCATTTAAGTAGGTCATAGATTTAATTTGGCTTACAGTGCGTGAAACAATACACATACTGTCTACTTAAATACTGTTTTTTTATAATATGAGGACTTTTCTTTCACTTTTTGTAGGTGGTAGAGCCATGCTGAAACTATTACTGGTTTCAACATGAATGAAGTAACATTGCTTGCATTGTTGCGTTTCGTTCGGTCAGTGAGAGCGCCGGAGGCCGACCTCTCCCCCTCGCCCCAGAGGCTGGCAACACACTTGCGACTCCCCTTGTGTTGCTAGTGTCTATGGACGGCGGTGATCACTTAACATCAGGCCAACAACCAGCCTGTTCGTTTGCCTCCTATGGTATAAAAAAAAACTTTTCACTTTTCAAACCATATTTGAAGTTGAGTTATTGGAAAAAAATCAATAACAGGTAAGCAAGGGGTCTACAAAACAAAAAAGTTTGGGGACCTATGATCTAGTGGAATGGTTAATAGACTTTTAGGACATTGTTACGTACACTTTATTCAATGACCCGTCAGTGTATTAACTGCACCGAGATAATAGATGATCTAGATCTTATACCTCAATTATCCTATATTTCATAGTTGACTTTAAAAAACGTGAGGCATTAAACAGATTTTTTTATGTAGATACTTATTTTCTGCCTTATAGTTTCGTGTGAAATTTACGATTGTATTTTTTTAAACAATAGAGTAGAGAAATGCTTTCTACAAATAAAACTATTATTGTTATTTTAATATGCTTTTTGAAATAATGAAGAACAAACGAATTAATATTGCAGTGTTATTAGTTTTAAGGCTATATTTAACAGTTATAAAATAAATTAAAAAGTTAAAGCTACGATTTTTTATGCAGTAAAATGATAGCAAAACGCAAAAGAAATCACAATCCATAAATTAATGTGTTGTCAGAATGTACCACTTAAATCAGACCACAGCAACGTTAACGTTAACTCAAGTAAGAACTATAAATATATAGTACTTCCCCAATTAAAATACATTTAGATTTTGTTAACATTCAAATAGTAGTCAGATTCTTATAATTGTAATAGTTATAAAACAGTAATACATAGCATTTCAGATCAGTGGCAATAACACACTAACACCTGTGTCTACTATACCGACGTGACTGACGACGTAATTAGTAGGTTCATCCTCCTGCGTGGGACATTGTGGGTTACAATTTAAAAATGGTAATCTATATTAATATTATAAAGCTGGTGGGTTTGTTTGTTTGTTTGGTTGGTGAACGCGCCAATCTCAGGAACTACCGGTCTGTTTTGAAAAATTCTTTCAATGTTAGATAGCTCATTTATCGAGGACAGCTATATGCTATATCTCACCACACCAAGACCAATAGGAGCGGTGCATCAATGAAGAATGTTTCAAAATCGTTTTTTTTTCTCCTTTTGCGAGCTTCCGCTGCGTGTTAGCGTTAGCCCGAAGTAAGTGTATGTTCAGAGTGAACGCTATATAAGCTATATATAACGCACGCGACGTCCAGCTCGACGCTCGATTATAGTATCCACTCTGGACGTACACTAACTATTCCACGCGGACGAAGTCACACGGAGAAGGTAGTAAAATATAAAAATGAAGCTGCCATAAAGGAAATAATCTCAATGAAAAATATATAATACATGTAATTGATGTAAATGTTACAAACATGGTATTTAATAGTTAAGCAAAATAATAAGAATAAACGATATTTAACAAGACTAATAAAATTAACGACTGCAGAAAAAATACAATAATATATAACTACATCGTATAATAGGAAAATAAAAGAAACAAAACGTTAAGAATTCGTCATTATGCGAATTTTAAGCATCGTGTTACCGTTATATGAAGGTTGAAAAATAAGAATACTATTTACAAATGAGATCATAACGTTTGATTCATTTGTAGGTAATTTCAGGTCACCTACAAGTGAAACAAGAATTAAAACAATTGTATTTCGAGATACACACAATTAACGAGTTAGGTAAGCGAGTTTTTGTTAGGATCTTAGTCTGTGACGTAGTGGATTTTATATTTACTATCTGTGTCCGCGACTCCGTCCGCGTGGTAGCTAATGAATAAAAAACAACGACTAATAAAATCACCTGAACGTATTAAGTCCATTAACTTATATCTACTTTTCTCTCGTATTTAAGTCGTGCCGTCATTAAAATTACAATAACTTTTGATGAAACCATTGATGAAGTGATTTTAATGATACAAAGACTAAATGTTACTCGAGGACATGCTTTATGATTTTCTTGATGAGCTTTTATCGTGAACGCAATACTTTAGCAGTGATGCGTGTTCAAACAAACAGAGATACATTTTTAAAAACGATTGAAATGTATTGTATTACTTATTCCAAGACACATCCAACAATTATTTCTTAAAAATCTAAAAAGTACAGACACGTTAGATTTAAATTCTTATTACATATTTAGATATAGATAGATTAGCTGTCCGTCCCGACTTCCCAGGGAAGTAGTAACAAAGGGAGGAAAATGAGACGTTTTCCTTTTACACTAAGACTATGTAATGTTATAGTAATGTAATTTCAGGTCACCCACAAGTGAATTGAGAATTTAAAACAACTATTTCCATAACAGTATTTCCAGATGAACCCAATTAACGAGTTAAGTAAGCGAGTTTATTTTAAGACTAGCCGACCCGTGCCCACTTCGTTGGGCGGTAATAGGCATTATCAAGCTACAACTTTTTTCTAAAACTCAATCATATATCTCTCATCGTTAAGGCAGCGTTTGTAAGAAACGTTTTCGTTCGACAATTTTTTTCCGACTACCCAGATATTACATATACCCTACAACCTGTACACACACACGAACTTTACCTCTTTATAATATAATTAATTAATAGCTTCTGCCCACGACTTCGTACGCGTGGAATAGTTATTTTGGGCTAACAGGCAGCGAAAGCTCTCAAAACGAAAAAACACCCAGATTTTAAAACATTCTTCATTGTTGCTCCGCTCCTATTGGTCTTAGAGTGATGATATATAGCCTATGACATTCACAAATAACGTGGCATTGTATTGGTAAAAGAATTTTCAAAATCGGTTTAGTACTTTCTGAGATTACCCCCTACAACGTCACAAACTCACAAACTTTACTTCTTTATAATATTAGTATAGAAAACAATGACTGGTGTTATCATAACGTGCGAACAAGCAAGCATTATGTAAGGATCAATAAGTGTGAAAGGGAAAACACTTCACCTTGTTCAGACTCAAAGTCACGATAAGAAAAATAAATATTCATTTCATTATTGTGTCACTGTTACAAATTGTGATAAGATACAAAACAGCAAAATATCTGACAACAATTTATAACCACAATTGTTGTACAATAAAACAACACCGTAATCCATTATTGATTTGATATAGGTATAGCTGTTATTGCTATCTTTCTTTTAATAACGAAGATTAATTGCTAAAATAAAAATTAAAAAAAAAAAACAAGATTTAGCAAGTGGTATTTTTTTTACTAGATTGAATATTTTAGACAATTTAAGATTGGAATGCTAACTAACATCTTTTATCACTTAAGGGCATACTGAGTCACTTTTGGCATTTCTGATATAATCTCACAACTTGAATTGTGGCTATACATAGGATAAGTAATGATAAAGTTGATTGAGTTTCTTACCAGTTATCATCGACAACAGATTTTTTCAGAAACAAGGTTTTTTTTATTATTAAGTTACAAGTAAATTCTCTGACGATAGACAGAGATCTTATGTAGGCTGACAATATTTTCTTTGAAATATGTTAAGTAAAAAAAAAAAGATAATTATAATTATAAATGAAAAGTACTAAAAATGAACTACAAGTTATAAGAAATAAGGAACTTAATTACACTGATTACTAACTTATCTTGTAATTTAAACATTTACGAGAAAATGATTCATATTCATCTATGTACACACATATATGGGTATATTCTTATATAAGTAAGAGAACCAATTTTGGTATGCTAACGTTCGAGTCTTTTTAAGATCTACATTGATTCTTTATTCTAACTTAGTTTTTTACTTTCCTTTACATGACATAATTTTGCATGATAAAGTCTACATTCGTTTGTATAGAGTTTAAAATATTATAGTTTTGGACAGGGCGGGGATTAAGATATAAGCCTGTGAAGGAATTAAAATCTTACTTATTCTGTTGAGCAAATATATCGTCGTCAGTCTTGCAAGCGCTGAAGTTCATCCAGAACACGACACCGTTGAAGTTGTTCGTGATGAGTTGCGGGTTGTCACGGAGCACACTTATCGCAACACAAGTCTTCCCCGAGCCAGACATGCCGTGTAACGCTAGCATCCTATGCCGGCTAAGCTCTTTTAATTTCACTGCCACATTGTGTTCCTGAGAGACACAAAGATATTATTAAAATAATGCTATTTTATTCATTTAGGTTACCATCAGAGTCGACGTCGATATTGTTATTAGAGTAAATGTACAGTTCATAGTTTTTGCTAGAAATGACACTATTTACAGGCAACAATGATTAGTGTATAATATAATTAAAAAAATTAAGAAAGTTACAAATTAAAATTTAAAATAAAATAATTATAAAAGAATAGGTAAAGCATTGACAATTTATATTAATGAATTTTTCGGTATTCGCGTACATTTACTAATTTTAATTGGTAAGACGATCGGCTGACGGCGAAGGAAAACATTTTGAAGAAACCTGAACGTGAAAAATGTCCTTGTAGTACCATCATCCGTTGAATAGAACTTTTGATATATGTCTACAGAACCTTTGATTTCTTTATTGCGACTCGATGCCCTTCTATTTTCGACATATCTCTATATATCTAGCAATCTATATACATCCTTACTTTATTGTTCAAAGAAAATTACAATAAATATAAAATCTTTATGATTATTTAATAGTAATCATAAAAAAAAATTGATAAGAATAATGAAAGGATGGCTTTCTTTTTTTATATACAGTGTGTACACATACTGAAAATATTAAAATTATAATCTAACTAGCCGGCCCGGCAGACGTTGCCCCGCCCTGATTATAAAAAAATCCTTGACAAATTATATACACACTAAAACCTCCCCCATGAATGACTTTATCTACTGGTGGCAACCGCATGAAAATCCGTTCAGTAGTTTTTGAGTTTATCGCGAACAGACAGACAGACAGACGCGGTAGGGGACTTTATTTTATACTATGTAATGATAAAACAAAATCTAACAAATATGAGTAATATGTTTTATACCCGAGATATAGTTTAGGAGACATTTCAATAAAAATGTATCCCGTTAAATTTCTTTCTGGAAATTTCATACTAATCTTGTTAAGGTTATATATCACAAATTTCCCAAATGCAAATAATTGTGCACGATTACTGTTTTTTTTATATACTGAATAAAAGGTGATATATTTTTATTCCCTACGTAGCAGTCTTATACACGACTAGCTGACCCGACCATGCGTTGCTGTGAATCAGTTATTATATCATTACATATTGACAATAATTCATAATTGTTGTTGACAATATAACCAATAAACATCACTAGACGATTAAAATTATTCTTTTAATATAAAATACTACTTTTTGTGACTTAAATATAAAAGTTAGACATATGCTGTCTTTGACTTTTTTGTAGGCATTACCAAGGTTCTCTAGAATTCAATCATATATCTCTACCGTCCTCCTAAAAAAAAAATCCTAACCCCACCCCCTCCCCTTTAATCTACCTTCCATCCCCACCCACCAAAATTTCATCAAAATCTCCATCTTTAGAGGAGTTCAGCACATACAAACCACACAAGAAATTAATATTAAGATATATCCATCGTTAAGGCAGCGTTCGTAAGAAACGTTTTTGTTCGATCGTTTTTCCTCCGACATATTGTACAAATCCGACCACCACAAAAGTCTTATATTTTTTCGGGTTAATATATAGTATATGAAACTCACAAATAACGTGGCTTTCTATTGGTAAATGAATTTTCAAAATCGGTTTAGTTGATGGTCCCCCCCCACCTCCCCAACTTTTCTTCTTTTTAATATTTCTAGTGGGCCCGGCGGACGTTGTCCTGGCTTGATAATAAAAAAATCCTAAAAGTCAACCGCAGCGCCACCCACCGGGCCCAATTGTGAATCTAAACCATTCTCGGATCCACTTGAACACGCACACAAAATTTCATCAAAATCGGTCCAGCCGTTTAGGAGGAGTTTAGTGACATACACACGTACAGAAGAAATTTATATATAAAGAAGATTAGTATAGATATAACTCATGTCAAACAATGATTTGATGGCCTCAACGAATTGTTTTTCAAATCTGATCAAGATTTGAAACAGACGTGTGATTCCATGATAAAAGAAACAATCTTATTTCCTACTGTAAGATTATTCCTCAGTTATTATATTTTTAATTCGCTACTGTTTATGAGTAGGTACACAAGTGCATGTTACCATTTATGATGCATTAGCAACCACTTAGACTATCTTTAGTTATAATTGAACGTTTTCAGTACTACGTATACATATCAATCATACTGGATGATCATTACAGGTTACGTCACGAGACAAGAGACTATAGCTGTTTATCTAACACTAATATCTTAAGGTACTGAAAGAATGTAGATAGTATCGTCTACTACAGTCCACGCCAACCTTTCACACCGAACTGAATTTATTTGCGTAGAACACAAATTTAACTATTGATACGTCTTATCTATACTATCTATAGTTAATATTATAAAGATGAAGAGTTTGTTTGCTTGAACGTACTGATCTCAGGAACAACTGGTACGATTTGAAATTGTTTGTGTTAGATAGCTTATTTATTGAGGAAGGTTATAACTACCAATAGGAGCGGAGCACCAATGAAGAGTGTTTCAAAGACGGGGTTAACGTACGTATTATTTAGAAATATTTTCACCATCTAAGTAAACGAAGTCGCGAGTTAAAGTTAGCGTTAGCCCTAAGTAACTATTCCACGCGAATGAAGTAGCGGGCAGAAGCTAGTAATATATATGTAACATCGGGGCTGCTTAAGGCTAAATATATGTCAATATTAGATTCCTATAACTTTTACTCTATTTGTGTGTAACACTTGACTATATTACGCGCAATCTCGAAATTACAGCTATATTCAGAGCGACCTTAATATAAATATAAATCTGTCGCTAGGATTATTTAAAATGATGTATGACGGAGATCAAACGCCCGCATATAAAAAAAAATGTTTTTCTATACTTACCAGTACTTCACGTCTCACATGGTGATCCGGTAACCTTGGCACGTCGCCTCTACTCAGACTATCCTCGAAGCTGTCGTTCATTATTTGATCGTTTGCTTCAACAGCGAGTTTCTCCCAGAGCCACTTGTAATCCTTCGTTAGACTGTCCACGAACGCCTCGTAGGAATTATTGTTACCATATTGTAATAATTTATCTATCAGATATCTTGTCCGTTCAACACGACTTGTCTGGAATAATATATTATTTATTTCCTAACCACAGTTATATTATATTATACATTTATATTTTTCGCAAATTTTGGATAACCTATTACAATATTATTTTTGCTAAATTAATAATTTGAAAGGAAATTACCGCGGTACGTTTTAAAAATCACTTATTTGCGCACATTCATCCAAATATACTACGCGAAACATACTGCTACTATAGTGTCAAGCTAACAGTTTACTGACATAAACGACTAAATAAATATTGTCAATCAAGAAGTATATGACATTTTCATTTATTTTTAACGGAGGTAGTGAAAAATATTAATGGAAAAGGTGGACTCTAATTAATTTGTTTATATATTTATGACCATAACGACGTCAAATAACCCATTTCTTTTAACGATAACAATGATGCAGATTATGTTTTAAAAAAAATATAAACAAAAACAAAACTTGAAGATTCTCCTGTGGCCATATTAATATATGTATACTTTATCAATATAAATAAGAGAATAAATAGAAATAAAGAAGTAAATGATTAAGGAATTAGAAGATAACTTAACATCACAGTATTGTGTTCAGACTGTCCACCTAACACCGAAGCAAATGATTATATACATAAAACGGACGGTCGAAAACCTATGTATATATCGTTTTACCTATTTTACCTATATTACATACGTTATTCAAATTCGAATATATAAGTCCTTTAAAATTTGTAGACAAGCATTTATATCTACCAATTCTTACATTACAATAGATTTCGTTATTATGATTAAATATTCACTAGTTGTAATCGATGTCGATGTATTCTTTCATAAAGAAAATGTTTAGACAACACTAACCGAAGTTCGTATTATGTAGATGTCATTATAATTATTTTAGATTCGATAAACGAGAACAAGTTTTGCAATTGAAACAAATGCAATTATAGTTAAATCGTAGTCACTATAATTGGTAAACATAGACGATTTTAATTGACATAAAATTTGACCGTTTCAGATGATCTGCGTGTGACAAAATTAGTGTTCTAAAATTAGCAATATGACATTTATATTATGTTTACGTTTGCTAACAACAAAATATAAGCGCATTCTGGATTCATTAAAAAAAAATCTTATACTTTAACGAAGTTTCAGTACATCCTCGATGTCATTTTTTACATGGAGGAATTCCTACGGATACCGACCCTAGCCGGGCAGCTGAGGGTGGGTTATGCCCGGTTTGCACGGACTAAAACCCCATGGTGCCTTCTCACACCTATTGGCCGGCGAGTAGAGGCCACCGACTGGTACTGCGTCTACTCTCTAAAACCCAACGTCACGCGGTGTTCCCAGGCGGTCACCCATCCGAGTACAGACCGCGCCTGACGTTGCTTAACTTCGGTGATCGAACGAGCACTGGTATTTTCAACGTGGTAAGGACGTTGGCACATCCCCGATGTCTATACCAACCGCCAAACTATTATAAATGAAAAAATCGCGGTAGCCATAAGGACTGCCCACAGAAGTAAAATCTCAAAACAATGGAATAATGTGTTCTCTTTTAAATTAATTCGTACACAGGCTGCTATAATACTACGCGTCGCTAGTCTGACGCAAGCCGCGCAAGCGCAATACGGTCGGTCACGCTTACTAGCATGTCATGATGCGAAATCATAACTTTATCTCTTGCCAAAAAAAAATACCGCTCAACGCGCCTAAAGAAGGTTTCACTTCAATAATTATATAATCCTCTTACCAAGTTATATATGTGATCAAAGTCTTCGTTTGATATAACATTCTTCGTGAACAGGTCGTCTAGAATGTAAGTAACGTCAAGATCATTGACGATATCTTGCTGGTGGTGCTGTAGCAGCCTCCTGTTCTTTGGGTCCATAATGAGATCTCGTTGTTCATCTGGATAACAAAATATATTACAGTTAAGAATTTCAAACATATTTTCTTTATATTAAAGTAACTATCAATAAGGACGGGAGAAAGTGGAAATGTCGTAACTTGCATTTTGGGCTAAATCACTTTTTACCATATTCGCTTCGAATGGCCTGGATCTCGTTTCCTACGATTCATTTTTCATCGATACGATCTTGGTTTTTTGCCTAGTTTTAGCACTACATAAAAAAAATGTCGTAACTAGAGTAAAATATGCTTTTTTTTTAAAATAAAATAGATAATTGCTTGTTATAGTTTAAGTACATACCAATTTTCAACTTTCTATCTCTATAAATATGAGGTATGAATTTTGAAATAATTTTTGGCTCTGGTGTAAAGTTGGGTTTTACAAGTTACGAGAGATCCGTTTTATTCTGTCGATATGCAAAGGGATAAGGAAAATTATCATAGTTTTACACTTTAGTCATCAGTTACCGAGTGCGTTCTTGCGCCGAGGTATTTTTGTATGACATGGCTTTTGTCGTCTCATCATCAGGGTTGCCAAGTGAACTTACTAATATACGAAATATGGAAAAAAGGAGGAAAAAAATTAACATAAAAACATGTGGTAAATATCGAATTAAAAATCATATTAATAACGAATAGCGGTTTCCTATGTCATTGTGATGCAGTTCATTAGATTTGGTTTTTATAATACGATTGCATAATACCGGGTCCTTACAATTCACTGTTCACTTGTTTCAGGTGACGTATGCATTGCTGCACGAAACTGCCATTATTGATAGGTCACTAATTAACTATATTATAAATCCACAAAATAACTATTGTATATTTGTTAAAAATATTTGTGAGGTTCACATGCAGAAAAATGATAAAATATTAACATAAATGATAATGGATAGTATCTTATTCTCTGGCACATTTAGTACTATAAAGTATATGTTTGTCTCTTTTTAATATTGAGTAAGATCACGTTAAGTGGACCCCCCTTTTCCCACTTGATCATGGAATCCAAATTAATATATTTCAATATAAAGTAGTCACTATCAATAGTGATACCCTAATACGGTTTTTTAAATTTTCATTTTTACAACAATTTTTATATGAAAATTTTGGAGACTTTTAATTAAAAAATAGATTACAGAGAAACCGTAAAAGATATTCAATGTAAGATATTCAAAGCATCGAAAACCGTTAGTTTCTCATATAAGATTATTAACTAAGAGTATAAATATTCTGGTAAGAACGGTCTTTCTTATAGTAAGGTTTAACTTATTACATATTTAATAGTCGCAATTTATGATGACTTCTCATATAATTTCTGTGACTTGACTACAAGTGGTATTTATGTGTGTGGTTGACTACAAGTACAATTATTCAATCAAAATCACTGACATATTTGAAAAAAAAAAAGAAAACTTAATAACGCAACCGTAATATGGAATTACGAATACGCTTACAAAAAAATAAGTCGTAGGATGAACGTAGCTGGCGTCCGTTTTTTTTTATAAATTAACTCGCAAGATTTAATATACTAGTGGTCGAGATTAGACCATAATTCATTTTGATATTCAATAAGACCAAAGAGAATAATAATTATTTCGACGGTTTCATAAATTTACTAAAGATAAGTTATTCATGATTTAATTATTAAGGTACATTATGAATTTACATGTTATATTATTATAAAATTAACCTACAATTTAACCAGTTAATTTCAAAGGGCATGTAAGGTATGGATCGTAAGTCGTGTTAAAAATATTGAATGTAAGATGAAAAAAGGTAATTGGAACGTAAGAGTAAAATGACGGATGGCGAAACGTCATTTTCATTTACATGTGTGTATATGTTGCATGTCATTCAAGCAGTAGTGTGAGTAATGTATATTTTAATTAATGTAATGTGTTTTAGTGCATTTAATATAAAAAAAAAACTTTGTGCACTTCTCCTCAATATAAACTTTAACTATGCCAAATATCATGTTCATCGGTTCGCGCAATTCTCTTAAAAAGGAGTACAAAATTTCCGCTTCACGTATTAATATATAGATATTATAAAGCTGAAGAGTTTGTTTGCTTGAACGCTTTAATGTCAGGAACTACTGATCTGATTTGAAAATTTTGCTCAGTGTTAGATAGCTCATTTATCGAAGAAGACTATAGGCTATACATATATCACCACATTAAGAGTGGAGCACAAAATGAAGAATGTTTCAAAATTCTTTTTTTTTCCTTTTGAGAGCTTCCGCTGCGCAAACGGTAACCATTCCACGCTAACGAAGTCGCGGGCAGAAGCTGATTCAATATATTTAAGATGTTTTTTTAGTTAACTGTCTGTATGTGTGATGTTTTTGTATACACTACATACATAGACATTCTGAATTTGTTTTTCGTTACACGAGAGTCCTAGGCGTTAGATGTAACATGATCCCACAAGTTTGCTTAAAGCGGACATGACTATACAGCAGTTTTTTTTTTAACTTAGATTTCATCTCGCACTGTCAACTCTTATATAACGTAACTTTTAGGTATATTGCGTCAATATTTATCGAAAAGAGATAAATATCGAATGCATGCGAGCGAGAAAACAAAATTATAGTTTACATTAACACAGTTCGTTTTAATTGTACGTTTTTCATATGTAATTTGAATTATATTTAACAAGTTTTATTGTAAGCAGCATTTACAAGTGACTTGATATAATGAATAAGAATAAGCATGCTGTATACACAAATATGGAACTCAATCCTGCAGACACGCGATGTTGCATTAGATTACGAGAGTGCATCTTTACTATATAATAACTTTTGATATTTTTTATGATTTATTTGTTCGCTTTTCTTTAGTAATAAAAATTATATTTAACAAGCTTTATCGTAAGTTGCATTTACACGTAATTTCATTTAATGTCGTGTAATGATAAGCATGATGTATACACAAATATGGAATCCAACCTTATTGATTGCATCAGTTTACGAGTGCCTTTTTACTATATAACTAGTTTTTGATATTATTTTATAATGTTTTAGTTTACAAAGGGAGGAAGAGATCAGGTTGAGTTAGGACTCTTCTGGAAATTTTGATGATACAAAAAAAGAGTAAATATAAGTAATAATAATAAACAAGACATAATTTGAATTCGTATGTACAATAGAAAGTCAACAGCAACGGTACTTCGAATTAGACAAGCAAGAATAATTAGTCATACTTAAAGTAATTTGGATAGTCATGATGTTCTATTCCAAGAATAAAACATAATATACTGTATATAATATGTATACATATTATACAATTTTACCAAAAAACATATAACCAACTTTTTTTTATTACAGAAAATTTAAATCTGTGGAAGATGGAGTATCTCGATTGTTAGCTAAGATTATATACAATTTACATTTTAATCGTATTTTTATTAATTACGTACAAAATCTCTTCTTATTACTATCTACCTTTTGCTCGCGGGTTCGTTCACGTTAATGTCGATTAATTTGTCCTATCCTTAAAAACATAATTTATTTTCTGAATGAAAGGTACCCTACGTCCTTTTTTGTACTCCTGACAATGCGTATGTAACATTTAATGAGTGGAGTGTGCTAAGAACAGCATCGAAAGAGAGTCGTTGATGAGTAGTATGAAAATTAGTTGCCAAAACATTGGTATATGTCATAGCATCTTGGCTAAACCCTGTTCCGGTGAAGCTAAGATGCTGTATGACTTGGTAATAATACCTCACCAGCGACTCCCGTGATGCAGCAGAAAGATTGGGGAACAATGGGGCTGATATGTTCGGTGGAATAAAAGCCCCTAAAAATAAAAAAAATCATGATAATCGGTTGAGTAGTTACTATGTGTAAACGTAATGAAAAACCTCACTTTCCATTTACAATATTAGTTAGGATTATAAGTACATATAAGGCTACTTTAATAAGAAGCTATCTTTTTAGTGTGGAATAGTCAGGTCTCAATATTTTTCAGTTTGGATAAGGCTGTTTTCCATGTTATATTTTCAAAATTTGACAATTCTGATGACTTTTCCGCGTACAAATTGGTTATTAGTAATTTTAAATAATATCTGTGAAAATAACTAGACCGACTTATCCCAAAAAGGTTAAAGAAAAAAAAACAATATTTCGAGTTTAGGTAGCGATAAAAGCGTAAAACAATTATTATAAGTTGACCTTTATCGTCCCGGAAAATTAAAAATAAATACATACAACTAAAAAGATTAGACTTATCAAAATGCTTATGTATTTTATATAGGTTATGATTTTTGTATAAGTTGTTAAGAAATGATCATGCGTATTTAAATAATTTATAGGTTACACGAAAGTTAAAGCTCACTCACTGAGAATCAATTTTTACTACCTTTATAATGACTTGAGTAGCTAAGATGACACAAACTAAGTAACCGACGTTAAAGAACACTATGCGATAACCGGAGATTAAAGATAAATTGTTTATGTATAATTAAGAGTATTTTAACTATCAAATACTGGTTGAGAATTGCGAATTACAATAAAGACTGAACGTTTTCCTATACGATGACTATATCTATATCTTTTGATGAACGGCCTTGCCGATTAGTGCCACCTACATAACAAGACAAGTAAACATCGAATTTCGAGAACATATTTATAATATGTCGTTGACCGATGATTGTCAAGGCCACGTTGGTGTTCGGCACATAGACATCGTAGATAATAATTGTCGCAAAATTAGGAAAACTGGTAAATACGAAGACGATTCTGGAATGCAAAAACAACGATAAAATTAGAACGTTTACTAGTATGAATAAAAATTATGATTTAAAAATCATTCCCGATGCAAGGTTAAAAAAAATTGAATTATATTCCCTAATGTGTAAGACACGAAAATATATACGAATACCATAAGCGTTCCTATTTGGGAAACCAGAAACGAAGAACCAAAGGTTTTCTCCGTTTTAATACTTCCGTAATGTTTTTAAGTTCTTCCCACTTTGTTTACCTTTGACACTTTTACTACTTGTTCCTGAAGGTCATAAGTGATTCCTATTTGGGATCAGAATTGACGGACGACTGGTTTTCTCCCTCCCAATACTTCCGTAAATTTTATCAGTTTTTCCTACTTTGCTTATCTTGAAAACTACTATTAGTTCATCACAATCCGTTCTTAATCGCTTCCCGGTTCTTGCTCATTTATGATCCATAAATCCTCCGGCGCCAAACGAACGAAGTATTCCATCCTGTTCGATGTCGTGTGCTCTTTTCCAGTAACGATTCTTCGTATTTTGAATAAGATCTGCTAATGTAACTCCAAATATTTATCGCAAACATAACATTTCTATTGCATTTATCTTCATTTCATATTCTTCTCACAAACTCAGGTGTCACTCGGCTTTAATAAGCATTTGTTAAGGCACAGTTATAAATGCTTATTTTGATATTTCCATTCTTAAGAACGCCTTCCAAATTAGGATTGACTCCGTTCATGACACTGACTCGTTTTTCTATGTACATCCACTTACACTTGTCACGAAACATCCAACGGCCGAGATATATAATACACGTGTTTTAAATATTCATAATATTCTATCCTATGGTTCTTTCAATATTCCTTATAAACACCCGTTAATTACTTATTGAGTAACAGGAAAACGTACAAATACCTTATCTTGGGATACTTTCAGTACTGTGTTCAGGGATAGGATAAAATTTAATATATAAATAAAAAAATCTACTGTGCATTTGTTGTATGATATTTTTTCAGTATCTTTTAAGATACATACATGGAGGTACGATGCGAGGTGCTGACCGGGTTCATATCATGCTTAGATGGAGTATGGAAGGAAGCGTGAGCTTTTTTGAAGGTAAATATTATGATGAAATAATAGCATGGTCGTACAGTATTTTGTGGTATTTCCCGAGTAGGTAATACCTACCTACAAATTCAAAAATCAGTTATATATTGTTACAATGTGGTTGCGATAATTGCTTCTGAAAATGGTTATAGTCAATATCACTTGTGTGTGTACGACGATTGGTATGTATCAAAGTGTGCTTAGTGTGACAATCAGTAGACTGACCGGAAGTGTTTATTTTAAAAGGTTACGATAAGAATTGATGTCAATAATATTTTTAGTTTTCATTACTAAATTAGGAATCTTACGAAGCTACCAACCCTACCTGCAAGTTGGTCGGTTGACAATCAATTTTATCTCGCTATTCCTAACTAAACAAGTAACGGGACTCTGAATGGGTATTCAAAATCTAATATATTCAATAATAAAATGAATATTTTTTTATTTATTATTCAGGCCCTAACAAGGCACTCGATAACAACTCGGAAATATATTTTTCAGTGATATAAACTGACAAAAAGCAATGAGGATTTATATATCTACATAATATTATTTAAACTAGCTCTGTCCGTGATTCGCGTAAACTACAAATCTATTGTTAATTTGTCGTTTTTCATAAAGTATTATTAAAACATAAAAGTTTATTCTATATATAAACATTTATTGTAAGGCCTTTTTGTACACAATAGTCATATATAACCAATGCAACCAAATTGTATGCCATAAAGAATTGATATACTGACTTAGGCACAGGGCCCTGTTAGAATATCAATGCTTCAATGCTTGCATTTGTAAGCGTGCAGCCTATACATTTATATTTGTTATGTGTATGTTGAATAGATATTTTCTTTCTTTATTTAATGATGATGACAAAATTGTTTGTTTTGATTAAAATTTATGTTTTGCATAGTACAGTTAACATATTGGTTTGCTTGTCACATAACAACCATTTTGATACAAAAGTTTAAAAAAATTCTATTCTATTCTCAACAATTATTTAATACATTGTAATGATTAATATGACAACTTAAGTAAAACTTTGGCAACAGAATGTACTTGTAGTAATTTTGTGTCAATTTAATTGCTTTTTATCTTCCAACTTCCTAAAGTAATAAGACATATACCAAAACTTGATAAGAAAACACAACTGCAATCTAAAAAAAATATTGTGTATACCGGTATGGTGGTTTCGAGGAACACTGAGAGAGAAATGTTCATTATGACATGTAAGCACATCATACAAAATCTATTTATAGTATATTCATAATGTCACCCTTGAAACCAATTAGGAGAGGCTCCAGAGGCTTCCGATTTAAGAAACTCTCAAAAATTCTAAATCTAAGGAGAATACGAAACTAGCTCTGAAATTCATCCATCCATCATTGGGATACGATCCCAAGATATTATGTTATCAAATAATATCTAGTGAATGGCACACTCACATCTAACAGATATCAAGAAGAAGTAGTAAGTAAACAAGTAAAAAGTAAAGAAATTTATCCAAATTGCTTAAATGTTTAGATTACTTAAAGAGACATGCATACATACTCTTCAAACAATTAATGTTTACAAGTTAGGATCAAATGAATATCATTACATAGTATAAAACAAAGTCCCCTACCACGTCTGTCTGTCTGTCTGTTCGCGAGAAACTCAAAAACTACTGATCGGATCTTTATGCGGTTTTCGCCAATGTATAAAGGGATTCACGAGGAACGTTGTAGTATATAATTTGTCCAGGATTTTTTTATAATCAGGGTGGGACAACATCTGCCGGGCCCACTAGTGGGTTATAAAAGAAAGTGTTAACATTTTCATGGATGTAACCCACATTAATCATTTTTTACTTTTACATACTGTAGTCCAGTGAAGCTGTTAAGACTTTGCTAGGTCAATAGTGTAGTCGGTTCAAGAAAAAAAAAATTACATATCACTAAAACGTAACTGGTTATTTGCGAGGCTATTTTGATCCCTATAGTATTAATACTTATTGAATTGAATACTTTACTTACATGGAACATTTAATAAGTTAAGTGGAAATAATAAGTGGATAAAAAATTACTCAACAACATATAGTTTTAATGATAATATGACATGGTATTATAGAATTAAGTTATTTGACAACAAAAAAAAGTTGTATGTGTGAAGATTCATATGTAATTTCTTGATTTTAAATATCAGCGCACCAAAAAAGTTTACTAAATCCTTTAAACACTTATGATGTCATTGCATTGTAACCATGTGTAGTTGGGGTAGGTCAGTAGTTGTACAATAAAATGTAATAAAAAGAGTAGAATATAATTTTAATAACAAATGTAAAATGCTAAGTTTAACCTATTTTACAAAACAAGTTATAACAAGTTTATACAAAGTGCACAAACAACCAATAAATAAAAATGCTATTATGCTTTTTTTGTTTTTTAGTTATGGGTATCTTTTCTATCTATACTAATATGATAAAGTTTCAACTCTTCAGAGTTTTTTGCTTGAACACGCTAATCTCAAGAACTACTGGTCTGATTTGAAAAATTATTTTAATGTTAGATAGCTCATTTATCGAGGATGGCTATAGACTATATATATAATACTAAGACCAATAAAAGAGGAACACCAATAAAGAATATTTCAAAATCGTTTGTTTTTGTACAAAACCAAAGTTACTATTCCACATGGACGAAATTATGGGCAGAAGCTTGTTATGTTATAAAAACGCAAACACGCTGACTATCTTATATAAAGTGGTCACTGTAGCCTATAGTTATATATAACTAACTTCAATAGGCCTATGATGTTGAGATCATTCATAAGTAGTCTGGTGCAGCTGTGAAGGCCAGGCAGGCCAATAAATAGTGTTAGTTAGTTCATAAAAACAAGCCAAAATAAGTTACAACTTGCATGGAATAAGTTGTATCTAAGTATATGTTACCAAATACATTCTTTGGATTGAGATATTATAGTACAAACACCGTAGCTTTGAGACAGAAACAAATGTGAGCATCTCGCAAAATTAGGACCACATGGATTTATCAAAACCAGACTTTCCTTAAAGTGTACCATCTTATGCAATTATAAACAAAATGAATAGATTACTTTTATGCAGTTGCATGTAAGCCTGTACTTGAGAATTATTCTCTGAGGGGAACTTAAAGGTAGGTACAATTTAAAGTTTATTTTAATTTTGAGAATAAACATACAAACAATTTCTGCAAAAACAAATTATTTGTGCTAAATAAAAAAAAATTCAAAGTTATAAATTAATAAAGCACTATATAAGAGGGATTTAGTCTAAAGTAAATCTCTCACTGACCAGCACCCATGTGAAAACTGTACACCAAGTAGGGTTTTATTATTTTATACAATAAAAAGGACATAGATATTAAAAGTCTACTCCCGACTATAAAAACCTTAGCAAATAGCTTCATATTTGCTCCTCATATTACACTTACACTGTGTATCATTCGAAAGATTAATAAGGAGGATTGTATTATTATTTCTAATATATTAAGTAGTAACTTCAAACTTATATGTTTTGAACTAGGGTATTTGCCCCTTAAAGTGTGAAAGGTAAGGTTTGATTTTTCTCAGTCTGAACAAAGGTAAATATATTTTAAATATTAATCACAAGGACCCTTCAACTTTGTTCCATGAGTTTTCAATAGACAATATTCATGTGGCCAGCATTAAAACATTATTTGTACTTTTCTTCACATAAAAGTAAATATTTGGATTTTATATCAATTTCTCAGACACAGAGGAATAACATATCTCTGTGATTTAAATAGTATTATGGAGATATTCAAAATAAATTTCATAATATTTAATAATATAGGTTTGACTAGATATAGACATGAAACATTTTTTTTATTTATCATTAAAAGATAAAGTGTCAATGAACCGAATTATCATGATTTCTTATTAAAAATCACAGAATGTGTATAGCGGGAGTAAAATATAACAAAGATAAATATCCTTTAGTATAAAGTTGACTCGATAAACGCAATAGAATATCCTCTATTATCTATATTTAGTGTTAAAATCACAATATATGTATACTTTAAATCAATTCCTTCACATAAAATTGTAATCTTGTTATGTACTACAGACTTTTAGGTCACAACCAGTTTCATTTTGCAAAGTAGTTCACCAACTTCCGGAGCAGTTTTGGTGCATCATGCAATAAACTTCTAAAGTTTTGAATCAAAGTGGACACTTACCCCTTCATGCCGACTAAATAATAAAATCTTTACTTAATGTCTCCCTAAAAATAACTTCTATAGTAGTCTGTCACTTCAAAATTAACTATACTGTTCTAAATAACAATGCAAAGGTTCTGCAAAATGCAGTCCTTCAATTTCAACAAGATGCAATCACACGTACGAAGGACTTTAACTGACTGACACAAACAAAGACTCGGTGTGACCAGAAAATTTTATCAAATCGTACGAAAGTACCAAAGTTGTTTTAGAATAACGCTAAAAATATTAATATTGACAACATGGCGACAAGAATCTAATCATAAAAATTATAGTCATAAAAAGTTAATTTAGAAAACAAAAATAGATATATGGACTGTGAAATAATAACAATGAAATGATAATATATAACATAACAACAAATCTTTGTTTGAGAAAAGGATATACCTATGAATATTCTAAGTATCGGGGTTTTACGAAGTGATTCCCCTTTACATAACAGGGGAATTCCCTGACAAGCGTTCATACCAGAGTGTTGATCGAGTGGGAAGATTTTGTTTAATATAGGGCTTTGAAATTCTGATTGGTAAACTTTCTGTTTAATGAAAATTGGGAGGGGTAAACATTGTGTCGGGTGGAGTATTGAAAACGCCAGTTCTTGTCCGATCACTGAAGTTAAGCAACGTCGGGCACGGACTGTACCTATATGGATTGCCTAGGACTTGCCTAGGACTATGGATTGCCTACTTATTGCCTAGGAACATCACGCAACGTTGACTTTTTGTTATATTTTTTTAAATCACAATGTTTCCCTGAATTACAAAAGCTGTACTTGTATGTCACTTTACGACACAGCCTATTTTTGTTGGACAGCAATGGAAGATATTGGAGGCAATTAGTTATATATATTATATAATACTGAACTCTTTACGTACTTACGTAAGTCAGAATAAAAATTTACTATTTCGTTATGATAATATTTAGATTCTACAATCGGGTTATTGACGACAGTAGTAGTTTGTCTCTGTTTTCTACCTTAAAGACTGTTGTAAAATAAAATATTAGAAGACTAAAAAATCTATAAAATGTCCTAAAAACTCTTAAGTATATCGAAAGTAGCAACACTGCAAAACTACATTAACCAAATTGCTATCTTTGTTGTTGAACAATGCATTTCCTTAAGAAGAAAAGAGATATTGCAAATTCAACGCTAATGAACAATATTATGTCATTGGAATACAAAATGACAGCTGAAGATACCTTTTGATAATTAGGTAGGCACTTGAATTTTTTAATAACATTTATAAAGAAGGATGGCTTTTATAAAATTGAACGGAAAAAACTAAAATCATTATGAGCACCTTCATAACACTCTTCCTATTGCATAAGTAAATTCTATGCATATGCTTAGTCTCCGTCGTAGTTTTACCGAAATCCCATAGAGTACGTCTTATCGTAATTTTAAAACGAACGTAGATGAATATTTGTTATTAAGTTTATCGCCCTTATTTCACGGTCATGGAAATACTGGTATTTATATTTTTAATAACATCAAGGAGGATGGCTTTTTCAAATTGCATTGGAATAATTTATCTATGCAACTAAGTAGTCTCTGTTGTAGTTTTACCGAAATCCTATAGAGTGCGCTTTATTGTAATTTTGAAACAAACGTGGATGACTGTTTGTAAATCTGTTTATAAAATTACTAATTTATGTAATCTTTATGGAATAAATATAACGGAATATATATTTTTATTATTATAATTTTTACGTCATTTTTATTATTTGTTCTTATACTAGCGGGCCCGGCAGACGTTGTCCCGCCCTGGTTATGAAAAAATCCTTGACAAATTATATACTAAAACGTTCCTCATCAATCACTCTATCCACCGGTGAAAACCGCATGAAAATCCGTTCGGTAGTTTTTGAGTTTATCGCGAACAGACACACAGACAGACGCGGTAGGGGATTTTGTTTTATACTATGTAATGATATTAACACAAGTGACTAAATTATATTTAAAATTATTTTTATTTGTTTATTTACTTGATTCGTTCATTGTACACTATATGTTAACGTAGAATTTATATGTAAATGTTTTTAAAATAAATATTTTAGAAAATTTTACATAATTGTTGAAAATGTGTTGACCTGCCTTCGCAAAAATGCAAAAATTACTGGATAGGATCTTCTTCTATTTTATCTTTGGCAACTAGTCCTTTAGTAGACTATTACTGCCATTGTCAAATGAGTTTTACAAGTTTCTTGATATAATTTCAATGAACTAACAAGATGGTGGCCATCTTGGTAGAGCTTTCCTTGGAGTTTTTGTGACAAGTCTGAATCCATGCTCCGTAGTATTATTTCCGATACACTTCACTTGTGCACAATAACCAAACTATTACGTAAAGCGCCACTAACATTATACAATATAAAGCCAAATAACACAAGATTATGGATAAAATAATAAAGACCACTACATGGCATTCCAAGATCACGCCAAAAACTCTGAATAAATTTCAATATTTTTTTTAGTTTTATTTCATATTTTGTTTCTTTACTGAAAAAAAACATATCACGATTAGGGTGCTGAACTTAAAGTAAAAGTTGTAGGAAATTTAATCTTCTACAAAAATATCTTTTGAACCAAACCTCTAGGAGCGATATTTCTCAATCGTTGAGTCGAATAAAAAAAAAATCATTGTTATTTATTACGAAATTTTTCAATTATTATTTTTCAAGCTGTGAGTAAACAAATATGAAGATGGGTCTACACAGCTTCACCGGAGTAATGAGGCGAGCGCTTATGATGCTCACCCGCTTGGCAACAAACTCTTTTTTTTTTCGAACTGACTACGCTATTGACCTAGCAAGGTCTTAACAGCTTCACCGGACTACTAAGGTGAGCGCTTAGGGTACTCAACCGAATTTATTTGGGCAACTAGCTCACGGGTGCAAAGCACACCTCGGCTTGGGCTATTGCCTGATACATGCAATTCGCGATCTATCTGAGCTAACCTAAGCTAAGCTACATATTCATACTTATGAGTTATGGAAACATATATGTCTACCAAGCATACATACCTCGACAACTCTTATATGTGTTTTGTGTCGGATAATTTTTCAAAACTATTTCAGTTCGATAAGGGAAAAAATAAAACCCTTCCACTTTCATGTGTCAGCATGTGTGCATGCACGTGTGTGGAGGTGATATGTGTAATGTTGCTGCAGTGTTGTAAGATTTTGTGTTACTGTATCGCGCGAGCAGCGTACTCAAGGGCTCCACTCTGAGGGAACGGACCTAGGCTTGTGCCGCTGCCGTGATTTGAGCTCTTGTTGTGAACGCAGTACTCTAGCAGTAATGCCTGTTCATACAAACAGACAAGCAAATATTTAAAAAAAAAAAATGATTGAATTGTATTTTATTACTTATTCCAAGACAACTGTAACAATTTTTTTCACAATAATCTAATATGTACAGACACGTTAGATTTACATTCTTATTATATGTACAGGAGATGTATGTTATAGTGGTCGGGAATTCTGTACTGCCTTCTTATTGGTGTGTTCTGATGTTACTGCACTTGAACGCTATTTTAATTTTGTATTAATATGAAAAAGGGTCTGATCGGTATTTAGGTATACTTTAATAATAAATTATGCTATCTTATTTTTATTGTTAAATATTGTATGTGTTTTATTATTTATATATTATTACAACTATTTTTGAATTGATTTCTAAAAATCATGTATATTGCTAGACGTAGTTAGGAAGTGTGTGTTCAGGTAGGCCAGATGCGTTGACAACAATAGCTATCCGCAAACACACTGTAAACAAACCGATCTTTTCAAATTGTGTCTAATGCGACCGTGAATGGCGTTCGGCGAGACTTTTAATAAGATTTATTGTAACTGATCTTGTTTTGACAACAACAATGGTCTGGGATAGTTGGCGGTTAACCATCAGCTTTGTGTGGTCTTGAATATTATTCTTAGGCGAAGTCAAAAATTTTATACAAACTTTACACCTGGACGTTATATTTATGAAATAATCTCAGTATCTTTTATGATATTGGTAATATCATATCGTGAAGAAACAATTCTTCGTTATTCATACGTTTTCCCATCATTTGGGATCCGCTCTCCTACAACTTTTACGCTAAGCCTCTTTGTCTCGGGTGGTCGACTCTTGCAATTAGGCTTTCTTGAGTTACGTGGAACGTAGTTACGTAATATGCCTCAGCACCAATAACAATTTTTTTTTATATCATAGGGGACAAACGAACAGGTGGGTCACCGGATGTTAAATGATCACTACCGTCCATAGAGACTAGCAACACCAAGGGAGTCGCAAGTGTGTTGCCAGCTTGCGTTTTGGGGAGGGAAGGTGGGCTTTCGCTCTCACTGACCGAACGAAACGCAACAATGCAAACATTTTTACTTCACGTCGGATTTTTTTGAGAAGGTGGTACTACCCGGGCGTGCCGACCCATTCATGTTGAAACCAGTAATAGCTTCAACGTGGCTCTAGCACCTACAAAAATGATTTAAGTATTATCTTAATGAGGCTTCACGACTAAAATCTATCCGAAAAGCATCTTCCGACCACATTCACAACAACTATATCTAGGTGGCCAAAGTTTGGAAGCCCGATCGTGATGCATCATGCGTTTTTTCTTTTAATACATACATGTAACCAAACAACGTCATTCTTCGGTCGTCTTTTATGAAAAAGACGACTTCAAAATCACAGTTCTACACAGTCTCTTATCTCTACAAGGGGCTTGTAACAACATCGCAGAGACCACGGCCTTAAACATAAGCTTGCGCTTGGGATAATCAGACGAGTAGGGGATCTAAGCCTCTATAATCACAATAACACAGAAACACTAATTAATGCCTAGTCTCAGAATAAAGGAAAACTATTAATAAACACGGAATGGTACCCTGTGTAGACGCGAGTCAAGCATCCGTGACCAACCCATACGTGCTAACTTATGTCTCATATGATTTCTGCTGAGAAATATAGGATAATGAGTTAAACTAACAATTTGTCTTGCTTTGCTCACATAATTAATTTAATTTTAATTCGTAAAAGTTACCTCATGGTATTGTAACATTAAGTCATAGTGGCCCAGTGGTTTGCCCGGTGGTATATCAATCTGATGTCCGCAGGTCCAAACTACGGTATGTACCAATGAATTTTTCGGAATCCGCCTACATTTACCAATTTAAATTAGTAGCACTATCGGCTGACGGTGAAGGAAAACATCGTGAGGAAACCTGAACCTGAGAAATGTTCTTTTAGTACTGCGGTAAAACATAGAAACGTAGATTTTTCGGAGTTTGAAATCGGCAATATGTCTTGGGCTGGCGCGGGCGAACCATACCTTCCTCCGGGAAGAGGCCTTTAACCTTGCAGTGGGGCTCTTACAGGCTGATGATGATTGTAACATTCATTGTGAATATGAACTGCTGATATGAAAATAAACAATTTAGTTATATGTTATACTAGCTGTGGCCATAACATCGTCCGCCAAAAACCTGAATGTATCAGCATAAGTCATCTGAATGTATTAAGTCCATTTACTTATCTACTTGACTCTCGTACTTAACTCTCGTCGTCATTAAAATTACGATAACTTTTGATAGACAGGACTGATTTTAATGAAACAAAGACTAAATGTTACTCGAAGATATGCTTTATGATTTTCTTGGTTTTATCGTCAACGCAGTATTTTAGCTGTGATGCGTGTTCATACAAACAAACAAACAGAAATACATTTCTAAAATTGATTGAAATGTATTTTATTACTTATTCCTAGAAACCTAGGAAACAATTTTTTTTACAAAAATCTAATAGAACAGGTCATTCTTATTATATGTATAAATTGTCTGTGAGATACATACATAATTAAATGAACAAATAGCATGTCCTGTGATTCATTTTTCGAATACCCCAATTCCTACTGCCTCAATGTTCCATGAGTTACGATAATGCATCCAACGGTAATTCAACGTACCTAATCCAGATTCGAAATCGCTGTCGTCCGTAACGTGAAAACACTTTAATCTTAACGACGCATAAACATAAAGATGTCCACTTTCGAGTCAATAACAGGCGATTGTTGTTAAATTTAATGGCACATGAAATAAAATGAAATAGCTCGGACTCACGATAATTACCGCGTTGAAGAGTTATGTAAATCGTATGTAAGGTGTTGAAGAATTTCAAATGTGCATGTTTTCTTGGTTTTTAACTTACTAAGGGTTATAGGAAGACTTGCACGTCTAATATTTACACAATTAAAGAGTATAATGATCGTACTTATGAATAAATATCAATACGTATATAACATGAATAGGTATACATTGTTATTTGTTGCTATTATCATTTATAGAAAGGATCTCATTCTTTTTTTGTTACGACGAATATCAAAAAATACTTAAACGATTTTAAAAATTCGTTCATCTTTAGGATGCTATATTATTAGCGAGTAATTTGGACTGTATTTTTCTTCTATACGTATAATAAGAATGTAAATCTAACGTGACTGTATTTTTGAACACCTTTTCATTGAACACACATCACTGTTAAAGTTTGGGATAAAATATTTTATATGAAAATATATGACAATCACAAAGTATATCCTCGAGTAACATTTAGTTTTTGTTTCATTAAAATCGGTTGGGTCTAACAAAAGTTATTCTACTTTTAATGACGACGTGACTAAAGTACAAGAGGAAAGTAGATAAGTAAATGGACTTGATACATTCAGATGACTTTATTAATCGCTGTATAATTATATAAGCTTTCGTGCGGACGAAGTCTCGGACACAGCTAGTTCATAATAAAACTGTACTTTCATGTAAGCGAAACCCGCGAGCAAAAGATAACTTAAACTATCTTTCATGACGATGAGTCGAACGATATAAAAGTTGATGCGTTACAGTGCCATCTAGTAGCAACTATTCACAAAAGGGATTGTATAATATATCGTATACAGTTATCTTGTTTGTTTATTGCTCTCATATTGTTGTTATTTGTTATACCAATAACAAATATTCTTGAATGTATACATTTGAATTCAAGATTATTTGAGAAATACTATCAAATCAATTAGAGTAGGTACCTGTGTAGGTGCTTCAAATATATATCCACACATTACGTTCTGAATCACCTACTTTTTACATGTAATTTTAGATCTCTCTTACGTGTAGGATAGTGTTAGATAAGTACACAAGCATATATATTGGAACCATCGAAAAGAAATCACATTAAACTAATGGACATACGAATGGTCGATTTCGGACCAAATGTAACAATCCGATTGGGGTTTGAGATACTCAATATTTTACGCCAACGTTCTTTCAAATGGGATAGGTATTGGAAACGAAATATTTTTAGACTCCTGGTATAATATTTATTTAATTACTAGCTCATACCCACGGTTTCGTCTGCATTATTTCTTACCCTAATAATATATGTAGTTTATGTACTAAGGAAAAAATATATAGGAAATTGAAAGCAAAAATATAATTAGCCTTGCAAAAATTCACCCGTCCCCATTCCATCAGAGGACGACTAGGCGCCGTGAGGGTTTCCACCCTTACGTGGTTGATATTCCCGTAATACGTACGAAGCGATTTGCTTGCACATTCATTATGCGTACGGCTAAGGAGTGGAATTCACTCCCGGCCTCTGTCTTCCCGTCATCTTATAACTTGGGAGTCTTCAAAAGTAGAGTGAACAGGCATCTAGTGGGTAAGCGCGATACATCGTCGGCCTCATCGTCACTTACCATCAGGTGAGATTGTGGCCACGCGCGTACCTGTTGAACATTAAAAAAAATGCAAAAATGTGATCCATATACTCTCCTGTGGCTGCACACTATACCGCTTCCTCCATTTCTCTATGTCAACAAACAACACACGGCTGAACTTATAAAAGTAATAGCTTCTGAAAAATGTAATAACGAAATATTAAATGAAGACATCGCGATATTTATTTAGATAAGAGCTAAAAGTATGGAAGAAGTAAAACTAAAATAATTATATACTTTTACAGTATATGTACAGTTTATTATTTCAGCAAACATATTATGGACTGCACAATCTCATTGAAAAAAAAATATATATATTTATAATATAATATATAATAATATAATATAATATATATTAGATGTACACAGTACACATGATTGCAAAGGCGAGTTTTTATAATTTTTTATGTAATCGTAGCGAATAGTGTTTCGTTTTCGTTTTGTTGGACAAAGGGTGAAATCTATAGAGCGCACTCGGGCTTATCTCAGCCTTAAGTCCAGAGTTTAAATTTATAGTCGCAAGCTTAGCATTTACTTAGCTTGAACTGAGCTAAGTTCAAGTCATCAAATTCAACGACTTACGAAAAACAAGGGTATTACTTATGCGAATAAAAAATTAGGATAAAATAATAACGTAACAGTGACATTTATATACAATTTTTAATTAGAATTATTACTTGATTGTCATTGGCTTGATTCTTCCAAGAAGAAGGAGGCTTCGAAGAAGGCTTCTATTGCTTTTTTTGCATTCTCGGTTGAGTTATTACTTTCATTTTTTCAATATTCTATCAACATGCATGGTTCAATTAATTTTTTACAATTAAATACGTTTTACAGACTCGACACGCTATTGAAACAAAGCTAAGTACAAGCTTACTGTAATTAGACTATAAATTTGAAACCTAAGATTGCACTGAGTTACTACTTAGCGAATTTTAAGCTGAGCTAAGAATAAGATAAGGCTGAGTATGCTCTATAGATTTCACCCTAAGTCACTATGTAAACAAGGTTTATTTAAAAATGCTTAACTTTATTTTCACGGTCTAGTATTAATCAATAATTATTTTTGCTAAATAAAATTGGTAGGGTCTATTGATTAACTAAGTGCAGGCATTTGAAAATGAAATAGATATAGTTTTGTCCAAATTTTACGTTATTATAGTAATTTATCCACAGATAATCAAAACCGATTATTTGTATGTGTTATTCCACGTGATATTTGATAGCGTCAAGAAAATGGCGCCTATATTTATTAAATAGCAACAGTCAATTAAGAAAATTTTATTTGAACTAGTATTTGCTCGCAGCTTCTTTCGCTTTAATGTAGATTTCTATAGTAATAGTGTCAAGTTAACCAGATAAGAATACTTGACGTAAACTTTTGTTGTTCCGGCTTACGGTACTGATTTATCTCTCGGCAGAATCTTCTCAGAAGATCTGTATGGATGAAATGTACCCTATGTAATTTTCTGTACTCTTGACAATGTGTATGCAAAGTTTTATGTTAATCGGTTTAGTAATTAAGACGTGAAAGCGTAACACACGAACAAGCAAACTGACATACGCATTTATGTTATTAGGTAGGTAGGTATCTTTATTGTTTTATTTTGTTAATATAATTTTATTACTATATATATTTATATATTTTATATATCAAAGGAGGCAAACGAACAGGCGGATCACCTGATGTTAAGTGATCACCGTCGTCCATAGACACTAGGAACACCAGGGGAGTCGCAAGTGCGTTGTCAGACTGTATTTGGAGAGGGAAGTGGGTGAGGGGAGTGGCAAAGGGGAGGGGCGGGGGAGGGATAGGGAGGTGGGCCTCCGGTCCGGGGCCGGTCTCACTGACCGAACGAAACGCAACAATGCAAGCACTGTTACTTCACGTCGGTTTCCTGTCAGAGGGTGGTACTACCCCGGGCGAGCCGACCCATTCATGCTGAAACCAGTAATAGCTTCAGCGTGGCTCTACCACCTACTTAAACCCACTACCTACACGTTTCGTTAGTACTATATAAAAATATACATATTGGTATATGTGAGATTTATAAACTCTTTCTTCGTGTAACTGAACACCATGAAATTTGGTATAGCAAAGCGTTTTTTCACGAAGGCTTTGTTTCACTATAAATGCGACTGGATGGTGTTATAATAATGAATAGTTATTAAGTTTTTATGTTGTAATATAATGTGGACGAAGTCGCGAGAAAACGTTAGTAATATGCTAGTAATACGCTAGTAATGCGGTTACATTTGTTCGTAAATAAATGTCATATAATTATAAATACTGCTTAATTTAAATTTATGAACTATTCTCGTTATTGATATCTGTCTATGGTTTATTTATCCCCCGCTTACGATTTGTTATATGACATAGCTTTATTTTATTACCACAATTCATCAGAACTAACCGTTACTATTGTAGATCAACCATTAAAAGAGCTTAAACGATTTAATTTTCGACTTTCCCCAAACACTGCACCTAATCACGACCCACGGACAAGATAATCCTATTATTTATTGACTGTAACCTACACTGTCGTCGGACGTTGATGCCTGTGGTCATATATTTATGAACAGTTTGGTGCTAATGAAATCATATTGAATTCTAATAAATTAAATGTCAACAAAGTTAGGGTGACAACAATAGAAGTTTACAATGTACTGTGAGTTGAATAGAGGGAAGGTTTTGACCACGTTGTGGCCACCCTAGGTGATTTCCCTTACACGATTGCGGTCAATGTTTTTGATCGAAGTGTTTTGAGACCTTCGGTTGCCTCTATTGACTTTATTCTATTGCTGCTTTACTACTTAAAAAAAATTAAACTATTAATTTTATAAACTACAGTCTATAGATTGCAGTTCGATACGCTTTTAATTTCTCTAGACATAGCCTCGGATTATTTATGCCGCATCTCTCGGCCCATTCGCATGAGTACTTCGTTGTCGCTTAGCACACTTTCTAGCCTACACTCTGTATGGTAATTACTACACTCTCAACGGTCGTAGCGTGATGTTAGGTAACCTAAAATATTTCTCAGACAACAGGCAATATGTAATCCAAAAAATATTAAACAAATGTGGTTTATACTTCCGGAGACAAAGGCGTTCACAAAATCTAAAAAATGTCAATATTAGTGTAAACTACTATGGACTGATTTTATGAAACACTAGCTGTTACCGCGACTCCCTCCGCGTGGGACCTAATGTAAAAAAACAGTGACTAATAAAATCATCTGAATGTATTTAATCCATTTACTTATCTACTTTTCTCTGGTACTGAAGTCGCGTCGACATTAAAATTACAATGACTTTCGATAGAGTGAACCAATTATAATGAAACTAAGACTAAATGTTACTCGAGGGTATGCTTTATGATCTTCTTGGGGATGGTTGATTATGAACGCAGTACTTTAGCAGTGATGCGTGTTCAAGCAAATAGACAGACATTTCTAAAAATGATTGAAATGTATCTCATTACTTATTCCATGACACCTGCAACAATTTTTTTCACAAAAATCTAAAAAGTACAGACAGGTTAGTTTCACATTCCTATTATAATTATAGATTATAATTTACAACTATTTTATTTAATTATAGAAAATATTGCTTTTGCTCACAGATTCGCTCGTGTTAATGTAGATTTGGCCTTTGGGAACAATACATTTTTTTAATGAAAGATGGTTAATGCATCTGTGACAATATGTATGCAAAATTTAATGAATTATTAGCTCCAAAGCGTAACAAACAAATGAACTCACATTCTCATCTATAGTATTACATTAATAAGGATTATCGATCGATTAGTGTAATTTTATTTCTATCTTTTACGTTACCTTCACTTCCTAAAGCCTTAGAACATATGTTTGAATATTTATACTATATTTCTTGCAATTTCTCTTTAAAACGTTTATAGACAAGACACCGTAGATTCTGTGATGAATTTTGAATTAATTATTTCATAAACGTCAAAATGTTACTATAAATGGTATATTTTGGTACAAAATAGTATATTGTAAGAAGTATGCGATAATGCAGCGTTGAGAGGTTTTAATATTTTTTTGTTTTATTAAATTCCATAAGCTATTTCAGTGTCGTGAGTCTGGCACTTTAATCAAACCCAACAATAAGTACAAAATTAAAGCATCATTGAATATATCTTGGCGTAATTAGCCATTCATTTTTATAAAATATTGTATTTATTCTCACGAGCTTCTATTTTGGTTAGTGACGTGTCTAAAATTCTTCAGGACAAAGGGCCGGTGGGGTAGCCAGGAGCGTAGGTAGCGTCCGCGGCGACCGGCGAGGCCTTCCGTCAATATCGTGGACAGCGGGACACCATTGTCACTGGAACCATTGTGCTCGCTGACGCTGCGAAGCACAGACCAAAAATCATTAATTTTCTATCACAAAGCAAGAACCCACAAATCGAAGGCCTGAAAAAAAGTTAGGGTACATTCAGTACCGGTCACTGACTCGATGGGATGCGCGCCTTTATATCACGATATATATTCCGATTCGGGCTTTAATTATACAGTTTAATTCCTTGATTTTATTGCTTCGTTAATTATACTACTATTAATTGTATCAACGATAATTCTAATAGTTAGTGCGAATGTAAAAAAAAAGAATAATTCTAGGAGCTTTAAATGACTCAAAATTACTTAAGCTGTTATGTTAACTAATGTTATAAATGCAAATGTGAGTTTGTTAGTTGGTCTGTTACGCTTTTATGCCTTTTTACATGCACGTTGTCAGGTTAGAAGAAAGCACAAAGGGTACTTTACCCTGAAAAAAAAGCAACTATTCCTCAACAATAAGTTTAATCTATATTAACGCGAGCAAACTCGCGGGAAAAAGTTATACATATTATGATAATTTTTAACATAAACATAAGTTTCAAATCATAATGTTACCTCTAAATATTTGTGTGACTAGAAATTTCTAAGATCGCAAAATAACCGATGATGGATCAATAAGACATTTGGATACTACAATTATCGGTGTAGGTACGAACACTGCAAAGATTCTAAGCTTTCGGTGAAGGAAAGTATAATAGTGAAAACAAAGAGTAATGGTAAGTCTTTGTATTACCTGGTTGGCGAGTAATCATTCACAAGTTATTTGTCACCAAGTACCTACTAATCTACCTATGTGTTCCAGTAATTGTACTTGAGAGCATGTTAGCATCTTAGGCCTAAGGTCCGTTCCCTTGGCGTGGAGCCCTTGAGTACGCTGCTCGCGCGATACAGTGACACAAAATCTTACAACACTGCAAAAACATTACACATATCACCTCCACACACGTGCATGCACACATGCTTACATATGAAAGTGGAAGGGTTTTATTTTTTCCCTTATCGAACTGAAATAGTTTAGAAAAATTATCCGACACAAAATACATATAAGCGTTGTGGAGGTATGTATGCTTGGTACACATATATGTTTCAATAACTCATAAGTATAAATATGTAGCTTAGCTTAGGTTAGCCCAGATAGGACGCGAATTGCATGTATCAAGCAACATCCCAAGCCGAGGTGTGCCGTGCACCCTTGAGCTAGTTGTCCAAATAAAATCGACTGAGTGACCTAAGCGCTCGCCTTAGTAGTCCGGTGAAACTGTTAAGACCTTGCTAGGTCAATAGCGTAGTCAGTCAGTCAGTCAGAAACTTACACAAACATTACCTTTCAGAATAACTGTATTTTCTATTGATATTATCATTTGTACTTACCTTTTTCATTTAGTCTATGGCCCCTGTTGAAGAATTTTACAATTCTAACAGTCATATAGATTCTTTCTCAAATCATACGAAGGAAAGTAACGATAAACTTGAGTAATATGAAACTGATGTCTTTTGAATTGAGATTGTCTGAATGGGCATATCTCACTATGCGACATACATTCCTAGAAGTTTCCCGCATCATCCCTATGAAGTCCCTCCTTTCCCTCACCTTCACTCCTTTCGTTAACCCTTTTATGTAAATACGAATGAAATTAAAGTATAATAGGTAATTTTTTTAATATGTTTTTGGCTATTAGTCCTATAGACTATTACTGCTATCGTCGACTATTGTGGTATCTAAGAATTCATGCTCCGCGGTATTATTTCCCTTCCACTTCACTTATGCACATTAATCGAACTATATTACGTAAAATGCCACCAATATTACAAAATATAGAGTTAAATAACACAAAATAACGAATTCAATATAAAAGCCTCTGACTAAGATCCCGCCAAAAACTTCTTATAGGTAAGTTATATATGTACTTATATACAACGTGGGTATATGTGTGTATATTACTTGTATTATATATATTTAATTCCTCTTTATGTCGTTTACTAATATAGTTTTTTAATAAATTTATAAACCTCTATTTTTATGAATTGTTTTTTTGTTTGGTTTTAGAGATTTAATGATAGTTTAAGTTTAATACAACAACCAACATATTGAGTACATTGTACTCGTAATTCGAGCTTTAAATATTTCTTAGACTAGGTATGACATTTCATATACAATGCATTTATTGTTCTTATGAGAAAGAGTTTAACGAACACGTGTCTCGTGGTCACTTGTAAATCGCTGTAAAATAAAAATAAAACAGTTTTTACTCACAGTTCGGGTCTCGTATGTGAAGCTTGTTCGCCAGTAAGTAAATCGATCCTATGTTGTTCTGTGCATAAATCACGAGCTCTTTTGTGATTAATGTCACCGTTAAAGCATAAAGATTCATATTTAGTGCAGTCGGGCTACTTCCAAATGTTCCGTGACAAACGTAACCGGATTAACCAGACCTATAAAATGCCATAGAAAAAAATAAAACATTTCAGCTTACTGTTTACAGATCGCATCTGTAATTATTTATTAAAATCCCACCATAAATTTTGATTCTTTGGTTGTATCTAGAACTTTTTGGGGATCCGTGATGTTATAGTATTTTCTAATTTCTTTGTAGGTAATGTAATATCTTACTCTTTTAATTTATTTACTCTTTACATTACTTCTTTTTTCTGGGGAAAACTTGAGGGCTCCTAATGTGCCCGGGAAAGAGTTTCTTAGCCGTACTTGATTACACGGAAAGTGATCGAATAGGTTTCAGACCATTCTAATCATAGCCTTGGGTTCTAGAGGCTTAAAAATTACAAACGCTGTGCAATAATGATAAATCTATACGTATAAAAACATATAACTAACAAAACAATTTGTTGTTTATCTGGGCTAGTGGAAACGGCGAAAACGATTTTCACGAGACTTTTACTGCCAGATACACGTGTGTTATTTTCAGTGTATTATTTAGATTACATACATACGGGCTTAGTAATTATAAAATTAAACAGAGGTAATCTAACATGTAAAAGGTTATAAGTATGAAGTAGTTATGATAAAATTACAATAAAAATAAAAATTGGGTATATAGTTATAACCGCACGATAGAAGTGAAAATATGTGATTGATGATAATTGCATTCGATATACGATTCTGTATGTCAACGCCCCGACTGCGTTTATGGTCATACGACGAGCAAAGTCGATTCAGCGTCACTGACTCGACCGTAACGCTTCACTTTCGTTCACTGTTAGCGAATAACACAAAATGCGTTTAAACAATATTTGATTGAAGAAGGCGTTACTTTGCTGAAATCCATAATTAAATATTATAGTGAACGTTACTTTGCACTTCCGCCTGGAGTTGATTGACCGCTACCACGTCTCACTGCAACAAAAAACATTTTATTTTAATTAATGACATTTTTTATATTTTAAAGTTACATACCAAGTGTCAACCGACGTCAGGTTCAACCGTCAACCAAGAACGCGTTTTTAGTTACTTTTTGTTATCTTAGTTACTAATATTCTTCTCTTTCTGTTATTATTAGTTTCAGATTTAAGTTTAACAGGCACACCTTGCGGAAATAAAAACAAACGTTTTTTGTTGCAGTACGACGTGGTAGCGGCCAATCAATTCCAGGCGGAAGTGCAAAGTAACGTTCACTATAATATTTAACATCTAAAGAAGTTTTCAATATAGAAACAAAATACATACTTACTATTAATCCAGATAAAACATATTTTCCTCCAGAATAAAGTCGCGGGCACCGTTTAGTTTATAAATAAAAAAAAATTGCCTCCGAGGTATGTGTTGTCACTGAAATGTTTAAACAAACCATTCAACTATCAATGACTTGTGGCGTAACAAATACGACTAAAACCGCTGTCGTCGAGGGACTCACCACAGATGTTCGAGGGGTAAATTAAAAAACTCTTTGAAAAAAAAAACGTTCTTTTGTGACGATAAAATTCGCTTTATCCCGTAAACCGGAATCCGCGGCCCCTCTGAATAACAAAACTAATCGTGATAGCATTACATTCATTCACTCTATGTTGTTCAGTTCGAATACTTAATACTTATTATGGTAATTTTTATATATGTTATAATAGTGAATTATATTGGGACTAATTTTATCTGATGTCATGAACTGACGATGCGGTTAAAGATGAGAATCCTTAAGGCCTGGTGTAAGAAAACAGTTTTAAAAGTAATAAGAACTAAGCGGCAAACTTTAAATTGGGATTTGAACCTAACTGACCAGGCAAAATTTCAAAACTATTAATAACTATCACTGATCAAAAAGTTTTTCTTCATTGCAAATTCGGGTTTTAATAATTTGAACTCATTTTGATTGTCTCCATACTATAATTAAGTAAGAAAAGTTTGAAATTGAATTTAATATTTTTCTACATATTGCGAGTTATTATACTGAATAACTAAAGATAACGATCCAAAAATATGTATATTTAGTCTAGTAAATTTAATGGACATAGCAGAGGCATTTTTTAAACATTTGAGGTAAATATTAAAAGTTAAATGTAAATAACACAGATATCGTTTTATAGTCTTTGGAACAATGTATCAATTAATATATTAATATACAACTAGATTTGCTCGTGGCCCAGCTTACGTTATTGTAGGATTTGAAAACAGTATGCAAGACATGTTACTCGTTGATAAGTGTAAGTAGCTTCCTACAGATGAAATAACTTTTTAAATCGGTTAAGTATTTTTTGAGTTACTGTTCATAATATGTTGGATTACATAGATAACCTGAACGTGCAGCTTCGCGCGTGTTGTTATTATTATTTGTTGCAATTTTTTGTAAATACTATATTTTATAAATAAATAATAGTTTAAAAAAAACTAAAAAAACACGCTTTCATAAAAAATCCAACTAAAAAACAGAAAATAAAATTTAATAAATTTGGATTAAGAATAGTGTAAATTAGAAATAAATGTATATTTTTGTAACAAGTGATAAAAAAATGATAAAAATACTGATATCTGGAGGTGCTGATATTAACATGCGATGCGTCACTGTCATTTTTTTGTCACTTGTTACAAAAATATACATTTATTTCTAATTTACACTATTCTCAATCCAAATTTATTAAATTTTATTTTCTGTTTTTTAGTTGGATTTTTTAAGAAAGCGTGTTTTTTTAAACTATTATTTATTTTTCATTTTTTAGTTATATTTTTTTAACTTTTTTTTTCGGATTATTGCATTGTCATCGACCTTTGACAGGTGTGCAAAGTTTTAATTAAATCTGATCGTTCAAAGTAGGACAAAATCGAGCTCAAAGGGGTCGGTTACAAACATACATACATACAGGTGAAGCTAATAAAAGCGTGATAAAAAGAGTTGGAGTTATTGCATAATCTACACAAAATTCTTGTTGTATTGTATCGGCTGCTCTTTGGGAAATGTGCATAAGATATGCACCAGCTAATTCCACCGTCTCCGTTTCGTCTCAGGGCTACTAGAGGCCGTACAGGCCTCCATCATTTCTTAGACGATATTCCATTCAACCGTGCGAAAGCACTTTGCATCGTCATTTGTTATAATATAACGGTCTATTAAATATAACGGTCTTCAAAAAAGAATGAATAAGTTTTTACTGAGCGAACGTGTTACATCGCAGGCCTTGTTCTCACTTTCCATCAGGTGTGACTGAGGTCAAGCGTCGCGAAGTAAATTTAAAAAAAAACGCCGTAGAAGTTAATGCGTTGCAGTTATACCACAATGGATAACATAAAATCCTTCTCCGTTAAAAAAAATTGCACCTGTCGGTGATGAAGCGCTGTGGGACACAAGAATGCTCAGTTTAGAGCATCGATGAAAAGTGGCTTGCCTCTCAGTGTTTTATAGGTTACACTTTGGAGAGTGTGCACAGGAATTACGTAATATAATTCCACCGTGCCCATTCCATCAGAGGACGACTAGACGCCGTGAAGGTTGCCACCCTTACGTGGTTGATATTCCCGTAATTCGTACGAAGCGATTTGCTTCCACATTTATTATACGTACGGCTAAGGAGTGGAATTCACTCCCGGCGTCTGTCTTTCTGTCGTCATATAACTTGGGAGTCTTCAAGAGTAGAGTGAACAGGCATCTAGTGGGTAAACACGATACATCATCGGCCTCATCGTCACTTACCAACAGGTGAGATTGTGGCCAAGCGCGTACCTGTGACACATAAAAAAAACTTACCAATTATAATTGATCAAGCTTGGGTGTTAAATATCATTTACATATAACAAAAAGATTTTTAGTTCCGAAATAATGCTGCAAATTTTTGCACATTTGGCTCTAATCTCCCCGCATAGCACAACAATACGAACTTAATGCCGATATCGAAAAATGTCACCATTAGCACAACTGATACAAAATATTTTGACGTCGTTTACAACCGCAAAATATATGTATGGGTCTTTAGAGATTTCGTACAACAAAGTGAGTGGCGGACAGTTAGGAAGATCGATTCGATTTATGCTTTTTTTTTGCGGAATCACACACAATAGTGTCCATTTATTGACAGATACTAAAAGCGAACGCGTACGGTAACAGTTGGCGGGAATCGATTCTGCTTGTAATGTTGTTAGTTATGGTGATCAAAATCACATGTTGATTTCATTTGATGCCGGTTTAATGGATTTAACGTAGTTTATTGTCTAAAGCATATATATTTTTTAAAGTTTACTTTAGAAAGATAGTTTACGTTTGCTGTTCTTCAGTAAGTATAATAGATATTAAATAAAAATATTTTAATAGTGCCAACTGTTAAGAGATTATAAGGTATCGATATCTATGAAATATACTTTTGGGTTTGTATCTATTTTTAAATCGTATTTGAATAGTTTTATACTTATATATGTTGTCCAATATAATAAGTTGGTCCAATATAATATAGAAAATGTATTCTATCTAACCCACGTCAAAAAAGTAAGGTTCTCTGCTTCTTTAATATATTTTTCTTCCTTATTATATTTGTATGTGTCCAATTTTCTCAGATGTTGCAGGACCAATTTCTACGAATCTTTATGCTTTTAGGAAGATTTTAATTCTTATATAAAATATCAAGCTGCCATTCTTATTTATTTTTTTACTTCCAGAAGTTCATAAGATTATTGTAGATCGAAAAATTACATTTATATTATTTTATCAGGTCAGGAAACCCATACATTAAGGTACTCTGTTACAAATTTGTCATAAGTAAGCCATTCAGTTTTGATTCATTTGATAGTTGTGACAAGCGACACCGTATTCGGGGCATTTTTTATTTTCTCATCTGTCACCAGAACAACAGTGTTATACAGGATGCGTTTGTAATAAACAGACGACATAACATTTTCAGTGTTTCGGACAAACAGCTACCAGATTATTTGGACTGTTGATAGTGGGTGTATGTTGTACAATTAGAGCGGAATTCAGAAGGTAGTGTGGATCAAGTTAGTTTGGTGAGTGTGTAAGAATCGGCGGACGAGTCGGTAGAGCTGTTGTGATTTACAACTTCCTGAGTGAGCGGGCGGCGCGCGTTAGTATTGCACTTGATGCGACGGGACACTTACTACTTACACGTTGTGAAATGTTTTCATATTTAGCTTCCTTAATTATAATATGCAGTGTACAGACTGTTGTGTTGTAATGTCGTTTGAGTAATCAATTACAGTTCATCATCGTTCTTTTGTTAGGGAATTAATTTACTTCAAAGGACTTTTTTCCAAAAATATAACTGATAATGATAATAAAAAAGCGATCATCATATCTTAGATAATCACTATATATGTTTTACATTTAAATGAAACACTAATTTTCAATATTATAAATTCACTATCTTATAACTATATGTTATAAAATGGAGCAGTATATCCGGGCTAACCTCTTGTATACTTGAACTGTTTCTGACGGGATATTGTCGTCTACATTTCCGAGAATTATCATGTACGTCAAAACGATTTTTCATAGGAGCTAGACGGTAATAATCTAATTTAATAGAAGTAACTCAAAATCGGTAAATTGGTTGCAGGGAATGTTTTAATAGCTTGCGTGTATCCTATTCTTCCAGCCAGGTTTTGTACATTCACTACTCATTCCCGAGTGCACTCGTTTAGATCGGTTAACACTGAGTGGAGGCAGTTTTTGCGTTTCGTCGACGAGCAAGCCAATAAAGTTCTTTCATGTTCCCGACGGCTTTTGTTTATAATACCGCGAATACATATTCGCTTAGATATCGATCTTTTGATAAAACACCTACGCATAGAACAAATATGTACGTATACATACATATGATATATAAATGTGGCAAGGAAGTCGTGTCTGTAGTTTGAACAATAAAAAAATGTTCGCTGATAAAATCGTTGAGAAGAACAATTGAATATAAAATGTTTTAATGAATTGACGCAATATACCTACGTTCATTTGTGAGTGTGTTTTAAGCTTTTATTTCTGTTCGTTTGTTCGTGGAATATTTGAAAATTTTAATCGTTATTTTGATTTATGTTGAGAGCAGTAACAGTCTCGGTTCAAAGTTAGTTAATGTTTTAAGAATATGTATATTTTTTATATTATGTAAAAACTAGTTAATTCCCACCAGCTTCGTTGGGTATTAAAAATGGTAAAACATATACAACAACCGAATACAAAAAATAAGTAGATTAAAACTATCTACGAAAAATTTCGTATCGTGTGATCATGACGTTGGTATGCCGAGGTAGCGTGTGTACTTTTTAGATTTATGTAAAAAAATATATTGTAGGTGTCTGGAATAAGTAATAAAATACATTTCAATTATTTTTAGAAATGTCTGTCTGTCTGTCTATCTGTTTGTTTAGACACTGCTAAAGTACTGGGTCCGCAATAAAACTTCGTCAAGAAAATCACAAAGGATAGATTCGAGTAACATTTAGTCTTTATTTCATTAAAATCGGTTTGGCTTATCAATAGTTATTGTAATTTTAATGACTAATTTAATGACTAGTGACTTAAGTACGAGGGAAAAGTAAATGGTTATAATACATTTAGATGACTTTATTGTTCACTGTTTTTTACATACAGTTCCACGCGTTCGTCCGTCGTAGGCACAGCTAGTATAATATCTATAAATTATATAGCTAATATACGGATAGGTGAAGAAGAGAACTTCTGTTGAAATCAAGAAAATATAACGATATCTTAATATAAATACAGTTACAAAACTGTTAACAAACTACGACTTCTATAAAAACTACAAAAGACTAGATAAATCTTATAAGCAAAGTATATCCTTGCTTTCAATTATCGTTTTTTTTTCTTCTGTATATAAAATATATTGCAAATAGACAAACGTAGACAAAGTCGAGTGTATCAGCAAGTATCTAAGATGCAGGTTAATTCTAAAATGTATATCTACTGCAATACGCCGCGTAATATATTGTTCTATCTATGGAAGTACTATGCAGCGTTTCCTCCTAACAAGATTCTATTAATTCTATTTTACTTTCTATTTTATGTGATATCATTCAGTTGCACTTGTATACAGACTTCGCTCCGTCTCGTATGAGGTATTCGTGTTACCAATTTTAAAATATCTGTCGACAGTTTTTTTTATAGAAATTAATTATGATACATCTGTACATAGATATAATGCTCAACCATGTCGTATTTACTTAAGTATAGGCATAGGACTATGACCATTCGACGTGGAATTGTTCGTGGATGCTTCTAGATATTTTGGATTTGATTGACCCTCTGCCATCTTTCAATGCCCAACGCAGCGGACGGGAATCAGTTAGTAATTCTATAATCCTGCTTGTATGAGTTCAGTGAAGCCAATCAATGACGACGTGTTTATTTGAAAGTTTGCTATTAGTCTCAAAATCAAAAAATCTTTCTTCAATTTAGGCTCTAAGAAGGCGCTTAGGAACGTCAAAACTACCACCGGTTCAGAAAACAACCCAGTCACCGAGAATCATTAAATGGTACTGCACTTTCTGAAGTTTCGTCGACTCGAGACCTAGGCATCACTATAGACACCCAATTATTCTTTAGATCACATATACATAACATAATTACGAAATCGTCGCAATTAGCAGGTTTTATAAATAGACAAAGAAACTGTTTAGAAAACCGTCCTTAACAATTTTACTTTATAATACATTTGTTCGTGGCATCTTAGAATATTGCAGTACTGTATGGAACAGGTCAGGTCCACATTGACAGAATCGAGCGAGTCCAAAAGCAATTCTTATATCATCTTCCATTCTTTGATAATCAGTGTCATACTCTAGATTCATACAATAAACGATTACTGCATTACAAAGTGGAGCCACTGCATATTCGTAGGAAAATGGCTGATGTTGTTTTTCTGTACAAGCTAGTTTATGGACATGTAGATGCTCCGGAGATACTAAAAAAACTGTCCTTCTGTGTTCCTCGGCCTTCAAGTCGCTTGTGTAACCGAAAAACATTTACCTTACCACAATCGAGAACCAACTTGGGTCAGCATTCTCCCGTTTATCGAATGTGTTCCTCATATAATAAAATTCAAAGAGATATAGATTTGTTTCTCTGTTGTCCTTTAGCCTCATTGAAATCTAAATTAAAGCAGTATTACCGTAATTAATCTTAAAATTATTTTACATATTATTATAATCATTTTTTATTACTTTTGTTTTATGTATTAGTCTTGTTTTTTTTTAATTTGTAAATGAGTATTTTGTAATTGAAATTTTAGTTTTAGTTATTTTTCTTTTATGTTTACTTACGCATACGCATATACGCATTTCCATACGTACCGTTTCAACAATGTAAGCTGTGTTTACGTCCAGAAGTGTTTAATTTTAAGTATATTTAAGGAATACATGACTTGAAATTGTAAAATTAAACACAGTTTCGTAGACCAAATAAAAAAAAGAACCGGCTAAAAACTCGATCTGGTTTATCTTTTCATTACGCGTGACAATAACACAATATATTTTTATAGATATAAGAATCGAGATCTAGATCTATAGATATAAATTTTATAGATAGTCTATTCGCGTAATTTAAAGTATTTTCTATAAAAAAATCTAATTAAATGGGGATCGGCTTTTGTAATAAAGTGTATATTAAATTTATAGGTCATATTACAAATTTTAAAGCGAACCGCTCAGTTATTTCTCTTTATACACCACGGCGATTGATATGAATTCGAATCCCACAATAAGCATGAGCTTTTGGAGAAGGAAAACACTCCTATATGAATATAGCATGGTGTCTACGTCGTTTGACGTGCTATCTTCCATAAGCTGAAATTCTGTGTCTATTGTAATAACTATGTGTAGTGGTAAAAGCATTAGGTGAATTGTGCAAGCTGTATTAACAATTATATTATATAATAACACAAGATGTAGAGAGAACAGTAGGTTTTTTTTGTATTATGGTAGCAGTAGTTCCCAATCTTTCTGTTTGATACCTTCGTAACCAATAAGCGTGGCTTACCAGTTACTGAATTATAAAAATAATTAATACAAAGTTTCAGGACTTCTTGGTTTAATAGTGTTAAGAATGATATAATGTGATTGCATTAAACATATTGCGGCATCGAGGATGTTGCTCTATAGTAAGAGACTCAGTTATACAAAAGCATATATCATTTTGCACTTTTCTAAGGTATAATAAGAAATTACAGGTGATTGAACGATGGGAACATTTCGCGCTGATGTCACCATAGTGAGTAACTTGACAACTGTTAGAGATAAGAATTAGTTATCGCTAAATGCGTCACTAGCTCAGGTAGTTCATGTATTCCAGGGTTGTAAGGGTTCTGTTATTACAGAATAATATTAATTAAAATATATTTCTGAGCTTCTGATAACAATTATTTCCGTTTGAAAATGTCCATGTCAATACGAATCCTAGAATAAGTTTTAGCTTTTGGTGAAGGAAATTATTGTGATGAAATCCTAGCTTTATTATATTCGGGTGTATAGCTGCTATTGGTTCATGCCAATAACGAGTTATTATCAATAATAAATAACGCCGTTGAGTCATATTTCAATAATTATTGCATAAAATATTATTAGTTGTCTTATCTGCTATTGGGCTGCTGACGTGTATTGTATTGTAATTTGAAACAGTGAAAGTATAACAAAATAAATATTCACTGTTCGTATCGTGTTTTTGTGTGTGAGTAACGCAACATGCTCTCTCTTTCATACCTATTGGTTGTCTTATAATACTTACTTGTTTATAAACCGCGACAACGCCGGTCGATTACTATCACTTTCATTGCCAATAACAATAACGAACAACTTATAATATAGTTAACAACATTATAGTGACATTTTGATCCATTCCTTAGTTATTATTAATAACTTTTTAGTATGTTTATTAGTAACTTTTTTTAATTCCTATAATATAATAATCTAGAACTTATAACAAAAGAAGGTAATGTAAAATACACACACAACTTTAATACGGTATATATTACAATAATGTGTTATGCAAGATTAATCATATTGTTTTAAAAATTTGAACATTATCTGTGAAATAGTTATAAAAAAGAACCACTGTAATTTTTATTTACATTTAGCAACACCTTGATATAAAAAAAAAAACTTGAAATAAATGTGCCAACCCTATCATCTTCCGGAGCAATAGCAAAGATAAATGAGTTCACAGAATGTATAGATTATTACCTGATAGAATATTATCTTTCATGATTGTTGAAAATGCGTATAATGAATAAGTGTGTTATCTCGGAAGTGGGAAGTGATAAGTGAGATCTTTGCTCTATGGGTTTGATTTAAAATATTCTTTTCGAGCTGTAAAGGAATACATTGGTTATTATTAGATTTCTTTTTCACTTATTATCTTATAACATAATACATTAAACAGAAAGAATAATTCAAAATAATCCGAACTAAAATTATAAACACTAATATGAGTTTGTTATGCTTTCAAGTGTCACGCCTTAACTATTCATCCTATCATAATAAAAGTTGCATACACGTGGACAGGGATACAATAAAAGGCGCAGGGTATTTTAGACCTAGGAAATAAGTATTGTTCCCAAAAGAACAGGTCTAATCTTCATTAACGCGGGCACAGCCGTAGGCAGACGCTTGTAAGAAATATTGACTTTGAAACCAATTTACTATGATATTTAATTTTAACATACTATAGAATAGATTTAGTTCTTTTGGCGAATTAAAATATCTTGACGAACTCTTGATGAATATTTTCATTGTTCACTTACCTAGAGATAAACTTCGAGTTTTAAAACACCTATCAGCGTATTCCGATAGCGATCCTTCAATAGGTTTAATCTCCCTTCTATATTTAGCCTGTTACGAATACGGGTTACATCGGGAACATCGTTCATGAAAAAAATTCACGAGAATTTTTTCATCGTTTTCAAGAAAGTATTCAAGTAAAATTTAAAATTTAAAAATTAAATTCAAGTAAAATTGCATTTGTTTTTCGTTGACTAATTTCTCCCATTTCGCATCCGTTTTTGCTATATTTAGTAATTAAATTTCTAATTATAAGCGATATCGTTGTTTGGTTTTTATTTTGGCCATTGATGAAAACTTCGGAGGTGTCAAATCGAATCTAACGCTACAAAGATCCTGTAGTCTCAACAAAAAAAGTCGAGTTACTAAACATACTTTAAAAAAATATATTTGTAACTAGTTTTTATATATAAATATCTTCTGTACGTGTGTATGTCACTGAACTCCTCCTAAACGGCTGGATCGATTTTGATGAAATTTTGTGTGCGTATTCGAGTGGATCAGAGAATGGTTTAGAATCACAATTGGACCCGGTAGGTGGCGCTGCGGTTAAATTTTAGATTTTTTTTTATTATCAAGGCAGGACAACGTCCGGCGGGACCGCTAGTTATGTATAATAATAATATCTTGTTCTGCTTACTTTAACAATGTTTCTAAGCTGCACCAGATTCAAAATGGTTTACAACGAAAGGTGTGAACCAAGAGGCTGCAGGAAATAAAAATAAAAAAGCTCCAGTGGTTAATTCTGGATATTCTGATTTTCTTTTTTGACATACTTGAATTCTAAATTTACTGCATCTATAGATAGATTAAAGAATGGACCTGTGATCCACCTGTGCCTAGTGTTATTTGTAAGCTATGGTTTTAAACACAGCGATGATAGCTTAGTTTGTAGTGTGTTCGGACACCGCGTTGATTGATGTAGGTTCGAATCATAGCAACTGAGGGGAACTTGTCGGTGAAAGAAAGTATCGTGATGAAATCATAGTGGTAGGTCTTTTTCTAAGTACATCTGGCTAGCTACCACCCTGAAGTTGAAAATCTGTCGACAAGCATCTGTTGGTGCGTTCCGGCAACTGCACTTGAGAGCCAGCCCTCTCAAGGTTTATCATCTTAGGTCAAATCGTTATTTATCATCAGATGTGGTTATGGTTAGATGCTAAAACCAATAAAGTATAAAAAAACTATGCTCTCCTTCACCATTTTTCATTAATTCCTCATGACAGGATTTGAACATGCGTCGTTCGACATGATGTCTGATTATGCTCTGACCGAGCCTTTAGATGAAGAACTCCTTAACAATAAATCTAGAGCGAGGAACACACGTATCTTTACATTATTATTTACATTTTGTTTACAAAATGAATTTGCTATTGTAAAGCACATATTTAATCACTCTTGCGAAATGCTTATTAAGGGGTTGTTATGTTAACTTTCGAATTATAAAAAAAATTTGGTCCTTAACTCAATATACCAATGGTTCCTAAGTAAAGATGATTTTAACTACTGTGTGTAAAACTTTTTAAAGTTTTTTCAAGTGTTACCGTTTTTCTACGTAGTGAATTAGTTTGATAAATTTGCGCCCGTACCTAACATGTCGTGAATATGGTGGTACTTCATGAAAGTACCAAATTAATATTTTGAATAGGTCAAAAGCTTACGTTATTGTTAAGTGAAATTGCTCTTTGAATTTTGTGTACGTTCAAGTTCCATTTAGTTTTCGTAACTTTTGTATATAGATAGGTATCTAAGGTTAATTTGAATTTTATGTGTATAGAAAAAGTTTAATACAGTGAAATATACATGTACAAAATATAATAATCCATAGCCATTTGTTCACATAAACTAATAATCACAATATCACATAATTCTGCTATTAAAAATTATAATTGTAAACAAACTATTATAAAGTACCCTTAAACGAGATTTTTTAATGCTTATTTGTAATTGTTATGCAGTTTTGTTGTTGTATTTTAGTAAATAAGTATATGATCTATATTAATAATTATGTGTATACGTAGATTATAAATTTAAATTATCGAATTCATATACTTACATTCATCATAAAAATCGCGAATAAATAAATATTGATCAAAATCTTTTCAGTTAACTACATAACTCTTATAACATGCAATAGGTAGGCAATTATTAAAAAAAGGCATCAGTAAGATTTTAAATATGTACTATATTTGTAATTATCAGTCTTACGAGATACTTAATATTTTTATCATAATAAAATAAAGAAAATATTAATCACATGTAAACGCATAACTGTATACATTGTTAAAAAAATGTTATCACCTTTAAATATATTATGTTATATAAATTTCATCGGTTCTCACGCTTTTGAGACCAAACACTATTGAAATTTTATTATTAGGCAAAATAAACACGGCAAGCACTCGCATGTTTGTATAAGCTCGCGAAGCTCGCTTCTGTTCATGCCAATCTTGCGCCGAGCAACTTGTTGCCATCGTGAACTTTCGTTATGACAGAGAGAGTGGTATCGGACGACTCTGTCTGGGGAGGAGCGAACGTGCGCGGGGAGCGTGCCGCGCCAGCCGGTCGCTCAACTTGTTTCACGTCGTCACTCAGTCGCTAACAGCACGTCTCGGAGTACGGTCTTGTTGCGTTTATTTGCGCTTCACTCGAGTCGTTATGTATCGTACTTTGAAACAAGTTTGACGGGAAATTCGTTAACTTTTCCGAGTGCTTTTGGACTATAGGAACAATGTGCGCGATAAAAACTGTGATGATATAAATTAAGTGAACGTTCAAAGTGATTTATTCGATATGTTATCGTTGGGATTATTGGCTGTGTGGTACTCGGCATGGTGGTGGATGTGTCAGGGTGCTGGCGGTGCGTCGTTGACAAGCCGTGTAGCGGAAGCTCCGCAGGAGTGCGAGTGGCAACGTGTATCGGGCGATGCGAGTGAAACCACGCGCGTCCAACTTGCGTGCTCGCTCCGTACAGCTGCCGGCGCCACCGACTTGCTGTCTGGGATAAGCATTTCACAGGCCCAACGCATCACTGTGCTAGATCTTCACTGCACGGATACTCTATTTTTCGAAAGCTCCCTGGACTTCGGCCGCAGAAAAGAGGAAGGAACACAGTTATTGTCACGATTCCATAATTTAAGAGAACTGAGAATAGAGTCGTGTAAGATTCGTTATGTTCCGTCCGCAGTACTATCCCCTCTCAGTGCTCTTCGACATTTAACTATTCGCACACATAACACAGATTGGTCAGCCATGTCTATGGAATTCCACAGAGATACTTTCCGAGGCCTCACTGATCTGAGATCTTTAGATTTGGGAGATAATAACATTTGGATATTGCCATCAGAAATTTTCTGTCTACTATATAATCTGAAAGAACTAAACATAACTCAGAATCGACTGCAAGATATATCAAATTTAGGATTCTCTGATTGGGGAAATGGACCGACAGCACCTGGAAAGTCATGTAATACCGTATTAGAAATTTTGGACATGTCATATAACGAAATAAGTGTATTGCCTGATAATGGTTTATCGAGTTTACGCGCACTTCAGAAATTGTTTTTACAAAACAATAGAATATCAAATGTTGCTGATCGCGCGTTCGTGGGATTAAGTGATTTACAAATTTTAAATTTATCTACCAATGCTTTAACAGCTTTACCTCCAGAGATGTTTCAGTCTTCAAGGGACATAAAACAAATATATTTGCATAATAATTCATTGAGCGTATTGGCACCCGGACTCTTGGAGGGTTTAGATCAACTACAAATATTAGATTTATCTGTCAACGAATTGACAAGCGAATGGGTAAACCGGGACACATTTTCAGGATTAGTGAGATTAATAGTACTGAATTTGTCACATAACAGAATAACAAAAATTGATACACTTCTGTTTCAAGATTTGAATAACTTACAATTTTTAAGTTTGGAATACAATAATATAGCGCGCATAGCTGAAGGTGCATTTTCTAACTTGAAAAATCTCCATTCGCTTTCTCTTGCTCATAATAATATTGTAGAGGTAGACATCGGGCATTTTTCAAATCTTTATGTCTTGAACCAGTTATTTCTCGATGGAAACAGAATAACAAAAGTCGACATACGCTCTTTCGAAAATATAACGAAACTTCATGATTTGGGGCTTAGCGGAAACCAGTTATCCGAGGTACCAGAAGCTATTAAGACGTTACGGTTCTTAACATCACTCGATTTGGGCATGAACAGGATAACGAAAGTAACTACTGCACAGTTCGAGGGTTTGGATGATTTATATGGATTGCGTCTTGTAGGAAATAAGATAGAAAAAATTTCAAAGGACACTTTTATGGCCTTGCCATCATTACAAATATTGAATTTGGCTACAAATAATATAGATCAAATTGATGACGGTGCCTTTGCAGCAAATCAACAGTTGAGAGCGATTGGTCTTGACGGGAATAAATTAGTGGATTTAAAGGGAATTTTTACTACAACGCAACCACTTGTCTGGCTTAATGTATCTAATAATGAGTTACTGTGGTTCGATTATAGTCATATACCGACGAATCTTGAATGGTTGGATATGCATGAGAATAAAATAGAGAAGTTAGAAGATACATATGGCTTGAAAGAGACGACTATGGTCAAAATGCTGGACGTGAGTAATAATAAGATAAGAAGCATTGACGAATTCTCATTTCCGAGTAGCATAGAGACGGCCGTACTAAATAATAATAATATAGAAAAAATCAGCCCGGGAACATTCCTACAAAAATACAACCTTAATAAAGTCATGTTGTATTCTAACAAAATAAAAACACTAGAGCTCGGCGCGTTTGCCATATCATCTGTTTCTGACGATAAAGATTTACCAGAATTCTATATCAGTGAAAATCCTTTTGTATGCGATTGCACAATGGAATGGCTGCAGACAATTAACCAATTAAGTGACCTCAGACAGCGCCCGCGAGTAATGGACTTAGAGAGTGTAAGGTGCTCTTTAACCCACTCACGAACTAAATTCGAAATGCTTTTGCTGGAAGTAAAATCATCCGAGTTTTTATGCGAGTACGATTCACACTGTTTCACAGTCTGTCATTGTTGTGATTTTGACGCTTGTGATTGTAAGATGACTTGTCCAGATAAATGTTCATGTTATCACGATCAGACCTGGACCACCACAAACGTAGTCGATTGTTCGAATGCCGGCTACGATCACGTACCAGACCGAATACCGATGGACGCAACGGAAATATACTTAGATGGGAACGATCTAAAAGAATTAGGAAATCACGTTTTCATTGGTAAAAAGAAGCTTCAAGTTCTATATCTCAATAATAGTAACATCAATGTAATACAAAATAGAACGTTTAACGGTATCGAATCGTTGAGAATTCTTCACTTGGAAAATAACAAAATAGAGGCGTTAAGAAATACACAATTTACAAGACTACCAAACTTAAACGAGTTATATTTGAACAGTAATAAGATTAAGTTTATAGAAAATGATACTTTTAATTATCTGCCTTCACTTGAATACTTGAACCTCGACAATAATGGTTATATTGATTACATGCCGTGGAGAGTCATTTCCGATAGCGACCCACGTACGCGTGTCTCTGTAGAAGGCAACAACTGGATATGTGATTGTAAAGACGTGGCTCACCTGAATCAATGGTTAATAAAAAAATCAAAAGATACCGAGACCATGATGTGCTACTTTGCCCACGATCAGCCCATGAATAAAACCATTGCGACTGTAACGAAGGAATGTAAAATAGAAACCACTACCGAGGAGACTGGAACAGAGACTCTAAAACGATTATTCATCGAATCGAATGACGGTGTCGAAAATTATATTCCGTATATCGTAGCGGTGCTTATAATAGCGATTATACTTTTACTAATGTGTGCTTTGCTCTTTATGTTCCGAGAAGATTTTAAATTATGGATGCATTCTAGATATGGTGTTAGAGTATTCAGTTCAACGCCAAAGGACATGAATGATAACAAAAACAAACGTTTCGACGCTTTTATCGTGTATAATCCCCGCGATGAGGACTTTGTGAATCGTGCGGTGAGTGCCGACTTAGAAAATACGGGTCACGTGTTATGTTTACAACATAGAGACTTGCAGCTTATCGAACGACGTTCCGGTGATAGTTTAGTGAGTGCATCTGAAAGTTCAAAAAGACTCATTATAGTTTTATCTATAAACTTTTTACAGCAAGAATGGTACGTGCCCGAATCGAAAGCGGCAGTGCAAAGTGCTATAAATTCAGTGAACGTTAGACATAGACGTCAAAAGATCATTTTCCTCGTAACGACCGATTTGAGTGCCATAAACATTGATCCAGACTTGAAAGTGTTACTTAAAACGTGTACAGTGATCGTGTGGGGGGAAAGAAATTGTTGGGAGAAACTAAATTTTCGGTTACCCGATGTGGACGTGACATTGCCCAATCGGACGCTTCATAACGCAAATAATATTAAAAGTGGTAATAGGGAGGGGTTTGGCCGGCACGGGAACTTGAGGTACACGGCGTCGCCGACTGCTCACGACCCGTGGTACAAGTATGCGCCACCTATTCTAATGTCGAGTCCTATGCATTCGACCAGCGCTAGCGCAGAGGTCTCTGCGCGTAGCACCGAGGACGAGACATGTTCGGTAGCCAGTAGTGAGGGTAGAGCAGACGATCGTTTGCCTCATCATCATAGTTATGTTTCAATAGACAACCATCAGTGTGAAGAAAGGCCACTCCGGCCAGCCCAACAAATCCCTATGTCTACTACAACACACGCCAGAAAGACTTATTTTGTATAAATTTTTAATATTGTGATTATTTAATTACCTAACCTATATAGTCCTTTAGTAATGTTAATTAAGCAATTATTAAAATTTATGTGGCTTTCAAGTCGTTGTTTTGTAAAAAAAATTCGGTGCTAAACTTCAAACCTCCTCCACCAATAATCATTGTGAACTTGTTTATATTGTAAATAATTTGTATTATTTGAAATAATTTATGAAGTTCAACCTAAATGTTTTCTTTGATAACGAGCATTATTTTCTCTATAATACAAATATTTATAAATATTAATGTATTCCTTCGGTTAATCTATATGTAACATACCAACGAATCAAGTATAAGACATTCCTTTTATCGTATACAACGGTTGTGTCTATTAATGTTGATCACGTGTTAACTGGTACTATAACGTTCCTGATTAATTTTATGTCATATTATAATAATTATTAATATGTGATAACATTAGGTACTTATGTTAAGAGGAAGTGAGAATTGTGTATGTAAACTGTAAATAATTTTAATGTAAGTCAAAGTTGTTGAAGAACTGAAATGTACCCTAGTCAATTGTAAATATTTAAATTGTAAGTCGAACAGTGTAAATAAATAATTTTTGTGATGTAACGTTTAGCTAAAATATGAAAGTTTTCGTATTTATTACGCTTCCAAGCAGAGTATGAATAAAATAATATTTTTATCTACTATATCGACTTTTATTAGTGAGCCGTTATCAAGGTTTTTAATACCACATAAAGCATCTATATATTAATACGTGAAGCGAAAACTTTGTACCCCTTTTTAAGCGAATTGCGCGAACATGAACGTGAAATTCGGCATATTTAAAGTTTATATGGACGAGAATTGCACAAAGTTATTTTAAAAAAATATAAAATGCATTAAATACACATTGAATTAATTAAAATATACATTACACACTACTACTTGAATGATACACAATATATACACGCATCTAAATGGAAAATACGTTTCACCATTCTTCATTTTACTCTTACGTCTCAATTATAATTTTTCATCCTACATTCAATAATTTTAACATAACTTACGTTCAATACCTTACATGCCCTTTAAAATTAACTGGTTAAATTGTACATTAATTTTGTAATAATACGATATGTAAATTCATAATATACATTAATAATTAATTGACAACTAATTTATCTTTAGTAAATTTATGAATCCACTGAAATAATTATTAATCTCTTTGGTATTATTGAATGTAAAAATGGATTATGATCGAATTTCGACCACTAGGCGACCACAACTTATTATAAATATGGTATCTCAGTTTAACGACACGCGTTAGAATCTTATTAAGTGAGATAAAATTTGTATTCAATTATCGACAGTTTCATAATAGGCTCCAAGTACCAAATATAACAGGATATCGTCTGTCAAAGTTGTCAATGAGAAGGTATTATTTGAAATGGGAGAGTTCATGTAAACACCATAATGTGTAGTACGCGAGCAACATTTGGACAGGTGGTATTGACTATTTTCGACCTCAATTTCTAAGTTCGACAGTCGATACTTATTTCATTGCTGTTTACTTAAATCGTTAACGTGTAAACTTAACTCAGCGTACTCGGTACCATTTACAGTTAAAAAATATAAAGTATGTGAAATAACTTTTACTATAGATTTTTTATTTGAAACTAGCTATGCCCGCAACTTCGCCCGCGTGGAACTTTACGTCAAAAACAGTGATTAATAAAGTCGTCTCAATGTATTAAGTTCATCTTTTTATCTACTTTCCTCTCGTATTTAAGTCGCGTGGTCATTAAAATTACAATAACATTTGATACACCGAACAGATTTTGATGAAACAATAACTTAACGTTACTCGAAGATGTGCTTTATGATTTTCTTGAAAAGGTTTTTTCACGAACACAGTATTTTAGCAGAGATGCGTATCCAAACAAACAGACAGACATTTCTAAAGATGATTGAAATGTATTCGATTACTTATTCCTAGACACCTGCAATATTTTTTGTTACAAAATTCTAAAAAGTACAGACACATTTTTTTACATTCTTATAACACACATATACATTCTTATTATATGTATAGATAGATGGACACTTCTTTGTAGATAGTCCCATAAATGTCTACATTCAGATAATCAATTTAGGGAACTGCTTTGTTCGCCCATCTATAGTGAAATGCATAAATATTTATTTATTTTATCTAAATTGATCGTGAAGGATAAGATCACGCCCTGGCCGGTACGAATTAAATTTAAAAAGCAGCCGCAACAGTGCGCCAGCGCCGAATGCCCGCTGCGAAACTATAAATCATGGCCCGACTCGTACTGATGGGGAACAAACAGCATTTTAATTGACTTTTGATTACACTGCTATGTCTCTTCATTATTGATTTGTCTTGTGACTGAGTAAAGCAATCGATTATGTGTTCGTGCAGCAATAAGTGTATCTAGTATACGTAGTGGCGCTGTATGAGTAAACATGATTTCGTGCATCATCAATCGGAATGCTCATTTAGTCAGCGAGATAAGATAATACTAATAATATTCGAATGAGTGTATTTACGAACTAATTACACTTTACATTTGTTGACAAACGCTATTTTAATTATAACGCTCATGTTTGTGTAGACAGATTTTTAATTGGATACTAATAACATTCCTATTTATTCGTGTTTTATTCTTCTGATACTGGTTTGCAATTCTAATAGTCTCTTTTCGATTCCTATTTAGGCTCAAATAAAGAAATATTAACAGCCGCCCGCGACTTCTTCTACCTTTTGTAATTTTATAAATGACTACTTGCCGTACATTATCTTTCTGCAAAGGGTTTATGGAACGCATTTTAAGATGATAGGATTTTTTTTAATTTACTTGATATTTATCGTTATATTTTGGACAATTTAAACAGTATCTTTATCAATTATCATTACATAGTATAAAACAAAGTCCCCTACCGCGTCTGTCTGTCTGTCTGTTCGCGATAAACTCAAAAACTACCGAACGGATTTTCATGCGGTTTTCACTGGTGGATAGAGAGATTCATGAGGAACGTTTTAGTATATAATTTGTCAAGGATTTTTTCATAATCAGGGCGGGACAACGTCTGCAGTGCCCGCTAGTAGCCAATATATGCTTCTGGTCTATAAGCTATATTATAGTCAAGTTTCATCAACGTCAGTTTGGTAGTTTTTGATTGGAAATGTAACTAACATCGATCCTTACAAACTTTATTGTTTACAATATTATAATAGGAAGTTAGTTTCAATATAACAAAAACACTATAAAAAATTAAATGTTCCGTACTAAATGTTTATACCTGCACGTTCTTTTTGTTAAGTGTGTATGAACTCTTTGTAGATTGTTTAAAACCATAATATTATTATTCGTAAGTTATCCTTTAGAAAATACACGTCATGTACATACATATATCGAGTGTAGTGGCATTTGATTTCCATACAAATATCAAATCCAATGTTGTCATTGTATCGTAAAAATGTCTAATATTAAAACCCCGGTGTGGGGTCTTGTCTCTGTTGATTCTTATCAGAGTAATAACCCTCTAAAGATACAATATCAATTTCTATTTTATGTAAGAATACAACAAATATCTTAATTAAATTGGTCATGAAATATTATCCGGGTAGGAAATCAAATTTCGAATGGTATATAGGATAAATTGTGGCTATCAATGGCCGCGTGTCTCTACCATGCATCTAATCTATTCGCGCCAGAACATATGAACGTTGGCCACTCATCACCTTTTTCTCCGTGCAATACGATATCCGATAGTTTGTCGTGGACGTACCATAGGAAACCCGTTCTGAATTGATTCGAAACATCTTGAACTTAGGTGGGAAATGTTCAAACACGAGGTGACAATTGATTATGCGTCTCGCGGAGACAAAAAGCGGAATAGGTCGATTAGTTATGTCTTAGGGACGCGTAGGCCGAGTGGAAACAATAGATTGGTTCTGGTTTATGATTCTATAAACGTTTATGTCCCTATAAACGACCTTTTAGCTTTTGGTTAAGTCGAGATTGTGATGTTATCGGTCTTGAGACAGGTTTATTACTAAAATGCATATGAAAGCTCTTATGAAAATGGTATAACAAAAGCATATATGTAATAGTACGATTTTTACTTATTTTTATAATTTGTATCGTGTACTAGTTGATACCCGCAACTTAGTCTGCGTGGATTATTATCCCAACAATATATTTATTGGACAGAGAGACATCGAAAAACGCGTTGTGTTTTTAAAAATCGCAGTTTATTAAAGCCCTAATAAGTTTATTTTAAATGAAGATATCGTGATCATTCTATTTACATAGGGGGCAAAGTGCCTAAGAAGTTAAACTAAAAGAACTTGGTCGAAATCCATCTAGTACTTTTTCCTTGATACAGATACAACGGTAGACCTCTATCATTTTATTTATATAGAAGAAGAAGATACAGTAAAATCCGGCTCCTTATGAATCCCTTGATACTTATAAATGAATAATACAGTTATTTACATTATCATCTTCTTACTCTTATCCCCTAAGTAGGTTCAGCATAATATGTTTTCCTTTTCCACTCTCCCCTGCCAGATGTCATCTCAGTATGCACACATTTTTACACAATCTATCCATACCTTTTTCAGTCTTCTTCCACTCTTATATCAGTTCACGATCATACTCAAAACTTTTCTATTTACATGGTTTTCATCTCTCCTCATGACATGTCCATACCATGCTAACCTATTATTCTTCAAATTCTCTGTCACTGGTGCTATTTTAAAACTTCCTCTGATATACTCATTCTTCATTTTATCATTCTAGTTACACCACACATCCAGCTTAACATTCGCATTTCTGTCACATATAATTTTCTTTCATCAGTCTGAGATGCATATAGCTTGACTGGTCTTATATAATACAGTCTTTTACAATATAAGTAATAAATATTTCAACATATAGTTCAAAACTTCATTATAAAATGGTGTACGTATAAAGAAACTCATCAGATAAGTTAAGACGTTAGACGTAGGTGGAAAATAAAGATTCTAGTACACAATTAATAATCTATTTCAATCGTATCGTTCTCTCATTAATTGATGCTTCTATAATAATAATCGTGACCGCCCATAGCCGGTCAAATCATAAATAAATATAAGGTCAGAGTAATGATATGATTGAAGAAATATTCAGCTTTGATTTATTCGTGTGGGATGCTCAAAATTTTTTAAATAAAATTACCTCTAATGTTTAGATCAGGCTAAATATGTATAAGATAATGGTTCTTAGCAAACAATAGATTGAGTAGAAACTATATAAATAAAATTATAAAGGTTTAGCTTTTAAAATGATAGAGAAAAAGCAGTCAAAGTGACTAGGTAATGCCGTTTATTATTCCAAGATGGGTGTGTAACATCTATATCTGTCTTCTTCTATACATATAAGGAGAATGTAAATCTGACGTGTCTGTAGTTTTTAGATTTATGTGAAAAAAAATATTGCAGGTGTCTTCCAATAAGTAATAAAGTACATCTCACTCATTATTTGAAATGTCTGTCTATCTATTTGTCTGTCTGTTTGTTTGAACAGGCACCACTGCTAAAGTACTGCGATCACGATAAAACCTCACCAAGGAAATCATAAAGCATATCCTCGAGTAACATTTAGTCTAAGTTTAGTTAAATTCTGTACACTCTATCAAAAGTTATTGTATTTTTAATGATTTCTACTTAAAGTAGATAAGTGAATGGACTTAATACATTCAGATGGTTTTAGTATTGACTGTTTTTTTTACATGAGGTTCCACGCGGACGGAGTCACGGACACAGCTAGTTTAAAGGATGATTGTGTACTTGTATAGTGATTAAGCACCTCGTTGGATGATGTAGGTTTGATATTACAAAGAACCTCAGCTTTTGGTAAAGGAAAACATTGATACCATAGTTCGTTAGTAAGGCATTTTCTAAGACTAGAGGCTACCGATCAGTTTCAAGTAGAAAACTTCTCGTTAAGGATTTGTAAGTATTTTCTGGCAGGAGTACCCCTCTAGGTCTAAGGTGTTGTGCTACCTCACTTGTTATAATGTAAGCGACTTGTTGAAAATAATTTTGTTTTGTACTTACCATCGGGTCTAGTCACTTGTCCGATACAAAAGATCTCTTTCGTTATGCCCACTTGTGGGAGGTGTGGGTCTAACATAAAATAGATGGGTAAGGTAGGGTAGACGGTTAGTATATAATCATTTACGTGTAGACAACGTTACACGATGCTCAAGAACCCGTGTTTCTAATAATTAGCTCTGCAGCTGTTTCCGTCGGTGGGCGGAGTCGAGACTTTTTTTTAATAAATTGTTCCACCGTTATTGGGGCAAAGGAATACACGATTATAAATTTAAATTCGCCGAGGGAATACCGTAACCGTGTTGTAAGCGAAGAATGTATCGCATATGTTAGTAAACGAAACGAGTTTGTATTGTATCAATTTTAATGGAAAATAATAATACAGTCACTTATTATTTCGTCGATATTGGATCTATTCTGAGGATTATTGAGGTGAAAACTTATTTAGGTGCGTTGAACGGTATTTATGGCTGGAGATAAATTTGTAATTTCGCGACATGACATACTACGTCAGCAAGACCAGCCGTATTGCGGTTGCTCGGCTTGCGTCAGACTAGCGACGCGTAGTGTAGGGGCCCGTGTACATGTAATGTTGATATTTTGCAGTTCATACGTTTGATCGATTAATATACTTTATAAAGATGTACGTATTGGTATATAATTTATCAGGGATATTTTATAGTCAGGGCGGGACAATGTCTGTCGGGCCCGCTAGTTTATATATAAAGATAATACTCTGATAGGAAACATACTCATCACATAATAATTTAGCATATGTGGGAATTAAACCCAAGATCACTCAGCTAATTAATGGGACCAAATGTTTATGTATTGTTCGTTTAAAATTGTTGAAAACATTTTTCATGTTTGACGTAGATAAATTGATCAATATATTTTATCATTTCAAAAATTGGCGCGGCTTTTGCGACAATATTATTTATTAAATAACTAGATGATATTCGCTACTCCGTCTGTATGGTTTATTACTAAAGGCTATTATAGGGTATCTGGAAATGACGCCCCTCTCTGTGCATCCAATAATAACGAATATTTATGTTTTGTAAAAATATATAACACGAAGAGATAAACCAGATCGAGTTTCTAGCCGGTTCATCTTGATGACTGGGTTGTTTTCCGAACCTGTGGTAGTTTTGACTTTCAAAAGCGCCTTCTCAGGGCCTAAATTGGATAAAGGATATTTTGATTTTGGTTTTGATTACCTTAACAATACGTTTAATGTACAAAAGGAAAAACCTAAGTACCACACCGATTGCGCCACTGCTCCACGTTAAGAAAATAGATTGCTGGACGCGTAGTGTCTATAAAATTGTAGTTTCTTGAAACTTTAATAGGTTTATGTTAAATAAAACTAACATGATTTTTTTATACAAGGACCAAGCGTATTATACGTCTTAAAAATAAAGAGTTGGCCGAAATATATCTAGTAGTTTTCATGTAATACGCGCACTACGACAGATCTCTATCATTTTATTTATAGTATAAGATATAAGATAGATTAATCATTATAATTATGCAATAAGTATAGGGGTTTGTAAAGATTAGGATTAGTAATAAAGAAGAATAAAAATCCAAGCTTTGAAATATATATTCTTTATTTATAGGCTTCATACTTAAATATAGATAAGACATAAACTTTTTTAACTAAAACTAATCTAACATTTATTGTTGAAGTCTTTTAATCAGTAAAAAAATACAAATTACACTTGAAAAATAATACCATTTGTGCACTTACGTAATAATATTCATCATAGTTATCATTTCATTAATGTAAACTAGATTCTATTAACTAAAGATATGTTTAGTCGGAAAAACAAACTCACTTTTTTATATAATTTCATTCAAATGTTTGAGACTAGGCTGAATTAAAAATGAACTAACCAAATAGAGGTTATAATTTGCAAATATAAAACCTCTTTTAATTGTCACCTTATAGTGTAGGCTAAAAATCATGTGAAATTGTAATAATGTATTATTTATGAAAAATAATGATGAATGTATCCTATTTACTATATATAAATAAAAAGTTAAGAAAATAATTTAATCCTTGTCAGACCGCCCTAAACGTAACTTGGGTGGCTGGCGAGATCGTTTCGATAAGATTTAATTTTAATTATCATCTTTGATCAAGGGTAAGCACCAAACCCCTAATTTTTGTTTTAAATATATAGGTTATATAAGTTATGAGAGACATTCGAAACATCTGTAACTATTATTCACACAAATCCACGGTATTAGGGTTAGAGTTTTTACTTAGTTGGGGATGAAAGTCGAAAGAATGTGGGTGCCCCTGGATAAGGGGTACTAAAGCTATATTTGCGTTGATTCTCTAAACGTGTTGGAGACGGATACTTGAAGATAAGTTATGTTAAATGAGTGAGTTTAACGAATACTTCTAAGTATTAGTCACTTCTAGGTGTGCTTTAAAGTTACTAAGTTAAAATGTTATTTGTTTCGTTTTTACTTGGAATATTGTTCTGATCTGGACTATTTGTTTCTGATAATACCCCAGCTTCGAACCAGTGGATTGAACTAATGTGAAATCATAAGTCTAAATGATTACGACACATGTACTATCAAATATATTTTTGGAACTTTGACGATTACAGTTCATCAAAATCAAGATGCTTTAGTGTTTTAATACCATTTTGTTCCGTAACACGTAATTTTACATCTATGGTATCTTTAGTGTCATATATACCAAGACGATGATAAAATTATATGATTTTGTTATAAAAACACGGTTTATTGGATTTAAATTTTCTTTTCAATTGCAAAAAAATGTAATACATCGGAAGACAAAAGTACTGACATCACCTCAAAACACATTCAGCTTTTAGGTGTTTCTTCGCTCTGACTTTGGTAAATAATGAGACAAAGGCTCTATCATCCTCTGTTTGTTTGTTCCCTTAGTTCTTCTAAACTTCGCAACGGATTTTAATTTTTAATACGATGAACGCTATCATTTAGAGAATTTATTACGGAAGTTTTATATATACAATACGTGTATATTATATCTATAGACTTTAGAGAAAATTCAGTGTATTGCAATCACATAGTAAAAATATTTTTCCCACGACATTACTAAGGCTGACATAACTTGTAAGATACACCAAATAGTATAGGTATACTATGTAATTATTATTATTTATTTTTTTAACTTTATTTTTGGCAACCAATCTTTTAGATTATTACTGCAACTGTCGAGTAGTTAATAGTATTACAAGTTCTTCTTCTATTCCATTTTTGGCAACCAGTCTTCTAGTAGACTATTACTGCCATTGTCAAGTGAGTATCGATATTACAAGTTTCTTGATATAATTTCAATGAACTAACAAAATGGTGGCCATCTTGTTAGAACTTTCCATGGAGTTTTTGTGGAATCTCAGAATTCATGGTCCGTGGTATTATTTTCCATTCACTTCACTTATGCACAATAAACAAACTATATTACATAAAACACTACCAATTTTACACAATATAGAGTCAAGTAACACAAGAGTATGAATAAAATATAAAATCCACTACATGACAGACCAAAATCCCGCCAAAAACTCTACTATGTTATTGTATGTATTTAAAAAGCCTACAGAAAAGTTCGTATGCCATCTATAATATTCATGATTGTATCTCTAAAGAATAATTCACAGTACTTAACCATTAATATCTTTTATATATTATTAAAAAGGAACTGATTATTTTTGAAGCTATTTAAATCAATATATATTAATATTTACCTAATTACACATTTTCATTACATTAGGTATTTAATGTAAGTGAACATTAATTTTTACATCATGTCCTTTCAATAAAATATATTATTACTTTAATAAATTGTAATTATACTGTTTCGTATTGACATTTCTTTTAATAAAATAACTATTATTCATAATATTCCTGCAGAAAGTTTTATGACTCAAGAATAAATTTAATAAATTTTTGATTATTAAAAAGTAACATACCGCAAAGGGGTTTCAATTTAAAAATCTGACATATGCAAAACTGATTGGGGTTTGCACTTGTTGGAATAATATTGGGGTGAAACTGAATATCATGATTAAAATATAAAAGCAACACAATACTTCATTCATTAGACCGTCTAACTTTAAAAATATTTGTAAAATAATATTTAAAATAAAAATATATAGTATTTAAATAATATTACTAAAAAAAAATCTGAGTTCTAATTTTATGATGGAACAATTTTATTGCATACCTACTAACTTAATGCCCGTGATTTCGTTCTCATGCATTTAATTTTTTTTTTGCTGTTTTATGGTAGGTAAGTGTTAATTTTCTATTTTTTATTGCTACTTTGTTCTTATTGCTCAAACTTCATATCCTTTTTTCCGGTTTTGAGTTGTATATAATCTAGAAAATACACCGAAATGTCCTAATAAATTCGCGTGATAAGTGAATGTATCAATTGCATACAGTTTCGATACATTTTTGCTTATTTCTATACAGTTTTGTTTGAGGGACAATTTTACACATGGTCATTTTTCCAAAAATTAAGATATATTTTATGGATTTGATACAGCTCCTTTTTGTACTTACTTGTTACATAAGTTGTATCTGATATATTTATATTAAATGATAGATTTAATAAAGTATCACTTGGATTAACTTTCAATTTTAATCAAAAATGTTGTAACAAAAATGTTTGTTAATTTGTTGTTAATACTGAATTATAACTCTAAGAAAATGTATTCACAATCTTTTGTCAGTCGATCAATCTAATACACTTATTTTGTAAATGCCATGTTTTAAATGACAGTTCTTAGTTTTATGATAGTGAAAAATGTATACAATAATTATACTTTTATTTATTATCTTTATATGTTACTAGCGGTTCCGGCGGACGTTGTCCTGTTTTGATAATAAAAAAAATCTAAAATTCAACCGCAGCGCCACCTTCCCGGTCTAATTGTGTATCTAAACTATTCTTGGAACCACTCGAACATGCACACAAAATTTCATCAAAATCGGCCCAGTCGTTTAGGAGGAGTTCAGTGACATACATACGTACAGAAGAAATTTATATATAAGAAGATAATATACTTCATTTGTATTAAGAAAAATCTATTATAAAGTGTATATTTTATTCTGACCGTGTACAGTATACGTAAATACGTCTCTCATACGGCCTCCCTTTACGGCAATACAGCGTTCCTACAACTTCGATTTTTTTTATTTCGGTCACGGTGCTTGAATTACGTAATTAGCGGTGGCTTATTGGGACTTCGGGGCCGTCTGTCAGTTTCAAATGTGATTAACCGCTCTGCGGAATAATAAAGTCGAGCAATTTATGTGACCAAAGGATAATTGAACTATAAGTGGCCGATAGGTATATTCCACGGAGTTTTTAATGTACCATTCGTAACTTCACTGTCCATTATGTAATTACGAACACTTGTTATTTTTGTTACGAGCCTGTTATAAAAAATTCAATTAATAACAAGTGGTCACAAGTGCGACCTATATCATTTAATGTACGGCATGCAGTCGTTCAAAAGAGTAGGCACCATTGATCGAGACCCTAATAAATATAAAGAACATTTGGCGCGGGACCCGACAACAAAAGATTAAAAAAGCGCGCTCGCATAAAAAACATCCGCGGTTATCTATTAGTATCTAGTTAGAGTTACACGTACAGATGTTACACAGAAATAATAATCCCTCCGTTTCGATGTTCGACACGAATGCGAGATAAAAAAAATATCTCTTTCACCTCAACGAAGCGAACGGTGAGTTAGACAGTTGTTCCGTTAAGCAAACATTCGGAAATAGAATACTTAGGCTAAAGTTGCTTACTCTGATTATGTTTTACATTTTAAACGGATTAATTTTAATGTTAATGTTTCACGATTTTAGGGCTTTTACCATTATCGTCTTTTTGGTAAAGAATCTATGAACTTTTGTTAAACCAGTTGGAAATTAAAAGCAGAAAACGACAGTACACATGAGAATTTCTTTTTGTCTATATCTATTATTAGCTTCTGCCGGAGACTTCATCCGCGTGGTATAGTTACTTTGGGCTAACGCTAACTTTAACTCGCGACTTCGTTTACGTAGAAGGTGAAAATATTTTTAAATAATACGTACCCCGATTTTGAAACATTCTTCATTGGTGCTCTGCTCCTAATCTTAGCGTCATGATATATAGCTTTCCTCGATAAATGAGCTATTAAACATTAAAATTTTTTTTCAAATCGGACCAGTAGATCCTGAGATTAGCGCTTTCAAGGAAACAAACTCTTCAACTTTATAATATTAGTATAGATTTTGAAAGTAAGAATAATGTAGATATCGAAAAACAAGGCCTGCATTTCTTCATTATGATAAGAAGCACCATATTTAATAATTGAAGTTAATATGAAATTGAACTGTGGTAACTTGTTTAGATATTTTAAAACCTCGTGAAGCTGTGAAAGCCCGTCACATCGGACCAACAGCGGTTTAGTAAGTTCGGAAAAAAAGATTGATCGGATACTGCGTCCATTGACGTAAGTTCGAATCCTACAATAGTCCTCAGTTTTCGGTAAGAGAAACCATCTTGATAATACAATAGCGTAAATATAGATCATTCTCATAGTTAAAATCTGTCGCTAAGCATATGTTGGTATATTCTGCAAGCTGTACTTGAGAGTCAGTTCTCCTTTAAGACTTATCATTTTGCCATTTAAGACTACATTTTAAAATTACTCTATCAATTAATTCTTGCCTGCTAGTTAAGCTGTGTTCTGGCATGAGTTGAGATTGAATTTTGTTGCTATTTAAAACTGTTTGGTTTTATTTTTATTTTAAAAATACCTAAGGATTCAAAATACATGGTAATAAAAAGTAATTTGTTTTATCTATGATTTTATATGTATGTAGACTAGTCATGGGATACCATATCCATTTAGGATGAGGTGGACTGCATACCTATTTCCTATTTCAAATATAAAAAACAATATGAAGTATACGTTTATATATTAGAAGACAGGAAAGCGGTAATAATGATTACTTATACAAAATGTTCATATTTCAATGGTATAAAAAGAGGCGCACGTGGTTTTGTAAATAAATAATAGATATAGCAGAAACAAATTCGAACGATTTCCTGTTTCGAGCACCCATCTGCTATTACCAACAAATACATAGTTCACTAAAAGATCGCATTACATTTTATGCATTGCGCATAATGTTGCCAGGGTTTATATTAGAAATAACTGGAAATATATGTATGCCATCAGGCTTCCATAAAATATAGTAATATTCAATTTTTCAGAAAAAACTGTGATTTGTGATTACGTTAAGTAAATTACGAGTCTAAATTAAGATATATAAAATTGTGTAGAATTAATTGTTATATGTACTATGATTTTTGGTTTCAATTTCAGTTGGTTAGTTTGAATTTTTCATATTAATGACCACACAAATTTGGCCTAATCTGCAATATTATTTTAGGGTTAAATAATACAATAGGTACTAAATAATAACCCGTTGGCTACGACTCTTATACAATATGTTAGTTTTTAAATACAATGGTCAGTGTTTGTATTATGCGTATTACAAACGTCTAGACAAAATAACTGTATGTCATACAATTGAGGTATACAATCAACAGCTATAAAGTAGGACTGTTGTGGGGTTTATCTTATGATATTCTTATTATATATTGTACTAGCTAACCCGGCCACGCGTTGCTGTGGCTCAGTTATTATATCATTATGTATTGATAAGAACTCATAATTGTTGTTGATAATATGACCAATAAAGATCACTTAACGATTTAAATTATTTTTTTAATATAAAGGCTAACCGACACGCCCTTTTTCCTTTTGTTTGGTTTTTCCTCGGCCTGACCTCCCCGGCTCTTGGAATTAATTTAAATGGCGATAGAGGCCGGAATGAACTCCATAAAGGAATATCTTTAAAAGTTTTTTTTTTTTTTTCTTCTATTAAAACTATAAAAAAAAATGGGGAGAGCCGCGGGACCCCGAAAAAAAAAAAAAAAAAAAAAAAAAATATGAATAATAAAGATCACTTAACGATTTAAATTATTTTTTTAATATAAAGGCTAACCGACACGCAGCGGAAGCTCTCAAAAGGAAAAAACTCCGATTTTGAAACATTCTTCATTGGTGCTCCGCTCCTATTGGTCTGAGTGTGATGATAGCCTACAGTCTTCCTCGATAAATAAACTCTCTAGCACTGCAAGATTTTTTCAAATCTGACCAGTAGTTCCTGAGATTACCCCCTACAACCTCACAAACTCACAAACTTTACCTCTTTATAATATTAGTATAGCTTACCTTTTCAAGCTGCTTCTTTTGCATTACTGCAGATTTGACCTATCTTTGGAAGCGATTTTGTTTTCAGAATGAAATGTACTCTATGTCCTTTTCTGTAATCCTGACAATGTGTGTGCAAAATTTGATAAAGTTCAGTTAATTGGTTAAGTCGTGAAAACTTAACCAAGTGATTCACTTTCGCGTTTATAATATTAGCAAGGAGTAACGTGAGCGAAGTTCTAAACAGTTGCTAGTTGTTAAATATATTAGAAAATACCTTACAAAATTAAATTACTTTATATATTACAGTTTAGTACATTGAAATTTTATTAAATTGGCGAAAATGTAAACAACTAAGACTTGCAACACTGAGAATCAGGTTGGACTTTTGCGAGATTTAGGGCTCGATTTTTTTTTTATTTTTTCGTGGCATTAAGAGGTATTAAATGTCTGCGGCGAGGCAGAGGGGCCAATTAATGCGGATAGCACAATGGACTGCGATGGGCGTGCGGCAAGTTCCGACCGGAAAGGTTCGATCGGAATACACAATCGAATGCAATATGATACCGTGTGAGGTACGAGCCACCTGTACCGAGTACTATTCATAGCGTCTGTTGAATTTTATGCATTTATTGCACATTTGACGGTTATTCTGTATTTATATGAGATTATGTTGATATAAGTTACATACGTTTCACCTACTTTAAATTATACGAATAAATACTATAAGGAAATACATGAAGTATTTTGTATAAGATATATTGAATATTATATTATTCTCGATTCTTTGACATTGAACGAATGTCTTAACAGTATTTACGTCATCTACTTTTATTTATTTCAATGATGAAAAGTGTTTTCATGTAAAACTTCTTAGGAGGGCTTTGAAGTTCTGATCCGTAACGTTTTTGTGTGACAAAAAATGGAGGGGGTGAACACTGTGTTGGGTTGAGTGTTGAAAACACTGCTACTTGTCCGATCACCGAAGTTAGGTAATCTCGGGCGCGGTTAAAATTTGGATGGGCACCACCTGGGAACACCAAGTGGCGTTGGCTCTTTGTTGTATCTTTTTAATTAAAATATTTCCCTGTAATATTAAAGTTTCACTTCTATCGCGTGTCTTTACGATACACCCTCATTTTTTTCAGAATAGTTTAAAATGACTGTAAAGAGTTCATTATTAATATATAATTTGACGAATAGTAACTTTATTTGGAATAAATTCTCGTAGTCACTTATATTAACAGCGGCATAATAACGAAAGCGTAATTAACATATAGATAAATAATAAACCAAAGTTTTTACGCGGAGAAGGTGATTGCATTTAATATAAAACAGTACTAATAAGCCTAATATCTGTATAACAATACTACTTAATATAGCAAGTATATATAACAATTTTAAAAGCCAAATATTTATTTATATGAAGAAGTCATTTTATGTGACTTAAAAATACAAAAGTAACAGATCGGTCGTTCCCAGACACTCAAGTATGCGTCTATCCTGTAACGCTGCTAACTTTTTTTATGATCCATCTAATTAATTGCTTATTATTACATAATAATATACGTACTATGACATGTTATCTATAGTAATATTATTAAGCTCATAAGATTGTTTTTAGTTTGTTTAAACGCGCTAATCCATGAAACTACCAGTCGGAATTCAAAACGTACTTTTGAAGCCTTAGTCTATTTTTGAAGAAGAGTATGGGTTATCTAACATAATACTATCTACGAACGTTTATAAGTGGAGACAAGCAAAGTACGGTAAGTGAGAACGAAGTAATAGAGCAGAGGGCGAGTCGTAGTTTGAGGTCATTACTGTGAAGTCTTGAACTGTGAATGCCTATGTAAAGCCAGTTACTATGACTCGTGACTTTGTCATATTATCGGCTCTTAACACAATGGTCACGTTATATAAGGAAACTAGCTGATTACCCCCGCTTTGTTGAACATAAACATTGACACAATGATAATCGAATTCAAAAAGTAAGTAGCCTAGATCCAGGTACGAAAAAATACGTATGTAGTTCTATGTCAATTTGCTTAGTAGTTTTATTGTGATTGAGTTTCTAAAGAATTGTATTTTCGTTATATATACAGATTATATAAGCTTACTACTTAATTGCGTGCAAATTAATGCAAAATTCTAAAAATTAAACTCGCGTGAACCTACAGCCCATAACTAGAATGTATATTTTTATATACATTAATAGAATAGAATAGAATGTATATAAACATATTTAGAACTCCATTGAAGTGATAATGGATCAATGGTATGGTAGGTATGATAAAAAGTAAACGACTATAAATGTTTTATTAAATCCGAGTCGACGCTAAAGGGGAACATTATTTTGAACAGAACATGGTGGTGGACCACAGTTTAATGTCCGTCTTGTTATTTATAAGCTATTAAGTAAAAATCTGTCGCCAAGCACCTGTTGGTTTATTCCATCAGCTGAATTTAAAACTGCCTTAGTTGATTTTAATTAATTAATTCGTGGATATCTTCACATCAGATGATTGTGGACAGGTTTATGATGATTTTACAAACTAGCTGCCTAATCCGGCTTTACACGAGTGTAATAATTAAGAAAATGATATCAAATCTTCCGACGTACGACCATGTCTATATTAATATTATAAAGAGGTAAAGTTTGTGAATTTGGATGTTCGGGGTAATCTCCGGTACTACTAATCATATCTTGAAAATTATTTTAATATTAGTAAGGTATACTATCCCTTAGTGGTATAGAGTACTTTTTATTTTGGTAAATATATATTTTCAATAATAAATGCAATTATAGTCGGCAAAAAATCTATAATTCGGCGCGCGCTGCCTGAACGGTTATAAATAAAGGAATAAAATTTATTTCAACAATATTCCTTACTTTTAGCAGTTTTAGCTTTACAAAAGAGTCCCTGGAACCATACGAGTATATCTAAATTAATAATGTAAGCCAAAAAGCTTTTATGAAAAAATAAAATATATCTTAAGGGAAGGTGGCGTTTTTTTTTCCAAAATTTTTGTTTCCGTAAAGATATAATTTGGAAATGGAAATATAAAGGGAGAGAGGGGTGATCGTAATTTGATACGATTCAGTACTCACTCCTTTGACGTGTTACATGAGCATAATATTAAGTCACCAAGATTCGCTAGGCCTGATATAGACAAGTCAGAGAGCCGTGGTTATTTCAAAATGATTTAGATGGAGGTAAGTAGCGTTAGAGTAGGTAGGCGGCGTTGCAGTCGGGTTCTAGCTTTTGTTCTAAGTTCTAAGAAACACAATTGGAAACGGTAATAGTCGTTATGGCGCAGCCGAAGTTGCGCGGGTCAACTAGTAATTGATTGAATAAAGTAATAATTGAACAAACTGAACGTGAATTCTGACAATATTTATATGTCATTCACTTTTTATATGTAGATTTTTAACCCAAATTTTTCACACTTCCGTAGGATGTTTCAGGAATTTTCTTTTGTACAAACCTTGTCTTCATGATTACAAACACAACAAGAATGGAAATACTCAAATAGGTGCAGCTGTTCTGAAGTTATGATTGATTAGACAATAGAGTACTCAAAAAGTTGTCTTTATAATGTTCTTAGCGTTTCCTTACCGAAATAAATCAAAATAGTTCAATTCACGTTAAATATGTTATCCATTTTATACATCGCGTTCCGTGCTTACGAGAAATTTCAGCGTTCCAACTTGTTTTTAACGACAGTGACCTTCATATGAGGTAAAGTTGGGTAGCAAGTTCAATCTCAGCGGGTATAAATAATTTTGATGCGGCATGTTTAGGGCACAGTGGGTGGTACCTATCTAATTAGTGAAACAGACACCGGGAACTGTCGTAAAAAATTAGCTAGATGCTTATTTTTAATTTCACGTCAATATTTGAGAACTATAAATTTTTACTGTCCCATTGAATTAAAAAATATGATACCCATTAATGTACATATATTAACTAATATTTAATAGCTTATACACATAAATAGTTGTTTCTGTTGTTTGTCCGAGCTATCTTCGAAATCTTTCAACTAATTTTGACAAGACTTATTTACAGATATGGAAGCTATATAACATAATACTTTTCCATGGGATTTAAGCAGTAATAGCAACATTTACTAGTAATAACATAAAATAGGTAAGACTGAAAAGTAGTCATGATAAAATCTTGATTACAAATATAAAAAAAAACGACCTTTATTTAAACAACGAAAGTAATTGTCACGACAATAAATTCGCGAGCATTAATTAGTTGGTTGAAAAATAATATTAATAGTAGAAAAATGTTTTTCCGTGTTATACTTGTGAGATAAAGTTGTTGCATATATTAAATATGACATCCGCTTCATTATTCTCTTTTATAAAAACAATAAATTATGCAAATATTCAAAAATATTATACGAATAAAATGGATCGTCGAAAAGCGATTAATTAAAAATAACGATGTAGTTATTAAACTATAATTTGTAATAATTATTTTTATTTACATTATATACAATATTTTTACTAAAACATGTCAAGATATTAATAAAAAATACAATTGCGCTGTAGGCTCGGAGGGACGAGCGTCGTTTCCCGGTTTTCAGACGGGTGCTTTGTGTCAGAATTTCAGCTTTCAGCAGACTATTTTGTATTAGGCTTTGACGCGAGAGGGCGTTATCAATGCTTTTTTAATTGACTGAAATGTAGTACAAACTGTGTCACTTCCACATTGTTTTAAATTAAAAATGTTATTATCGTTTATCATTGTATTAATTACAATATATTTATTTCAGTCTCCGACAACTACATATAAATGATTGTAATTATACAGTCATTGATTGGTAAGGTCTTGTAGAAGATTATGTAGTTGATTTTATATTTTATTCATAATCTTGTGTTATTTAGCTCTATATTTTGTAATGATGGTGGTATTTTACGTAATATAGTTTGGTTATGGTGCAGAAGTCAAGTGGATGGGAAAAAGCACCACAGAGCATGGATTCTGACTTGCCATAGAAACATCCTGTAAAGTTCTAACAAGATGGTCACCATCTTGCTAGTTCATTGAAATGATCGCAAGAAACTTTTAATATCATTACCTATTTGACAATGGCAGTTGTAATGTAAAAAAAAATGGGTTGCCAAAAATAAAATTATAAAAATGTCTTGTACACAGAATGACCTTTGCTATAAGTTCTCGTTAATTTAATGATATTGAGTGTTACTTTCACTCTTCCCTATAATAAACTTAACAGTAATCGTGTGCATTCGAGCTTACTACGACGTGTAATTTATATGTGGGACGACATTTAATTTCCAAGTGATAAATTTCAGAAATACAGCGCGCGGGCGCAATCCTGCTTCGCTCCACACCGCCTTGTGGGGGGCTGAGCGAATGATCGTTCGCCGGACCTTCCCTACGATATATTAAATTTTAACAGCCACCCTTAAAAGAGCTTACTTTTAATTACCTGATCTTTAACATCTGGGGCCAGGAGGTCTGCGAGATACATTGTTAATTACTGCCCGTTTTAACATCTACGATTATCGTGATGTATTATTGAAAAATATACTCCTACCATAAACGGAACGGAGTAATATTAGTTCTTAATGACCAACGATTATTTACTTCAAAGTTTAACTATTAAAATAACAGTAAGTACTTAATATATTTTCTCAGTCAAATTTACACTGATCTTTATAGCCGTTTGGATATATTTATACACGAAATTATTATGTACCGAATGGACAATTAATAAAATGTGGACGTAAAATGGAATAAGATCATTACGAAGCCCGTTTAATCTGTTAATTAATGTATATAAAACGAGTAATGCGTGGTTTGAAGGTGAATTTCATTTAATTTCTCTACGGGCGACTGACACAAGTGGACTCATGGCAATATTAAACAGGATTTGATCACCGTTTGTCAATATGATAATCGTTTCGTGTTCCTTAATGTTTAAATTTATATTTCTAATTTGTTTTAAACTAATAAATATTTGGTATCGCGTCGCTCGTAAACGTCAACATAGACTATGTAGGTGTTACGAATATACTTCTTAAGTTATTATTTCACTCATATACAATATATGAATTGAAATACTACTGAATTAAATTGTATTGGTAGATATCATAATTTATACATTACCTATACTAATGTTATAAAGTTGACGAGTTTGTTTGCTTGAACGCGCTAATCTCAGGAATTAATTGGCCGATTTGAAAAATTCTTTCAGTGTTAGATAGCTCATTTATCGAGGAATATCATGTCAGACCTATAGCGGAGCACCAATGAAGATTGTTTCAAAATCGTTTTTTTTGCGTTATCCCAAAGTAACTACTAAACTAGTAAGCTAGTAAATAATAATTAGAACGTTCTAATTATATTTTTTTATACTTTATAAGTTAGGTATAAGTGGTTTACTTTAATCTCACTTGACATGTAATTATTATATGATTTCAGACGGAAACATGCTAAACATAGGACCTAGAACATGGTTTTCAAGTGTTGCTGCCAGAATATACATGTCCTCTTGGTGATTAACTTACAGGTGATAGCTAACTATCGGGGGTTAAGAAAAGAGATGTTACCAATTCTATGGTGTCATCATGAAGGTCTCTTTCACCAAGAGTTCCGGTATATTGTAAAGTTTCAACTTACTTTGATCGACACGGTCTCCGAATATACACACTGGAGCATAATAGCTTAAAAAATAAGCTCGTAAATTACACTCTAAATACGATCCCACGCTTGTTGCGTTAATTATCATATAATATCATAAAACAACTTTTAACGTGCATGGCTTTTTTGAATACAGGAGAATCTCTGTAAATTGAACCTCGACAATTAATATTATTTTAAGAGGTATCGAAGTATGAATTTTCTCGCGAACAATAATATGTGAAAGGTAGAGAAAAAAGAAAAAGTTTTTATTGTTGGAACACATTACACGAGGTAAATAAAGAAAACAAACTTATACTTAACTAACGACCCGTCCCAGCTTCGCGCGAGTGCTTTGTAGATATTCATTTTAATGCAATACTGTTGAGGGCAGTTTTGATCTACGTGACATGTACGACGTATGTAATGTATTTAATTGGATAAGGAATAATACTGTATGGTATAAAATAAAAAGATAAAAATGGTTACTGTGGGTTATCCTTTAGAGATAAATATATACCATCGCGGACTTTTTTAGGGATCTTTTTAAGATATACAATTCCGTAGTACATTAATTTAATCTATCTCGTAAGTTTGTAAGTAATGTTTGCTGCGACATCACGTTACCAATCTTTGCATTTTTCGGCTTTTCTGTTCGATAATATGTATGTAATATACATATAAACCTTCCTTTTGAATAACTATATCTATTGCTGAAAACTTTATTAAAATCCGTTGTATAGTTTAAAAGATCTAAGGGAACAGACAACGGAAGCGACTTCATTTTATATTATGTAAAGATTAGAAATAAGAGTGTAAATAATTTGGGGTGTAAGGGGTGTCGAATAACATCATAAAACTTGAGACACCCAAGCCAACCTCACCTGCACGTGGTGCACCCTGTTGAATAACGATCGAGGCAATGGCGAAAGCGGGGCGGTAGGGTTTTACAGCCTGACTGGCTCGCAACCACCATGTATATGGCGAAAAAGCCCGTCATAGTGATTCGCTTCTGCGGGTCGCGTTTCGGGATCAGCCCGTGCATATGCAGCTTTTCGCAGGCCGGCATGACAGCGGCGACCGGCGATGGATAGTGTGTCACTGGCTGGTCGCCATTGTTTTTGGATTGTACTGTGCTTACCATCAGGCATAGTGCAGTTATTTTGCCGTGCTACAATAAAGAAAAAAAGAAATATCCAATATTAACGTCCCCATGCAGCTACATGCTGCAGTACAACTGAGAGGTATTACATTGAAAATTAAATGGGGCATCATAGCGATGTACGGAAGTATAGTCGGTGAATATATCAATTCTGTATTTCAAACACATCAATTATTGAATCTATTTCTCTTACAACTCGATGATTTTAAATACGTTGTCGATTCAAAGAACAAAATGTAAATATTTTCGTAGAACTAATTTTTCTTTTAAGCACTAACGTCCATCTATAGTTTCGTATACCAAGATGTCTGGTTTTGTAGTAGAAAGAATATATATTATAGATAAGTATAAATAAATCTGTTTAATTTTTCAAAACACCCGCCTTGAAAATACACTCGGAGAAGCGTAACTGAAGCGAAGCGGTTCTAGAATATTGGTGATATCTGCATCATTCACAATGCGAACAGTACATCGCTCCAACGTATCTAGAACAAGGAGTTATCAAGTAGAACTATCCTAGACTTGCGAACAATATTTGCGAATTCACGACCCAACTTAAGCTGTATAGAGAAGGCAAAGCTGGCTGGGCAAGAATGTAAGAATTCTAATGTGATCCCTGAAATTAAGGTATTTAAAGTTATACAAAGCTTAGTTACTTCCTAGGCTACTAGTTTATTTAAAAAAGTCTTATTCGCCTATTAACACTTTTAGTTTGTATGACTAATGTAAATTTTAAATTATGTGCATCAAATGCCTCTAATTTTTTTGGTTCCCACTTGATTATTCTGGGCTTAATTTTTATTTACTTTGCCTTTTTCTGCGTCATCAGAGAAATTGTTATCTGTTTCTGGAATATAAGAGATCTTCTGTGACATTGTCTAGGAGAAATATATTCACTGTTGGTGACGGAAGCTATACATACATATTAACATGTTCAATATAGTCATAAAAGCGAGTAGGATTCATTCTGTCAACAAAAATAACACAATTCCATGCCTATCACAAAAGCGGATACGAAACTATATCTAGTTCCCACAAAAGATGGTTGTTGTTAGGTTAGAATGCATGCGAAACCATATATGGTTTCATAGAAAAGGGCTCCCTAAATGATAGAAATTATTAGAAAACGTTATAAAGAAATAAAGTATTCTTAAAATATAATAATAATAGCACCATATTTTAATTTTTAATCAAGATATTTTAGCGTGTTTCATGTTGAAAGACTTTTTTGAAAAAGGAATTCACAGCCAATGTGTTGAACTTCACAACCACGCTTAGAAAAGTGAGGTCACAGCCAAATTGGCGTAAGACCATAGACTAATAAAAATGTTGTCGTATTACCAATGAACTAAAGAAAATGTAAATAACAAGTTTAGTAATTGCTTATGCATTAATACGCGAAAAAAAAATTGGATCTGACGAACCATATATGGGTCCGTATGCGGTAGAGGGTTAAGCAGTTAAGTAATTTGTTTATGCTTATATAGTGGTCTCTTGTTATCTTATGAATAAATAAACATTTTCTAGATGTTAGACACATTCAAGATAATTAAGATAAATATCGAGTATCTACTACCTTCATAGACATGTAAACCAAAATAATTGCTTCGTATCTTTTCCACGCATTTCAGTTAATTCTGTGACGAACGCGATAAAATGAATCAAAAATGTTCGCACTGCTATTTGATAGCGCGAAACGGAATTTGCGCGACGTTCCATCGCTACAGCTGGCTTATTTTATTTTCGTACAGACTTTATAGTAGAAAATAATAGAGTAGGAAATATGATAAAACAATCCTAGAACAACGTGAAATACTTCAAGATAACCTTTAATAAACTGAGTAATCTATTATTATTTTGATTTTATAGGCAACGCATAGTAATAAAATACAAAATACCAATGATTATGATACATCCTCGTTACAAAAAGAAAGTCAAATTGATTTAAACGAATCGTGTGTGTTAAACATTTTTTTGTTGTTGTTGATTGAATCGAGTTACGTTCGACGTATAGAGGCCGCACGCGACGGTTCCCGCGCTATCGAGCTCAAAGGGCCGCCATGTTTGCATTTCGATCTGCAAGGAACCTGTGTTTAAGTTGACTTGGGAATTATATCGCAGCGATTAGTGTAATAACTGGTTGCTTCGCGAGGCCTTCTCTTGTTTCAGCACATGGGCTTTCACTTGAGCGTCCCTTCGTATTGTATCGGCAATTTCGATTGTTCGAATCAAACGCATTGTTTTATGCTTTATAAAATTTGCCGAGCAATTTTATGATTCCTAGTATTGTTCTATCTTATTGTGACAGTTACTCTATTTTGATTCTTTAATAAATATGTATATAAGTATTTGTTATAAATATTACAATGTACTGTATCATAATAAGATAATAAATCGTGTATAAGCCACGGTGTTAATTTTCATTCGTAATGGTTTTGATAAACGGAATGAACGCTTTCAAATGACTGAAATGATAATGCAACGCAATATCATTAAGTTGGAAGATTGCATGGTGGATTATTTATGCATGGACACGATCTCAGATCGGAACGGTGTGTACCGACCTTTGTATAAATCGTTACACTTGTGACTCAAGTAAAATTTAGAGAGGTGAATTGATTGCTCGGTTTCGGTACAAGTTGTGTTCGCGGCAGTGTGTTTGCGCTGTAATGTAGCAGCGTGTTGTGCATTGTTTCGGGATAAGATAAATATTGATTGTACCACAAAGAGGCGCTTGTAATTGCGTGTGCGGCCGAACGGAGCTTTTATAAAACTCGCTGGAAACCGCACGGAATGTAAACCAGAATGCTCCAGGACATTAATGTGTATTTATTGAGAGCGTCGAGTAATGTTTTTATCGGATGCGTTTAAAGACTTAAACGTGGACTCATGCGGATTGTAATATACTATCGATTTTTAATTTGTACTTAATTCATGGTACAACTTTTAAACATCTTTTATGTTTGTATAATTTTATTATATTGTTGGGTTTCTTTAAATTTCATTCAGTAGTTGCTATGACGTGTGAAAAGATATCATTGAGTCAATAATTTTAAAAGTGTATACTACACCATTATTATTACTGGAAAGAAGTTACCTAAGACAGTTTACGGAAGAAGTTGATTGGTAGAAATCGGCACGCAAGTAAAAAGCGTTATACCTTTCCAAACGTTGTCTTACTCTCTCTATCTGTCTCTCTATATTTAATACGAGTGTGTGTGTGCGTGGGAGCATTGAAATTCAAGCAAACGAATATCGTGCTTTGCTGGTTAGGTATAAAATTTACTAATGAAAGCTAATTCAAAGTTCAAAGAAAAGATAGGTTCAATATAAGATATAAAAACTCTCGATAATAGAAAATGTGACACCAAACTATGTAAATATGTTATCCTAATTAACAGTGTTTTATCCTTCGAAATATCACGCAATATAGGATCGATAGAAAATTTGATAGCAAACGGCTCGATAGTTAGTTTAAATGCGTAGTTTCGGAGAGCTGCATGTCGATCATATAAAAATAAGTAGGGGTTTAAGGCACAGCCAGCTAACTGTTATTTTGAGTACCCCACGTCGTATCCCGAGGGGAAGATATATACACTCAGAGTGTGAGCTACGACTGGACGCTGCAGTTACACGCTGTGTCTCGAAGAACAGAACTGTTCACAATGAGTGAGGTCAGGTTGTTGAATTTTGATTTGGGGATACCGCAGTATCTCCTCGGAGGCCGGCTTTCTTACTCGCAGGATCCCTACTCTGGGAGCTGGAGGTGGAAGTTCTTGCTGCCACATACAATTATGCGACAGTTAGCAAACGAAGAGGGGAGCCTCCAGCTCTCATGGAAATTGAAGAGAAGAGACGGAGAGTCTATGAACACATGTCCGTAAAGACATTACACTCTATCTGAGTGTGTTGCGTGGGAGGATCGGTGCGAAATCTGGCTGTGGTGATAGGAGACGATTTTTTCCTGCCAAGCGTGGTAAAAGTCATGTTCGGTGGCGAGGTTGGATGGAACGCAGTGGCTTTTTCCGCGAGGAGATCGTCCTATAGAAGAAGGCGGTGGATCGGGTCCGTGAAGAGTACCTTTTAAGCGGCCATCTCTGCAAACGGAGGACAGGCGAAAGGAGAAGGCGTTTTGCTCGCCTCCATCCACCATCGTCGCCGAATCTGGAGAGATAGTTCCCCCGATCCATCGCTCCACTGCAAAGGTTCGGCTTACGTGTTTCCTTATTAGGCCGTGGACTGGCGGCGTATAACGCTGGGCCGATCGCTGAAGCAGCATGGTGTTTGCAAGACCGACCCCATGCCACCCACTAAAGCGGTGATGGCACTCGTATATAAAAAAAGAAAAAGGTTGTTTAATTTTAATACAATACAATTTCCCTATGATTTTGTTAATTATTGTTTTTTACATTTAATTTAATAGCTAGTTATAAAATAAAATAATAATATGTAAAAGTAAAACCATTTAAAAAAAGTAACAAATTACACGCACGCCTACAATATATTTTCAGTTGGAACGCTTACGTTTCATAGCAGAAAAACTGCATGTTTTATTTTTGGACGAGTTTTAAAATAGTTCTTTAGCTTCCCACTTTTGTTAAAACGCTACGTTGGTATGATGCAATTGTTTTTTTATAGTTATGATGTGATGCACTGCTGTAAACGATACATAGGCATGCCAAAAGGAAAGTGATTATTTTTTTAACAACGCAGTTTAAAGGAAATATATTATTAGATTACGGTTTTAATATTGTGATAACGAAGATAATCTTTCTTGTTAATAATGCCTTTGTATAAAATATATGGTTTGGTATATCTAAATAATTACAGTAACTTTTAATTGCAATTTAACGCAGACTAAGTCATAGATGGTTGTTAGTTTAATATCTATTATACTTGTAAAACACGTTTGTTTGAATACTTTTCTACCAATCATACTTAAACGGCTGGACGGATTCTAATCAAATTTGGTGTAGAAGTTAATTATATCATGGAATGGGATATTTACATTTTTATCGGCTATGGAAGCGGGTGGGTAATAAATATTAAGTTTATAAGAAAATAATTAGATAGTAAATATATAATCTTAATTAATTCATCGATTTATAAATTTGGATGACTAACAGTTATAATATACAATAAATAACATAATAACCGATAAATAACATGATAAATAACAAAATACGATCACTTGCATCATTGGGTACTAACTGAACCTAATAATAATAAAGTGGAAAAATATTAATTATCTATTACTGTTTGCAACCACCGTCACTACAGAACTGCCTGTTTAAAAATGTCTCGCCTTACTTAGAGTAGTATTAGAGAGTAGTATTCGAACTTCGCTCATGCTCATACAATTCAAGGAGTGACTAGTTCGCCATAATTTTGAATTTTGCCGGTAATTTGTAGAAACGGTTGGTAGCGATAGAAGGATTTGAGAAGAGATTTGTTGTTACTGTATTGTCTATTTTTATTTACGTAACAGATTTAGTTGTTACAAAAGCGAATGGAACTGACTGAATCCGGAGAGTTGCATATGGGATGTGTAGTCTCGATTCTTTTTCGTCTCGTAATTCACATATGGAGTCAACTGCACATTGGTCTTTATTTTCGTTGTTTAAAACGAGAGACCAATTATAAAAGTTAATCAAAGTAGGTCAATTTTAAAATCCATTACTGTTATTAATGACTAGTGAGCTTGTACTCGTATTATATTTCTTTATCTTTGTGTGACAAAAAGAACTGACATACTCTGTCTTCAGAAGTAGTGAATTGTCTGAGTTCAGTTATAATTGTGGTCCTATTTCAGCTTTCGAATTAATATCTACAAGTTGCATTGACTATTAATTTATTAGCATCTTTTGGACTGCGGGTTAGTTTGCTACTTCGTAAACCAATCTGTATTTCATTTGAGTATATTTTTCTACGATCACCATTGTGAAAAAGTTCCATTGACAGTCGAAGACTCTTGACTTCTGATTGGAAGTTTTATATAATACTAGCTATATTTGTAGCAGATAGTATTTTTGTAATAGTTACTTCAGTTATACCAAAATGTGTAAATATTCAATGTGCTTAAATAAATACACATACCAATTCTCATGGCGAACGGTTGAACGATACAGAAAACCTAGCAAGTGGTGGCGTGGAAGGATGGTGGCGATTTAAAATGGATAAGGACCTTGTCCATGAACAAGAAAACTTTACCAAAAAATAAAAAACTTACTTCAAAAAATAACTACTCTAAAAATGCATCAGAACGTCTTTGGTCATAGTTAGTTATTACCAGGTTTTAGAAATTCCCTGGTATGTCTTCAAAATTCAAGATTTAATGGTAATATTGGCAATGAAATAGGACTCTCTTGAAGGTATCCTCTTACCAATAAAAAAATAATTTCCAAATCGATTTATATATGATGACGTTCTGAGGCCACAAACTTATAAAAATATATAACCAAGTTGAGAACTTCTTCTTTCTTGAAGTCGGTTAAAAATACCTAGTGGTGCTAATTTTTATGATCATCGGTTAAATAGTATTGGAGTTTGTTAACATCACTCTCTATATCTTCAGAGGGAGGAGGAAAAATACCACACTGTACACGAAACCTCAACGTACGATCAGTAATAAAAAAAATGTAAGACGTTCTTATAACAGAATTAGAAGCGATTATTTTTATATAAGCACATTCTTGTATGATGTCATTCATGTTATTCAAGATACAAGAGAAGGAACATCAGTTAAGTGCCATCGATTGTCTAAATTAAATCAAGTGGGAACCTTGTCGGAGATCGCGCTCCTTGCGCGGTGACTTGCGGATGCTATTGTTCAAAGCATGACGAAGTCACGCGTTCATTGACGATTAATAAATAAATCTGGGACAACGATTGGATGGATATTATTTTAAAATTTGGTACATTGCTAATAACATAGTAATTAAATTAATAATTAAATTAAACAATTAATTTTGAATGTATAGGTAGGTGTTTTTAAAAATTACTGATAATATTATAATTGTGAAAATAACTCTGTCTGTATTTGTGTTTGTTACATTTTCTTGATTAAATATATAGTGATTGCGATGAAATTTCGAATACAGGTAGCCTGACACCTTAAGAAGGCCCATCGTTATTATCATCTCACTCTTATCTCACCTAGATAGAGTCAGCACAACTTCTCAGTCTCTCAATCTGCCACAATCTCTGTTTTCACACTTTTTATACACGTATAAGTTTAAATAATCCGTTACTACCTTTTCCGTCTTCCTCTACTCCTTTATCTGTCCAGTTTGTAACTTTTCTGGTTATATGACTATTGTAGTGACATGGACTAATATTCCTCATCAATATATTAAAACAGTAGCAGATTTTGTACAGGAAAAAAATCACTACATTTATTACGTGTCACCACGTATATTTTAATGGTCTCTTTGCATGTATTGTTACAATACGCATTTTCTATTATGAAAAGGATTTCCATGTAATAGTAAATAACTTTGTAATTTAGTGGCCTTCACATTCTAGGACAAAAATTAGCATTCAGATGACGTAACTATTGTCGAGACATGGTTAAATAGCTTTAATTAAGAATGTTGGCGCCATTCGCTTTACACATAGCGGTAACCGTCTGGTCTCTTCACCACATGTCTCACAGTTACTTTGATTATGTCGATGGGAAATGAACGATGCGTACAGAACGTATACAACAATAGTAAGAGGAAAAACATTGGTATGAGGAAAATCTTAATGCGTCTATGTTAAACACTTCTGTGTAACTATGCAGATGGTAAAAACCATAATTTTAGTAACCAACATATTAAATTATGTTACAGTGATAATTTTTTAGATAATCGACGATAGATGCAAAGCAATTTGGAACAATTAATTTTGTGTAGCTATTACCCAATGTTCATTTTAAAATCAGTGTCATCTTTCGGGAATTTACATTCTAGAGTATGGTACAGTGCTTTTTTTAATCTTTCTGTAATGCCCAGGTATACTAGTAGTTGAATTATATGCATTCTATGTAAAAGATTTAAGCATTGCTTTTCTATATTGATATATGCTATGAAGTACTTCATGGAAGCAGTTTTCAGTATCAAATTTAGGACGTAACATGAACGTAGTTCCATGTAAATTTATACTAATATTATAAAGCCGAAGAGTTTGTTTAAAAAAAAACAGTATTAAATAGCTATATATTGAAGTTGGCTATAGGTTATATATCATAACGCTAAGACCAATAGGAGCGGAGCATCAATGAATAATGTTTCAAAATATTTTTTTTTGAGAGCTTCCTCTGTCTTCGCTGCTTAAACGGTAACTATTCCTCGCGTACGAAGTCACTGGTCGCTAGTAACTAATAAAATTACGCAAAATCTTGATAATTGATTTGGTTTAATTTGCTCCAAATTCTGACCGTGTCGTGGCTTACGACTAGTCCACTGACCAACCACCATCAGAAACACTGACAGCTGCATTAAAAAATCTATTAATATTCACTTAGCCGTTTTGCCTCTTATAATTGTTATGTCGATATTAGACGCGAACAGTTGTCTACTAGTGTAGCTGCGGGTAATTGTGCGGGAAGTGATTATTTTGCTATTCAGATATTTGTCTATTTCCCTGGAGTAGTTTTAAATCCATTACGCTTGAATGTCACACGGTAATTTTCCAGTAGCAGCCTCCGAAGTCGCCCACACGCGGTGTTTATAGCTCGAAAAGAGCTAATAACTATTATATAGAAAATGTTTGTGCCGGTCGCGTCAGTGAAAATTATGATTAATATCTGTTTAGGTAACGGTGTATGAGGGACCTGATGCGGTCATGTGAATCTTTCGATTGTAAACACTTCACACAATGAGATTTACTCGATGCAGAATGGTTTAAATTATAGTTATTAAAACGTTTTTAACATTCAAGTTTGATAGGTGTGAATAATATGTGTTAGTGTAACAGGAAGCTTGATCACTAATAGATTCTAAAACACTCTTGAATATATAGAAATTCTTTAAATCTATAAAAAAATATGGTATAACAACTATAAATAGGAGGTTATAACTGATATAAATAATTAATAACGCTGTTGTGCTACATTATAACAATTGTGGTTGTGCGTTGTTGTCAATTTTTCCGCTGTTGGGTAAATTGTTGTTTTATATCATATTGCTCTTTGTGTATCATTCTATTATCTATGACACGATAATGAATTGTGTAGACGTTGTTTGTAACGTATTTTGTGACTGTGAACGAGATGGAGTGCTTTTTCTTTCTCACCTATTGGACGTTGCATAATGATTGCTTATTCATATGTTGCGATAACAGCGGTTGACTATTGTCATTGGCAATAACAATAACGGAAAACGGATAATCAACAGCAGAATAACTATATCCTCAATAATCTGTTATCTATAACGTTGGAATAATGTATTACATTATTAGAGACTGTAATAAGACTTCGTTCGTGTGGAATTTACTTTGGGCTAACGCTAACACGTACCGTAAGCTCTCCAAAGGGAAAAAATCTCGGTTCTGAAACATTCTTCATTGCTCCTCGGCTCCTATTAATCTTGATAACCGTGATATATAGCATACAACCTGTTTCGATAAACGAGCTCAAATTGGCCCAGTAGTTCCTAAGATTAGCACTTTCAAGCAAAGAAACTCTTCAGTTTTATAATATTAGTGTAGAAAAGATGCAATTTTGACCGAAATCATTTTATAACCAAAACCAAATGTGACTTAAAACTATCGACAAAACGCAGGTGATATATATTAATAAATATTTTAATTGTAATTATCACCTTTACTGAGTATTCACTACAATGTTCATAAATAAATTTGATTTGTAATATGTCTCGAGTATGACACGATATTGAATACTGACTAAATCTTAATAGAAATATTAATGGAGATAGTGTAGACACTTTTTTAGCACTTAACCGATAACAATATGAGAGTTATCTGAATCTTAGTATAATAAAATTTCAATCAGATATGCAATATTGGAGAGCGCCGGAGGCCTACCTCCCCAACCCCCTCCCATCCCCTGTCTTCGTCCCCTCCCCCAAACACACGCTGGCAATGCATTGGTGACTCCTCTGGTGTTGTTAGTGTCTATGGACGGCGGTGATCATTTAACATCAGGTAACCCAACTGTTCCTTTGAATCCTATGATAAAAAAATAAATGTATATTATTTTGAAGCTAAAAATATATGAAAAATAACAGACGGGAAACTTTGACCCCGAACAGAAATCTTTGATAGCAACTGATAATAATGATGAATTGTTTATCTCCGCATATACCGTGTTTACATGTAGTCAGCTGACTACTTCTCTAACATGATATGTCTCCAAGCGATGTTATCTATGTTCGGGTCTTGTTTACTCGGGAATTGAAGATTATCATATTCAAATGTTATTAGCATTTAGCACAACTATTAATCTAGCCAGGGTAATGCAAAATTATTGATTGTGAAAATGTTATATAATTTGTTTAAAATTAAAAATACTTCAGCTCTGCCGTCTTTATATGAGATTAAATTTTGCTCGCGTCTTCGTTCGAGTTATTTAGATTTGACCTATCCCTCTGCAATAGTACTTTTTCCAGATCAAAGGTATTTTATGTCCTTTTTTGCTATCCCTGATGCACGTGTATGCAAAAAATCAGTGAGTGGAGAAGAAGTTTAGGCGTACGAACGTAACAAACTTACATGTGCATTTATAATATTAGTTACGAAGTTAGAATATTGCAATTTATTGTTATGGTGGTACCTTATTTGTAATCATAATGAAGTAATTTGAATTAAAATTTGATATCTATACATATAATAAGAATGTAAATGTAACGTGTCTGTATCTACTTTTTACATTTTTGTGAAAAAAATAATGTTGCAGGTGTCTTGGAATAAGTAATAAAATTCATTTTAATGAATTTTAGAAATTTCTGTCTGTCTGTTTATTTGAACACGCATCACTGCTAAAGTACTGCGTTCGCGATAAAACCCATAAATCATAAAGCGTATCCGTGAGTAACATTAAGTCTTGATTTCATTAAAATCAGTTCACTTTGTCAAAAGTTATTGTAATTTTAATGACGATGAGACTTAAATACGTGAGATAAGCAGATAATTAAATGGACTTAATACATTCAGATGATTTTATTAGTCACTGTTTTTTTACATTAGGTTCCACGCGGACGGTGTCGCGGGCACAGTTAGTATTATATAATGCGTAAAATATGTAGGTATGTAAATGGGGTGAACAAGGAAATTTAGACGTATCTCAATAACTGGTGATTAGTAGAAATATGATCTTATGTATGTTCCTTTTTCTATAATAACTAGCTGTAATCCGCGATTTAACTGAAGAAAAAATATATTTTTTCATGGTAAAAATGCGTGTGGGCGCGTGTTTGGACTCTGCTTCTTTAGTTTATTACATTTTCGGGAATCCTAAGTTTTATCCTAAGCTATAAAACAATGAAGATCTCGTCAAAGTCGGTTCAACCGTTTAGGAGAGTAGCCTTTCGTAGCCTTTTAGCCGTATATACTTTCATGTCCATTTAGCAAAAAGTTGTTATTCTGCCATCTCAAAGAGACATTTTAATTTTAATTATTTGTTTGGATTAGTATTTCAAGGTTATCAGAAAGAGTTTTTATCTGAAAAGGTTTTCCTATTAGTGTTGATAGTTACATGTACGCCTGCGCAGGAACATGTTTGGAGGCGTTCTGAAACACTGATGGCTCCCTGTTTAATAATAGTCCTAGTGATATTATCTAGCGGGCAGCGTCCGCCTTCAACCGCTCTGGTAATCCTCACCGCCGTCATTATGCAATTGAAACTTAGTGAATTATTATCCAACATTATAATCTCGGTAAATAAATATACTACTACCTCGTATTACAATTAAAGTTTTTAGTGCAGTTGAATACAAAAACCGACACACTCTTTATATCCTTTTTTTTTTTATTTACGTGGGGAAATCCTTTATGGATACGCCACCCTCTCGGGGGAGAGAGTGGGTTATGTCCGACTCGCACGGACTAAAACCCCACGGTGTACCGTCCGCCGTATGGTAGGTTATATCCTAAACTTTTTGATCGCTTGCTGTAAATCCTTTAGGAGTTGATATTTAAAAAAAACGTTGATTCATTCTATACATATCTAAAATGAAAGTGTCCGTTGTTTTGTATGGGCTTATTTTTGAAACGGTTCGGTAATTCAATTATCGAAAACAAACTTAAAAAATATTTTGGATTTGCATTTGGGCTTAACTTATGAGGAAATCGAAGAACTTCTGTCTTTTAAATAGTTTGGCTAAAACTGAGTTTCCAAAAATCGTATCTAATAGTGTGTGATTGTGAAGATATGCTATAATCCACACATAAAGAAAAATATATACTCACTCACGCTTAGTAGCTTTTAGTTCTTTAATTTCTTTATTATATTACATTACATAAAAACACTATAGTCGCATTTTTACTATAGTTACTTTTATTCTTATGTCTTCTAGTTTATAAAATAATTATTGTTTACAATATGTTTCCGGAGGTGAGCGACAGTAACTGTAAACAGTTACTAACAAAACAGTGGTTACCTAATAGTTGTCATATTGTTAATATTTATAAATTCTGAAATTTTTTAAACGAATAATAACATAATAGCTATAATTTTCGAAAAATTTCAACTTATTTTGTCAAAATCTTATGTAATATACAAATACCTTTTTAGAATGTTATTTATATTACATATTATTATACTTTTCTATAGGTGTTAAGTAGTAATGATAACACCGTTCTCTTGAAAGAATAACACCATTTTCTCGCTAGAACGAAGGCGTATCTAATTGTATTTAAAAAAAGAGCATAAGTGACGAGTTTAAATATCATACAAAAGCATTACGTTTTTATGGGCGACAAATTTCACATTATTTACATCTTTAGAAGTCGAGAGAATGCTGTTAGCCTATACACATAAAAATACATATTATACAACATGACTTTATACTTTTTTAATTCATACTAGGTGGCTTTAAGTGGTAGAGCCACGCTGAAGCTATTACTGGTTTCAGCCTGAATGGGTCGCCTCGCCCGGGGTACTACCATCCGACCCACAGAAACCCCGATGTGAAGTAATAGTGCTTGCATTGTTGCGTTTCGTTCGGTCAGTGAGAGCGCCGGAGGACCACATTCCTCCCCTCTTCACTCCCCTTTCCCCCTTCCTCCCAAACACAAGTTGGCAACGCACTTGCGATTCCCCTAGTGTTGCTAGTGTCTATGGATGGCGGTGATCACTTAACATCAGGTGACCAGCCTGTTCGTTTGTCTCCTATGATATAAAAAAAATACTAAATTAAAAAACGAGAGGGTATATTATGCTTTCATTGTAAAGATGCTTACTATGCAGTTCAAAAATCAAAATCAAAAAAATACTTTCATTTTGGGCCCTGAGAAGGCCTTTATCAACGTCAAATCTATTGTATTTGTGATGCAGACAACAATTATTCTAGACCAATGTAATACGTAACTATATTGGTTCGTAGTATCAAATACTCCGCATAGGTATTCCTGGAAAGTCGTTGAGGATTGCTCTCTGGAGTACCAAAGCTGGCTGTAATTAAATTTATGCAGACTTGCTTTGATTTGACGTTGAGATAGTTTACTATTGATATATCTAATATTATTCATATTGCTGTAATGGTTATGTTTCGAAAATCATAGAAAATTACGACTGCGGATAACGTTTTGATTTTTATGGGTTTCAATAGAAAAATACATAGAACGGTCAAAGATATTGCGGCAATTCAAATTGTTACCTGCAAGTTTATTGTTACATTTAAGTTTGCACGACGAATTTAATTTACAGATTTTTATTTTATTGTAAAGTAAGACTGATACATTTTTTTTAATGTATAAGTCCTGTAACATTTTCGGGGTTGAAGTAAAAAAATAAAGTGGTACAAACGTCTATAAATCATTTACAATCGAACCCCGTTAACACAATTTTGATATCTCAAAGTGGGGTGCTGGTGAAATTATGAAAACGCTATAATTTTTTTTCACTTTGAGGTACAAACGAAAATAAAAGCGGTACAAACGGGTACAAACAAAGCACTATCGAATGGTATTTTCATAATATATTTTTTTAATAGTGTGGTTCCAACTTCACATAGGTCCGGTTAAATATTCTTGTTGTAAATCTATGCATAGGATTAAAGTTGATGTATCTGTTTTATGCCAGGCTACTTTAGGACACTGGAAAATATTGAACCGATTTCAGCGAGACTTTTAAATATAAATAGAGGCCTTCTCAGAGTATTATTATTATTCTATTTTATAAGTGAGAAGCAGTAACGTTAAATTTTGGTAGAGTTAACTTAAAATCGGTTAGTGGTAATGAGAATATTACGATAAAAAAATATCTGTCTAAAATTAACAAAAAAAAACATTTAGCATACATGCAATATCATTATGATGTTCTTAGTTTTAACCCACATAAGTAGGGTCGGCACAACATGTTTTTATCTTCCAATCTTCTCTAAGATGTCACCTCAGTATTCACAACCTTTATACACATATCATTCTTCACACAGTCCATCCATACTTTCTTCGGTCATCCTTTATCAGTCCACCTCATACTAAAACTGTTCGGGTCACATGATTTTCATTTATCCTTATGGCATGTCCATACCATGCTAACATATTACTCTTCAGCTTCTGTGTGACTGGTACTATTTTCAAACTTACTATTATATACTCATTTCTAATCTTATCGATCTCTGCCAAATGTAATCTTTTTCATCCATTTCTTTCGAATCCCAGAACACGTCGGACACATACAGAATGATGGCTCTTATTTAATACGCCTTTTTAAGGACATTCGCCAATCACAAACGACCTTAAATATAATAGTTGCGAGGTGGTAAAGTCACGCTGAAGCTATTACTGGTTTCAGTATGAATGGGTCGGCTCGCCCGGGGTACTACCACCTGACCCACAGAAACACCGACGTGAAGTAATAGTGCTTGCATTGTTGCGTTTCGTTCGGTCAGTTAGAGCGCCGGAGGCACATCTCCCTTTCCATCCATCCCTCCCTTCTCCTTCTCCCCTATCTCTCCCCAAACACAGGCTGGCAACACATTTGCGAGTCCCCTGGTGTTGCTAGTGTCTATGGACGGCGGGGATCACTTACCATCAGGTGACCCGCCTGTTCGTTTGCCTCCTATAATATAAAAAAAAATGAAAACAAAACAGTTATCATGTGATAATAAAATTATATTCGTAGGAACGCGATCCCGAGTATTATCTAGTTATGAATATATTTTAAATTGACATTTGTTATTCGTGACCGTTGAAATCTTGGCTTAATCAAATAATGCGTGCCAATAAGATAACAAACAGTTTACCAAATCAATATAGATCAAAATAATATATTCTCTTAAGACGTTATCTTTGACATGATGTCAATCAAATGTTTTTATGTGTAACGAGTCACGAACACTGCTGTTAAACGTATAGAATATTTATATCTTAATATATATATTTCTTGTGTGCGTGTGTATGTGACTGAACTCCTCCTAAACGACTGGACCGATTTTGATGAAATTTTTTGTGCGTGTTCGAGTGGATCCGAGAATGGTTTAGATTCACAATTGGAACCGGTAGGTGGCGCTGCGATCGACTTTTAGGATTTTTTTTGTTTTCAAGGCAGGACAACGTCCGCCCGGTCCGCTAGTTTAAATGTAAATTATTGTACGATAATTATTGTACTACTATATACTATATGTATATACTATTTATGAAATACACTTTTATTTATTAGAATAAAATATAAATATAACATTTACTTTCAGAGTCAATTGTTATTTTCAACGTATATTTTTGAAGTGAAAACTTTTTTTTTTCGAACTGACTACGCTATTGACCTAGCAAGGTCTTAACAGCTTCACCGGACTACAAGTGAAAACTTCTTAAGCCGCGTTGAGCGGTACTTTTGGCAGAAGATAAATTTATAATTTCGCGTCGTGACATGCTAGTAAGCATGACCGACCGGATTACGCTTGCGTCAGACTAACATCGCGTAGTATAGGGGCCTGTGTACATCTAATATTGATGTTTTGTAGAATAATAAATTGTATAGAAATGTATACAATTATTGTTCGGAGTGCCAATAGATGTGAAAACAGAATAATGATAATAATTTCAATTTACAAATTATGAAATTTTAATAATTCACACTATAATTTATATAAAAATTCAAAACAGTAGGTACACGGCTATTGTATTATATGGAGTTTTTACTTCTGTCGGCAGTCTTTATGACTGCCTCGATTTTTTTTATCGTCAGTTTTTATGAATGTATTTCTTATATAGTGTCCAAGTATCCTGTTATCCTTATTAAGCTTAAATAGATAGGTTTTTTTTTATACATTATATAGGTTTTAGCATTTAACGATAACTTCACCTAATGTTATACAATGTGGTCTAAGAGGAAAAACTGGTTAAGCCTATGGACTGAATTTGAGGGTGGTAGCCGGACAGGAGAGGACAGGTAGAGAATGCCTTACTACCAGGTTATGGTTTCATACGATGTTTTCCTTCATCGAAAATTTCAGCTTTTCCAAAAAGTCCGAACACTAAGCCATATATTTACTAAACCGAATTGATTTACGGCGTGGGGCAGTAAACAAAATAAACAGGCATCAATAAGATCGATGCGGTCGTGCGGTCTCCTATAAAAACTTTAAACTAAATTACTAATCACTATAAAGCAAACATTCAATTTACAAGGCGGGTTAATTGCGCTCGCCAGTAAGACGCTTTGTAAAAAGTCAGCTAAAAACCGTATCTTAACTTATTTCTTAATTATAGAGTAATTCGTGGCGGCGACGCAGGCTTCGTGCCGGTACAACGTCGACTGTCCCATTCCAACGATTATCTACCAATGTGTCCTTATTACGAAAGGGTAAGGTTTATTTTAGTGTGCACAAAAATAAAAATAGTCATACGCTAGTCTTGGCGAATGGTATCTCCAATAATTATATGGTTCAGATAGAGGTTATCAGCCTCCGGTGCCATGTAAGCATACCTTCTATCATCGGTAGATCTGCACTAATTTTATTTTTATTTAAAAAAGATCTTCATATGATTTTTCATGTGAATTGAATCTCTAATTTAATTACACTAAAATGCATGTAACTGTTTTCCACAACTGCATAGAGTTTAAATGTACAATTAGGTGTTTTTTTTATAGAAAAGAGTAATTTTTTTATATCAAAAAGTGCCGTGAATTTTTTACGTTCATAAATCATTTTTATTATGCATGGGTGTAACTACAACCGTAATCAAATATTAATAGAAAGAACAGCCTTATAACAAGTATTAGGTCTGTAAAAAGTATAGCGCTTCCAGTCTATATCCAAGTCTCGAGACTCGTTCAAATGTTATATTGCGTGAATTTACTTGAAACAGTCGAAAATTATTAAACTTAATTCAATAAACATTATGCACACTTTATTTTGTCTGTAAGTTTGTCTTGTGCACCCCTAGACTTGGTAGAGAATTATTTTTCCTTCATTTTTTCAGGTACATGCAATAAAGTATAAATTGTGTAGATATAAATAAGAAAGGAATGTATATTCTTTGTTCAAGAAAATTCCGAAATGGCTAAAGATATTTCTACGAGCGTTTTACAGCCTTATATAAGTATTTTCATAGCATTATCTTGGTTGCATATTATTTATACTATTCAATAATTGCAAAGCACTGAAGGTAACTTAAAGTCTATAAAAGATATAAGATATTTGATTGAAGAAAGCGTTACTTTGCGGAAATTCATCATTATTTGGAGTTAGCCGAAGTTGATTTGGACAGATTTAATACATAATTAAACTTGCTTACTTACTTAACCATTCGTATCTCTCGCATTTGTCGGTGTATTACGAGTCTTGCGAACTGACTACAACTGTTGCACTTAAAAGTTATCCATTTAAAGTTTACCTTACGCCATCTTCAACGTCAAAAACACTTAATAAACATTTGAAATAGTATTCAAATTTGTTTTCAATAAACTGGCATTATTTACGCTTCCATATGAATTATAAAACTAAGAATTGTTGTTGTGAGGTGACATAACAAAAGGTTACCTACACGAAATAAAGCTCGAGCAGTATAGTCTAATTTAGAAAAGCCAGACAAATAAATTATCTTCTAATCCTTAATATGTAAGGGGAGATAAGGACGTAAATTAGTACACACTTTTGTTGTTAGCTTTGTAAATCGTTATTAATCGTCTTTACTGTATGTAAATATTTTAGTAACATGAATTTACTAAGATAACATATATAAAGAGATGGTTAAATAATGATATAAGTTTAATATATAAATAGTTGAATAAACAGCTTTTAAAATAAGTAATTCCAAACACTGCAATATTTGATAGAATATACAAGATAGACAGTGTACTGGGACAAAGGTTGTTGTTGAGGGTATTGGTTTTATAAATTATCCGTTTATACCAATAACAATAAAAATGTATTTAATAGGCTGAAAATCATTTTCATTAAATATAAAATTGATGTATTTATATATTTTTTGGAATTTTTTAACTTATATTTTATAATTATTATCTATATATGTATAACGAGATTACAGTTCTTTTGAGGCCCAATCACGTCAAAACTACTGAATATTTCTTCATAAGATTATGACCATTTAATGCAGAGTATTTCATAGATTGTTGTAAGCTACTTATTTTTTGAATCTCATTGACCATTTGTCATTTTTTTAATGTACACAGTAAAGCATATCGTTAGCCGATTAGTGTATCTATAGATTAATTATAGTTACTCGAAATATATCACTTTACTCCGTAAATATAATAAGTCTGTCCGATTTTTTTAATACATAATTGATCGTAAACAAGTACAATTACTAGTAAAAATATATAATACAACATAATTGCAAAACTGCCCTTTTTGGTTAGCAGAAGACATACTAAAATGTTGCAAAAGTAATGCCACTCTGACTTGATAATTTTTTATTCCTACGGTTATAATTAACGGAGTTATTTCGTTTATACCTATAACTATGAATATTTATATCCATATTAGTGCGATCATCAGTAAATGCTAAAAATCCATCAGGTAGCAATTGGAACCATCACGTTTCCGCCGTAGTAAAGAGATACGTATGCGCTCAATTCTGAGTATTTTGCAATTCGATACACTTCCACACTTGCTAGGCATTTGACAGTGGTTGTGTTTTGTGTATACTTTCACTCGCATTTTATATTTAATTTAACATTAGTCATTACGCAAACATTGTTTTTTAAGATTTAGCGCTAACTTATAGTCTATCTTCTATCTAAATTCTTCTTTTATGTAAGGCTCATTAACATTTCATTTAGCGAGTATTAAAAATTAAAATTAGGAGCTCATCTTTTATGGGAATTTTTGTTTATGTTTTGAGCAATATTTCGTCAAAAATATTTATAAAATACGATCTTTACGTGTAATCAAATATTGGAAATCTTTAAATATATATACTTGTAATACTACACTAATTACATATAATACATTAATTATAATATTATAATACGTAATAATAAAAACATATATTTTGGAACAATACACTCCGTGATAGATAGGAGACATGGCTTATTATGAATGCAACTGAATATCCATGACTCGTGCGTTACCAAGCGCGTTTGATGCCGAGTCGAGCCGAGTAAACCCGATTCAGCGTCACTGAACCGAGCGTGGCGGTTCACTGGTTAATGCGCCTAACCTTTGGACTGTCCAAAACCATAAGGGTTTAAGCTTCATACAGACGAATGTAGACCTTATGATGCACTGGTCAACATACTGTTAGCAGCATAAGTAAAAAAAATACCGTATCTATTATAATATTTGATAATAACAAATTATGTAATGTAAAATTATAATCTAAAAATAATTGCCTAGATATTTGAAAACTATTAGAAGATTTGGGGCTTAAAAATATAATAAAATAAATAATATAAATTTAACGTGTTTATACTTCTTAGATTTTTGAGAAAAAAAAGTTGCAGGTGTCATGCTATCTATATCTTCTTCTATACATATAATAATAATGTCAATCTAACGTGCCTATACTTTTTAGATTGTTCTGAAAAAAACTGTTGCAGGTTTTTTGTAATAAGCAATAAAATACATTTCAATCATTTTTAGAAATGTCTGTCTGTATGTTTGTATGAACACGCATCACTGTTAAAGTACTGCGTCCATGATCAAGAAACACCAAGAAAATCATAAAGCATATCCTCGAGTAACATTTGGTCTTAGTTTCATTAAAATCGGTTCCATCCATTAAATGTTATTGTAATTTTAATAACGACGCGACTTAAGTACGAGAGAAAAGTAGATAAGCAAATGGACTTAATACATTCAGATGATCTTATTAGTCACTGTTTTTTTACATTAGGTCCCACGCGGACGGAGTCACGGGCACAGCTAGTACACTATAAAAATCGGTGGCATATGCTACACACTTTTTGTTAATAGGTGCCATTGAATGGGTTAAATATGTCTAGGTACAGATAGGTAAATACAGTACTCGTGTAGCGTAATGAGTTGAAAGATATAAAATCATGCTCAATTTGTTTTAATTTTATTCCAACTTAGAAGACCTTTATACTCCTGCAGCCAGTGTCTTTTGAAGCCATTTGTCGCCGTGAAATCAGCCTGAGTGACAAACAATACGCGAGCGGAGACATAATGCCGCGGCGCAGGTATATCTGGACACAGTCTCTTGTGTTCGCGGCGTCTGCTGGTTACCAGCTAAAACCCCCCTAAAAGGTTACCGGTATATTTGTAATTGTGTTCTCATAAACGGTACACGTTGCTCGTTCCTTGCATTCTCGATTCTGCGTGTCTCGATATTAAGTCAGCGATATCACTACGCTGTTTAATTGACGTTTCTTATTGTTGTTCTTATGATATGTATCAGAGTACTGAGACTTTACGACTTACAGACCGAGTTTCTGCTTTATAAATCTCGACTGGAATTTAATAATAAAAGAAATAATAATATAGTTTTAATAACAAGTATATCGTTATTAAGCGATTACATTTAATGAGTACCTGTGCCCGCAACTTCGCGTGGAACTTTATGTAAAAAACAGTGATTAATAAAGTCATCTGAAGGCATTACGTTCATTTACTTGTCTACTTTTCTGTCGTATTTAAGTTGCGTCGTCATTAAAATTACAATAACTTTTGATAGACCGAACCGATTTTAATGAAGCTAAAACTACATGTTACTCGAAGCTATGATTTATAATTTTCTTGAAAAGGTGTCATCATGAACGCAGTGTTTTGCAAAATACGTGTTCAAACAAACATACATGCAAACAAACAAACAAACAAACAGAACAGACAGTCAGATAGACAGACGTTTCTAAAAATGATTGAAATGTATGTTATTACTTAATCCTAGACACCTGCAACATTTTTTTACAAAAATCTAAAAAATACAGACACTTTATATTTACTTTTTTATTTTATGTATAGAAGAACTATACTTACACATTTATGGGTATACATTTGCGACACTTTTTGTGATTTTGATGTATAATATTTGTATCTTCTTTATATATATAATTCTTCTGTCAGTGTGTATGTGACTAAACTCCTTGTAAACGGCTGGACACATTTTGATGAAATTGTTTGTCTGTGTTCAGGCTGATTCAAGAATGGTTAAGGCGTGAAAACGTAACAAACAAACTCACTTTCGTATTTATATAATGGTTTTGCATTTATAACTGAACCGGACAGAGGGCACTGCAATTTGAATCCAGGATATTTTTTATATGCCTATTAAAGGTTTTGATAGCCGGTGTTATTGTAACGCGTGAATGAGCAAGTATTACGCCAAATCCAATAAGCGTTAAAGAGCATCTCATGTTGCACACACTCAAAGTCACGATATGAACAACGGATATTCATTACGCCCTTACAAACGATACAAAACAGCAGATTACCCATTAGCAAAATAACTGACAACAGTTTACAATAATTATTAGTAAATAAAACAGCAGTATAATACATTATTAATATAGAGCCGTTATCGCTTAGAAGTTTCTCGAAATAATCAACTGTAATGTTAACATATTATGTATAATAACTTACACTCTATTACTAAAAAAAATATATGCGGTAATTATCTTTATAAGAAAATTACCTTCGAGAATGGCTTTCATCACGAGCCTATTTACGCTCGTTATTACGAACGACAAAAAACTGACTTCAAATAACAAGACGGTAGCGACCAAATATTAAAAGTTGTCAAAAAAAAAACACATGTAAATCGATCCCTTGCACGCAACCGTTCACATACCTACCATCTAACTCCTCGCATCACGGAACTCAAATTTCGTTGCATACATTTATATATAAAAAAGATTTAGATACTATAATTTTCTCTGTAATTTGACAAGAACATCTATATACATAAAAACAGATGTTGGTGTACGTACCGGAGACTGACAAAGATCAACATCGTTTGACAGTTCACTATAAAAATTGACTTATTGATGTGTTCTTTCAAGGAGGTACTTTATAGGTTTTACCGTTTGACCACAATCAAATATACTATTATACTAGCCTCTGCCCGCGACTTCGTTCGCTTGGAACAGTTACTTTGGGCTAACGCTAACACGCAGCGGAAGCTCTCAAGAGGGAAAAAACCCCGATTTTGAAATATTCTTCATTGGTGCTCTGCTCCTATTGGTCTTAGCGTGATGATATATAGCCTATAACCTTTCTCGATAAATGAGCTATATAACACTGAAAGAATTTTTCAAATCGGACTAATAGTTCCTGAGATTACCCCCTACAACGTCACAAGCTCACAAATTCACAAACTTTACCTATAATATCAGTATAGATGACGATATGGTCTAAGATGCTTAACACGCTAAGCCTAGAGGCAACTGGCTCTCATGTGTTGCTGCCGGAACCCACCATTAGATGTTTGGCGACCGGTTTTTAACTTAATGGTGGTAGCTAGCCAGTCAGGCTTATTACGGACGTAGGTTCGAATACTAATCACTGAGTCGGTCGGAGTTTTCGGTCAAGAAAAATATCGTGATATACCATAGCATGATAGTAGGGTTTTCTCTAAGTCCGCCGCCCGCTAACTACCACCAAAGTTGGAAAATTGTCACCCAAGCACTTATAGGTGTGTTCTGAACCCGAGAAATGTTCTTGTAGTAAGTACCACTGACAAAGGTGTAACAAAAATATCTTTATATATATAAATTTCTTATGTATGTACGTGTGTATGTCACTGAACTCCTCCTAAACGGTTGGACCGATTTTGATGAAATTTTGTGTGCGTGTTCGAGTGGATCCGAGAATTGTTTAGATTCACAATTTGACCCAGTAGGTGGCGCTGCGGTTGAATTTTAGATTATTTGCTTTTATTATCAAGGCTGGACAACGTCCACTGGGACCGCTAGTAGAACCATAGATTTCTTGGAGTTTCATATCGTAATTCGTCGTGCGCTGGCATTGTGATTATGCTCATGCCTTCCTTCGTTATGAAGATTTTGGTCCTTCAATGGGAACTCTATATGCCGGCATTATCATTATTATTTTATGTGTTATATTTTTACGTCATTCTGTTCTTTGATAATTTGTTAATTATCCTCCTTAGAGACTTAAAGGTTAAAATGATTAAAAATTGTATATAGAATTTTCTTGAAATACAAAAACGCAAAACGCAAATACAAAAACCTAAGACTACATTATATTGGTAAACGAGATAATTTCTCCATTAATTAGTAAATACTAGCGGGCTCGGCGGACATTATCCCTCCCTGACAATAAAAAAAACTTGACAAATTATATACGCCTGAAAATCCGTTCAGTAGTTTTATAGTTTATCGCGAATAAACAGACAGAAAGACAGACGCGGTAGGGGACTTTGTTTTATACTATGTAATAATGATTAAGTAAGATTCACGGATATCATTTCATCGTCCAGTCCAGATTTATCGACATTTGTTTGTGTTATATTAAATCCGTAATAATGTGTGTATATGTATTTCGTTATAGACAGAGTTGTTATTAAGGACACTGTCACGAATATGACAATTTCTTGCCTAAGTGTTATTATTGTTTTGAAAATTGTATTATATTTAGAAAAAAGACAATTTAGAGGCGAATGTAATTAATTGCTTTGTATTTCTAAGTCAACTTTGAAACGCTTTATCACGTAAATTGTATCACATTTCTATACACACTTACGAGGATGGTATGTTCGCTCGAACTAGTCTCAGATTCAAAGCATGGTTTCTAAGAAGAGTTCTAAAGTATGCATGGGAAAATTGCACAAGCGAACAACTTGGTTATTTTATGATTCTATTTAAACAACACGTTACCTTACGAAGTGGTGTTAGACTTTGACCATATTATCTCGAGCGCTGGTAAAAATATTATGTCTTCCTTTTTCTACATTAATTAATTTTATTGTATTGTGTTACAGTATATGATATATTGTATATTATTATATTAACCAAATAAGGTATACAATTTTGTAAAAGTATTTTGAATTTAAACATTAATTGAAGTCATCTCTTTACACTGATTATTAGTCTATTATTGAATGTTTTTATTATTATTTTCTATAGTTATATAGTGATGTAATATTTTTGCTTAGCCATCGACTAGGTGTCAATACATTGCCATGTTCCCTCATTGAAAATCATCGCTGTGGTATGAATGGTGTTGTTGCTGGACGTATTTAATGTGTCATTTTTGTTCTTTTATTTATGTTGTCCCGATACGTTTTTTATACATATTGTATATATCAAATATAACAATCCATAACAATTAGTTGAGTTGAGAAATCTTTTATTTTATTATTATTTTTAATAGTATTATTTGTGACGATTAATTATAATTGTTTTATACTAGCTGATACTTGTGACTTCATTCTCGTGGAAATGGTTTATAATATTATATAGGAACTGTTGGCCGTGTTTCAGCTGAAGGATGTCTCTTATTATTATAATTTTGTCATTACTACTAAGCTCCTAATAAAACCAAAGACATGTAATCGAAATTATACTCTGATTAATCCTCTATAAATCAGTCAAAGTCCCACCAAAAGCAGTTCAACCGTTTGAAAGGTTAACCCGCACATCAACAAACACCTCAATTTTATTTATATGAATATACTTAAATATTATCAGAGCCTGTAAGATGTTCATTATATTAAAAGTGTTGGTGAAGTGGAGAAGTAGTGCGCCTGCGTAGGACAAAGCAGGCAGAGACGCGCTAGTAAACAAATATAATTTTACCAATGAATGAAATCGACTTAGAAAAAATCGACTCTAAACAATGTGCTAGAACTTTTTGGTCTTAGATTGTCTTAACCTACCAATATTGTGGTCACTATTAATTTCGTACTCGACGCCTGAGGAGTTTCCTCGTATATTTTCTAAATCTAAGTTACAAAGCAAATGAAGTAGGATCTCTTTGAAAATATCCTCTTTACAATAAAAACAAGAAATTTCCAATGCGATTTATAAATTATGAAATTTTACGGTAACAAACATGATATAAAACAGCCGGTTTCTGGCGGGATTTTGGTCTGTCATGTAGTGGATTTTATTCATAATCTTGTGTTACTTGACTCTATATTGTGTAAAATTGGTGGTGTTATATGTACCATAGTTTGTTTATTGTGCATAAGTGAAGTGAATGGAAAATAATACCACGGAGCACGAATTCTGAGATGCCACAAAATTCCCTGGAAAGTTATAAAAAGGGAGCCACCATCTTGTTGGAACATTAACAAAGACATTGAAATGATCGCACGACACTAACTTGTAATAACATTAACTACTCGACAATGGCAGTAATAATCTAAAAGATTGGTTGCCGAAAATAAAATTAAAAAAAAAACAGCCGAATTACGAACCTCCTTATTGAAGTATATTAAAAATAATATACAATATCTACCTATGTATATAAATGTTTATGTTTGAAATTATATATTTGATGAAGACAATAGCCACATATTTCTGCATTACTTTGTATCTTTATTCAGTAAATAAAATATGATTTGTAGAGAATGTGAAACGATGCATTCATCAGTTGAAATCTTCAATTTTGTACCTTATAAGTATATAAGCCTAAGTTAAAACTAGTTTGTTTTTACTTACGCTTTTATGGTTGTAAGGTATACAGTTACATCTAAGCCTGTAGGCAACGTGTAACTACTTATTACGAGTTTGAATGGACTAAAACTACTGATTTTAAAATTTCCTTTGAATCTATCGAGTGGAAATTTCAAGTTATTATAAATATCTTCGGCTATAAGTTTTAAGGTATCGATGAGTTTTAGTTTTTACGTCATCAGATCGTTCACACAGCTTCGGACGCATTGAAGCGTTAATTGAATTAAATCAGAATCATTGTCAATCCGGACCATAACGATTAAAGGGGAGCGATGGCATGCAGCGATTTGTCACAGTATAGGATCGTGGGCCTTCCCGTGTCCGTGTCTTACATAGTCCCGCGGCTCCACCGAGTCGGTCACTTCCGCCGTTCATTCACGAAACGATCGAATATCGAATATCACCAGCCATTCATCACGAAATAGATCGTAACACCGAATGTTTGAAGTAAATGACATATCGATTACACTGACACGCTTTCGACGTCTGTATATTCCTAAGAACGAAGTTTTATCACAAACATATGTTCAAAACATATATCTTACTAGCGGTCAAAGCGGACGTTGTTCCGCACTTATTATGTAAAAAAACTAGCTTCTGCCCGCGACTCCATCCGTGTGGAATAGTTACTTTGAGCTAACGCTAACACTCAGCGGAAGCTCTCATAAGGAAAAGAAAATCCCGATTTTGAAACATTCTTAATTGGTGCTCCGTTTCCACTGGTCTTAGTGTGATAACATATAACCAATAGCTTTCCTCGATAAATGAGCTATTTAAAACTGAATGAATTTTTCAAATCGGACCACTAGTTCTTGAGATTACCGCGTTTAACCAAATTAGTTAAAGATTACTACTCTTCTCTCGTACTTAACTTGAGCCGTCATTCAAATTACAATAAGTTACTATAGAGTGGACCGATTTTAATGAAACAAAGACTAAGTTACTCTCGAAGATATGCTTTATGATTTGTTTGTTTTATTGTAAACCCAATACTTTAGCAGTGATGCGTGTTCATACAAACAGACAGACAGACATTTCTAAAAATGATTGAAATGTATTATATTACTTATTCCTAGACACCTATAAAATCTAAAAAATACAGAGGCGTTAGATTTACATTCTTATTATATGTATAGAAGAGGAAGATAACCTTGATTCGTTCAGTAGTTTTTGAGTTTATCGCAAACAAACGGACAGACAGACGTGGCAGAGGACTTTGTTTTATAATATGTTGTGATAATAACTAGTGGTCGTCCGGTGGTAAAAATTCGACCATAATTCATTATTTTTTTTATTTCAAGGAAAAAAAAGGAACATTTACCAAAAGTTTTGTATGATATTAAAGCTCGTCAATATCTACTAAATAAAACAAAATGAGTTGACAAACAGAAAAGGCATCTATTTTCTGAACCATTTTTATTCAGACTATTCATATAGAGAGACGAACTTCTTAGCCTTCCATGGATTCACCGTGCGGGTGCCGGGTCCACCGTGTGGCAGAGGGAGAAACCCAGAGCAGTTCCCAGGACTTGCGACCCAGGTGTAGGTTTAAGGAGGCCCCTTTTGAGATGCGCATCAACGCTCACCTTCACTGCTCGAGTTTCCCGCCCTGCCTAGCCAAATTTGGTAGGAACCTGTTAGTGCAGCCTTTGATACTCGTTCTAAAATAGAACTTATTGCAGTTCTCGACAGGCCAAGGTCCTTCAGAAGGTTGTAGAGAGATTTTGCTGGTATACCTCTCGCTCCTACTTCTACCGCGTATAAATTAACCACATAGCAATTTTTATTTAGTTCATTAGTTAGGTCGTAATATTTATTTAATTTGATTGTGTGGTCTTTAGGAATGTTGGTTTCCCACGGTACAGTAAGCTCTACTAGTATTATACGTTTAATGTGTCTAGAGAAGAGGAATATGTCCGGTCTGGATGATGAAACACTAACATCCTCTGGGATTTTATAGTGCTTGTTATACGTATCCATTAAAATAGTCCAGTCAGGTGCAGTACCTAGGATTGAGAAAGGCTTGCTTTTAGAGTTGACAGTTGAGCCATCCTTTATAAAGTTAATTAGTCGTTTATTTGTGGTCAATCCTTTTTGGGCTCTAGCTACTGAAATACTTACTGTTTCACGTATGATTTCAAGTACTCTATCATGTCGGCGTGAGTAACAATCCCTATCAAGCACCACCTTTCAACCTACCAATAAGTGCCTAGCAGTACCTACTGCCTCATCACAAGTAAAGCAAGATTTTTCAGAGGCTTTCCCCCATGTTACTAGGTTACTTTGGTCTGGGAGGGTCATTTGGAAGGCATTAAGATAGAATTTTAATAGGGCAGGAGACCAATCATAAAGTAGGGTGCGCCATTTCAGGGCTAACGGGATGCAGAACTCACCTATGGTTAACCACTCACTTTGCATTTCTAAATTCATTGCGTGCACTTTATAATTATCATTTTCTGTAGCACATTTATCTTTTGGGAGTGGTGAGACTATTTCGTCCTGGGATTGTCTCAAGACATGCATTTTGGTCACTCTGAGGTGTTTATAGAGTTCCGATGGTTTCTTTAACTTCATCCCAAAACTGTTTTGATCCCTAAATAGAGTTGAGGGGTCAGCTGAATGTGCAATTCCGAGCCATAGCTTCAATATCTTTATGACATTTGCATCTAGTTTTGCCAGGAGGGTTTTACCAATGTCATATACAAGAAAAGACCAAGTCAGACGTGACGTAAGATAATTGTCGTATATCCAAACTTTTTTAATATTGCTTAATGGTTGTTGGTCTACCTTATTTAAGTTATTTAGAAAATTATCGACAATTGCCTCTAAGGATGGTGTACGTCCTTTGTAGTCAATCTTTCTACCAAGAAATTTGAAAGGCACTGCTTCAGCAATCGTTTCATTGACCTCTTATTGAGAGTCCCGGATCATAAGAGGTATATTTGGTATTTCGTCTACCCAGACATAGACAGTGACATTTACTTGGTTTTGCCCTCAGTCCGTCAGTCCATGTACAAAACTCATCCATTTCAGTAGATATAATAATATTGTCAGTCAATAAAAGTCTCACGGATAAGTAGAAGACTTCTTCCTGTGGTAAAGCAAAGGTTACCTCGCTATTCACAAATGTTAAAGATTTACACAATCGCGGTTAAGAGTTTTGAAGCTTCAGACATTGAAACGATATTCTACTGGTCAAACCACTCGACTATCACGATTATATGTTATTTTACAATTGTTAAATAATTATCAAAACATTTTCAATCATAAGATCATAACACCGTATTAAGAGACAGCTCTCACAATATTTTATGTCCACTCGTTTATTTATATAATGGAACTTGGACCGTCTAAATGAATAAAATTGATTGCTTATACAAACTGTGCACCCAAATACTTAACTATCACGATAAATAAGGGCTTTTCGAGAGAAAAAAGTTTAGAGTAAGTATAGGTGAAGCGAGCGGGCACGGGTTGGAAGCGTTCGGACGGACGCGACCGCGACCTTGGCCGCTCCGTGAAACAACTCGATTTTGTTATTTGTTTATACACAGCACTACCTGTTCCCGACGCTGGACCCCGCTCGGAACACTACGCCATCGCTCGCCCTCGCATTGATGTCGAATCGCTCAGGTATTTTACGGCGATTCCTGTAATGAACCCCGATTTATTATGCCTTTGGTATGCCGCTCAAAAATTGACTTTGTAGACAAAACATACGGCCGTTATTAAAATCATTTTTTTTGTTATTGTAACGAGACACGCACCATGTTAAAGAAGTGAGTATTCCACTCTAATTAAAAATGATACCGCCACGGAATTTATATATGACATCGTAGAAATGAAAACAAATATTTATGAACTGAGACTACAATCCCACATTTTTATGACACGTTTGTTGAGTTGTGTAGGTGAAGGTAATAAAGTTCCTTCTTGTAATAAATTTGTAAGATATGCCATAAACGTCTTATCATAATAGAAAACTGTATCAAGATCCGTCAGACATTATTAAAGACCGTAGCCGCAATCTTTATCAGCTTTATATGTATCTAACTCGCGCGCATTCAGTATACTTGACAAGGATTTAAATTTGAAACAATTAGTTTTTATATCAGAATTTCTTTTCTTACTATCTTCTGGATCCTAATGTGCTTTGGTGGCACATGTGTCGATTTAAAACTCCAGTTCGGCGTGATAAAAGGCACCGGTTGTATCATCAATTTCATTGGCGCGGCCGCTCCGTATTAGGTTAAGCTTTTAAATAACGACGCAGAAAAACAATCGTGGTGTTGGAACTGTAATTTAGCGAATAACGCGACAATCTAATTGACAAAAAGTCACATCGTAAATTCCATTCATGATGACCGTTTTTATTTTCATAAACATTTCCAACTAACTAATGCTGATTAGTGTAAAAGCATTTTTTTTTCATTTCCTCTCTGTATAATGAAGAAATCATGAGTAAATTGATTAGTCATTTCTCAGTTTTATTTCCTTTATGCGATTTGAAAAATATTAAGTGATAAACATTTGTTTCGTAAAATAAATTTTAAAGCGTTCAAATTTAATTTCTCAATGTTTTGATATTTTAGTTTTCTTATATAGAATTGCCTCGTGACCTCTGTAGAAAATCACTGTAAGTATTGCGATTACGTCCAGTGATTTAGACAGCTATTATTAGGTCGAGACGAGAGTTGAATAGTAGAATTACAGTCTATCGATCCGCTTTATTGACTTTGTGCCGACGACGATGGTCCGATAGTGATTATGAGATCATATTTCATAGTTTATCTATTGATTTAGAATTCTTCGAAGTCTCAATTATGAATCATTCATTGTCGTTCACACCGACAGAGTTAGGTGGTTATGAAAACATGGTTATTATTGGGTTACTCTATATAAATAAAAATTAATTGCCTAATGTATGTAGTAAACCCATTACTCTAGAAAGCTCAAAAACGGCTTCATCTACTTGACTAATTATTTTCTTGTTGTGTATGTATCTATCAGGACAAGTTTTTTTTTATGAAAGAAAATATTTGAAATGTTGTACGGACAAGTGAAAAATGTAGGTTCAAAAATGTCCATATAAACATGGTGTGAGAAAAAAGGCAGTAGACAAATCTTGTAAAATATTAACCAAATTGACATTCAGGTGTACAATTATCATTGTCTTTCTTAATTCACCCGTGCCAAGTCGGGACTGGCAGCTAATTTTATTTATTTGTTAATCTTGATTTTGTATGCTCCACGATATATTGTACAGTTGGAAACTAATATTATTGTGGAAAACAACATTTAATTTTTTTGTATTAACAAATTAATTACCATAATTATTCTAGAATTATTATTTCAACAGTTATATAAACTTTATACTTCAGTTTAATTTACTCAGATCGTTAATTTTCCATACTTGATTTTTTCGTTCATAAGTGCGAATGTATATTTATAAATGCGAATGTATGTCAATATCGTGTAGTATCAAGCATTATGGCTCGTATAATAAAGAACACTGGGCATCTTCCGCGATTTTTCGTGGTTTTCCCATTATATTTAAAATAAAAGTATTTTATGTCCTTCCCTAGATCCCGGACTACTTTTATGTTTAAATTTATTGCGATCGTTACGGTTTACTCGTGACAAGATGACGAACAAAAAACATATTTTTAAAATGAAATAATATAATAATAATGATGACCCATTGCTAGACCGTTCGATTTGGCGTTATATGCGTATCTAAATAAACGTAGTATTATTCGCTTTGAACATTTTAAATGTTAATCTCTGCAATCATACGGTTATTGTGTAATAAGTGTTCATAGAATGTAAATGTTTTTGATTGTTGGTTGTGTTTGAATTACTTAATACACTGGGGTTAAGTCATTGTGTACAATGTTGCGACGTGGAATAGAGATCTGAGCGTGGGCATGCGAAACATGTCTTATTTTTTGCGTCGTCCCTAACAATTTGATCTTGTCCGGTTTTTATGTCGACTAGAAGTATACGCAAGTAGCTATTTGTTACTCGGCTTCAACATAATCAAATGTCTTTTAAATATCTCTACATTGTATTAAATTGGCATTTATAAACCAAGATTTTATATCTTCGTACATTCATAAATGTACTCGTGATGTTCGAGGGGTTTGACCGCTCTGATGTCCGCAGGTTCGAATCCTACCATATACTAACGAATTTTTCGGAATTCGCGCACATTTACTGTTTTAATTGGTAAAACTATCGGCTGACGGTGAAGGAAAACACTGTGAGGAGACATGAACATGAGAAATGTTCTTATAGTACCACGTATGTGGGAAAATATGGAATTGCGGATTTCTCGGAGTTTGGAAATCGCCAATACGTTGAGGGCTGTCGCAGCGTGGTGATTAAGCCCATACCTTCTTTCGGGAAGAGGCCTGTGGCCCTGCAGTGGTACTCTTATAGGCTGGCTATGGCCCGTGACGTGGATTTCGTGACAATGGTTTCGTTATTTCGTAGCAATTACATGATTTATCTTGATTAACATTTGGTCTCACCTTTTGTTTTTTAATTTTAACATTACTAATTACCTAACCCTTTTTACCAATTTACAAAAATCAATGTACCAATTTTATGTTATTTTTGTTTATTTCTTTCATTACTGCTTCGGTATTATACGAAAGCGTAATGATATGCAGCCTAAAAATCATTTAAAAAGTTGTCTATATGTTAGTAAAATCAAAATCGGTTCAGTTGTTTTGCAAACTACTCCGGACAATGTGAAAATACTTTAATTCAATTACGATTCGTACATTTATCTTATAATTTGTGTCAGTATTACTAGGATAACTCGAATATTGGCTAATTAATCTGTTCTAATAGTTCAAAGAGCGGTGACTACTGTGACATGACAATGAAATATGTAGTCATTGACGTCATAAGCTGCAAATACAATTTTCTAAGAAAAAATAATCAAATTATCTAGGTCATCATTTATTCTGTCATTCGGTGGAATGTATATTGTAATATTTTCGTAGGTCTCATAAAATTTTAATGTGTATTTATTATAACTAGTTGGTCATACGGTATATATCTTACTACTTTTTTTCGAAGCGTAACAGCTATATTTTTACTATAACAGTCGTGCAAAAAGTGAATGTCGTGCTTCATTTTACTAAGGCTGTAGAAACATCGTCTAGCGGAGCTTGCGTGACCGGCCGTACACGAAGCCTGTGTCCATCATTCGCTTCTTCCATGAAGTTCTCACAACATATTTTGACATTTCATTGAACAAATATAGAAGCCATTTTCGTTCGGAATTCGATACACGCGAGGAATGCGTTCCACACATTCGAACAATACGTGTGTGGGATCATAACCTTGTGTTTAGACTCTTTAACGTACAGTTATCTTATATTTTATTTAATTGTCGTTTGTATCAATCAAGCGAGAGATTTGTACAACTGAGATCGTAAATGGCCGGAAAGCGATCGCGTCCGATTTGAATATTGCTACCGAGTATTATTCGTAGAGATCGAGTTAGTATTATTTCGAAATTTCAATCGATGTCATTGAAATTTACAAGGTAGATAAATTTTATTTAATGCTTTATGGATGGGTTGTCTGTATGTGTGTGCTCGTAGTCGGTACACGGTAATTATGCGGCGGATCGGCGGTGAGGCGCAGGCGCTGCCCTGGTGGTCCGGCGCTCCTCACCCCTCGCAACCTACCTCGCTCTATAGTTCCTACACCTGGGAACTCACGGACTCTGAGTGAACACTTTTATTGTTTATAACTCGGAAATGTTTTAAAATATAACGATTATACAAGTTGAATCTAGATTATATAGGACGTATTTTTAAACTGAAATTAATACTTTTCAATAACTTTTAGAATTACATTTATTAGGTGACTGTTTCGATGCATAACATTTTTCATAACCTAAAATGCCATGTTTGTATTATTTACTTATAAATGTTACAAGAAATATTGATAAAGACCTATGTTACGAATAAAAACAAGGAAATATACCGAATTTTAATGAATACAATAATTTAATATCACTGTAGAATAGGAAAAAACGTTTTGATATGGTATTCATTAATATCTCGTTGTGTGAACAGTTTATTGATTAAGTCACGTATATTCTATATCGATTGTGACCACAGATGTATATATGTAAAGGCGTAGATATAAAGTGATTAATAAAAATCTTTCGAGGTCCTCTATTAATACAGCCTTTTAAGATATATTTATCTTTTTAAACTAATATTAATAATGAGAAGATGTTATACTTTTGGATACTTCGATTAGAATTATCACTCAGGTTAAATAAATTAATTTTGCATTTGTTAGTCCATGAGTTTGATCTTGGAGTAAAGATTTAAAGCGAGTGACCAAGGAATTAACTTAGTACTTTATAGGATAAGGAATAGTAAATTTTTACTTCTTTTTTGTAATCTCGTATACAGTCTCTACTGATGAATTAGAAGGCATTTGATTAATGTGAAGTAAATGGTAAATAGAACTCGTTTAAATTTTATCTGTATCAGCATTATTGTGAGATTTGTTTCCGTCGTAGAGCAGTAGTTTTTACTTTGCCGTATTTTAATATGAACGGTGTGATTGACTACAGGCAATAGGTCATCACGTGTTAATTAGCTATCAATGTCTCTCTTCGAATAAAACTCTAATCTTGCTTGAAATTGAATCTACATAATCGTAGGCTGTATTAAGTTTCTTATGATACTCCATTTTATGGTATCATTGTTTTAAGAACTAACTTTAATATGATTATAGATCTATTCCTGTTGATTATTGTTGGCTAAGCCGGTAACTATTTCATATCTAATATGTCTGTAGTGAAGAAATATATTATGAAGAAATTTTTATATCTGTGTCTAAATCTTTAACATATTGCCTCAAAAGTAAAGGAATGCGATGATCCAATCAGAAAATATGTAAGACTTATGTAGAATAGATTTTCAATACCGAGAGTGGCCGGTCCAGCGCATCTCGCCCGTCGCGTCAGCACGGACGCGACCGCGATGGTACCATTGTTTACTTTTATTTGGCTGTCACTCAAAGCACCTCTCTCGGGCGTTCGCCTTGGTCCGCGACAATGTGGCTCTTTGACAGGCCTTTAGCGACTTTTACAGAGTAAATTTGATTGTCATGCATAAAGCCATGTGTTTATATGGAACGCCTCACGAACACCGCTGTGAAGAGTTTCGTGATTTAGATACGATGGTTTATTAGTTATTTCTGTTTGTATTTTTAAACCATTTTTTGTGCAACTATGTGCGCAATTCACTAGCGGACATTTTGCTTATTATGCATTCGAATGTATATTATACAACCATCGCCTTTTGAGATACTAGACAGAGGAAGGTAGTTTTTAGTATTGTATCTCATTGCGTACTTACAATGTAATTTTGCAGGGAATTTACATTAGGGTCTCTATAATCCTTGTCTTTAATTTATAGCTAAGACATTCTTATGTATTGTATCGTAATTGTTCTATCAAGAATGTTTAGTGAGTTGCCTAACAAGTACCACTACGAATTTTAATTGTTCTTCGTTGCAATAATTTTGTAGGGTTAACAACTGAGCCGAATGAAGTGATAGTTTCTCTTTCATTATTCCAAAAAAATAGTAGATTTGTACTGGATTGTAACTTAGTAACTGACGAGCAAAATATAAGCTTTAAGGTAATATACGGTTTGGTCGTATAGAGTATCCTCAGCCACATTATGTAGATATAGTCTCGTATGGAAATAAGTAAATGAGATCAATCTTATCTGACTAATTGTCAATTCTAACTATTGTTACGCTTTCGCCTGTTAACAATTCAACCGATTACCAAGAAATTTTGTATACATTGTCAGGTGTATAGAAAGGAATATAGAGTATTCTGTATATAGAAAAAACGTACTGTTCAAATTTCCAATAACGCTAGCGGTGGGTTAAAAAGTAAACTTATATTTTCGGAAACTAAGCTATCTAGTTCCTTTCATCTTACATGTTCAATGATAAGAATGAAATTACAAGGTACTAAATGAGCTGTGAGTCACATTTACAAATATGGATTGAACGACAGCAACGATGAATGTAGCTATCAATATTTCAAACTGTACTTTGTTCCTAGAAGAGAATTTTTAAAAGAAATGTATGAATGTAGTTGGAAAATACAGTAAAACATTAATATTTCTACATAATAAAATAAGGGTTCAAGTCGTATATTTAGTAAAATGACCATGCAACTTTATTTCTATTGTCACCTTGGCTAATATAACTGTCAACCCATTCCCTTTGTTTTTATTTGGCGAAAGCTTACTTCTATGAATTTGCGAACGTCAATTTTTATTTGCAGCAATAAAATAATCCCTCAACGTAATGCTAACGGTTTTAACATAAACAAAAAATGTAAACACCGGGGTTTAACAGTTACCGCCGAAATTTTTCTATTGTTCAGTGTTTTTGTTATCTCCAACTCTTTTTGCAAACCCTTCAGTCATAGTTTGTATTTTAACTACTTCGCAGACTGTATTAAAGTATGCTACAACAGCAATGACGCACAAAAAAGTGTATAGTGTTTTATTTGACTTGTAGTTTTTTTTTGTTTTTCGTTAAAAATGGATTGCGTCAAGTTAAATGTTTAAGGAAAAAAAGATAATTTTAAGTTATAAAATATTATAGCGGAGTATACAATAAAACAATTTCAATAGAAATCTTTCATTGTTATTCAAACATTACATACATATTTTATTCTGTGATTTTGCTTTGAGAAAATCGACGGGTTTTTACACTAGGGTGTGTAACACTAGCAAGAGCCCGCGACTTCATAGCTTATTTTATAAAGTATTTAATATTTCTTTAATGAAGAAACATGTGCATATTTTATTGTGTCCACATTTAGAACAGTGCAATCATCGCATGGTTTTTCAATACTCTTTATTCTTAAGTATGTAACTATATTGTAATCAGTTTTGTGGACCAATATATAAAAATAAAAATAAAACACTTTTATTGTAATCGTTCAAACTGTGCTGAAATTTACAGATTACAAATATACTAACATACATTTTTAAATACATGTATAGATAACGCACTCTTAGAAATTAATGAATATCTTGTAATTCAATTATTCTTTCACTAAAACATTACAGTTTTAAATCAAAGAACAACATCATAAGTAAAGATACAAAAACCACCATATCCGCTATTTTTATTGTTACAAAAAATAATGTTATAAAAAAATAGCATATCATTTTGTCGAAATCTAGTTTGAAAACTGATTCATTTATTACAATAAATAAAGCAAGACAAAAAATATGTTACACTATTGACACCTGTAAAACGAGTACCTTGTTTTTCGAATTAACAAGCGTGAAGCTAATAAAAAATGATATAGATTTTTAATTTAAACAATCTTTTATCCGTCTATTGTGATACGGTCGGAGATAAAACTAAAACATGCATTGTATTTGATTCGGGATAACGTTGTGAATTATATTCAAATTATAGTTTATAAAGCGCGATTCGGTTATCGTTTGCGATCAAGAATGCGGCGTTTCTGATACGCCTGATAAAGATAAGGTTTTGTCTGGTTCTCGATCGGCTCGCTGAGCAAGGTGAAGTCGTAAATGTATGAGTCGAACATGTTACAGTTATCTATGCATGAGTTGTAATTTCCTAAAGGATTCTCTTACACATGATGTTAATAATATATTTGGTATCTTAATATACGCTGGAGAACCCTGAAATGCGACATACTAAAAACAATTTGGGTGTAGTAGTAAAGATCTAGTCGAGTACACCCAACCTACCACTTTGTATCTATGCGTGGGTATAACTGTTTATCATCATCATTACATAGTATAAAACAAAGTCCCCTACCGCGTCTGTCGTGTCTGTCTGTTCGCGATAAACTCAAAAACTACTGAACGGATATTTAAGCGGTTTTCACCAGTGGATAAAGTGATTCATGAGGAACGTTTTGGTATATAATTTGTCAAGGATTTTTTTATAATCAGAGCGGGACAACGTCTGCGTGGACCGCTAGTATATTATAAAAGACACTTTCTGTCTATGTCTGTCCATTAACGTATGCACGCCTCAAACATTACAGTACTGTTTAGTCCGGTGAAGCTGTGAAGGCCAGTCAGGACAATAGCGTAGTCATTTCGAAAACATAATAATTACAAGACTGATATTTTTTAATGTGGTTCTATTTTCTAGTCATGTTACATTCGGTAATATAAGATTGGGATTAGAAGTAATTTAAGTATATACAAAGTGGCCACCAGTACACTCTGTTACTATATATAATCCATCTGTTAAACTCCTAACTGATATTGTAAATGTGAATCTGGGTTTGTTTGTTGGTTACGCTTTTACATCTTAACTATTCACAATTTCATAATGAAATTTTCATACAAGTTGTCAGGGATATACAAAAAAAAAAAAACACAAGATAACAATCGTTCAGAAAAAATGTAGTGTGCTCGAGGATAGATCAAATCTACGTAAACACGAGCGAAGCCGTTACCAAAAGCTTGTAGTATATATTAAATAATCAGCGGTACCATACATCAAGTATTACATTTAAATCATAGTAAATAAATTTACGTGATTAAGTAAATAAGAAATGTCAAAAGCGACACAAAAACATAATTTTAACTGAATGAGACCATTTTATTATCATTAATAAGTATGTTAGTCCTTTCAGCCATCCATCTTGAATCCGTTTCTTAGATAAAAAATATTGTGTACAAAAATACTCTGTAATAAATATTTAGATACACAATGGAATCATTAAGAAAACAGTAATAGTAACAGTAGTGGCAGATCAGGCAAACGAAACCGTGGGCATAACTAGTCGTTGGATAAATGTATTAATATTATTAATGTCTGGTATCAATTAAGTTAATTAAAAAGTTCATAATTCTTTGACAATTGAATTGAGGTTAGAAAATGTATGAAATTTCTTTTCTACATTATTGTGACACAATTACTGTCACATTTTCTACTAAAAAAACTACGATGCAATTTTACAAAGAATGAAGTTTTAAAAGTGAAAAGAATGATTGACTACAATATTAAATGTGAATGAAATAACTTTTGTACAGACACGAATAATTTCCCATATAATAGCAGGTTAATAACTACGTAATTGGGAAAATTTGTGTGAGCAATTTACACTGTAGTTAGTCAACGATTAAGCGACTATTAAACGTGCTTAATTGGATTACGTTATAAGGTTCGTATAACATATGTTTATTAAAACTTTGTTTAGGAGTTCTCTACTATTTTCTCTAATTTATGATAATATTTGCGTGTTGTTGTTAGTAACACCACAACAAATCCATAATCCATTTTTAAACGTATTCTTAAATAACTGATGTTTTCTATGTACTTAATATTATCGTGTGTAGTTACTTAATTATGATTTTTTTTTGTAAAGTGATGCAGTTATTGCTAAAAAAACTAGAGATATAACAGAAAGTTTTATTAAGTACTATCACTAGATAGTAAGCGCTACTACTATTGGGCAGGAAGGTCGGTGCTTCTTAGACCGACGTTCGGTAGAATGAGTATTATTTTCAAATGTGTATCTAAGCGTTAAATATTTATATATGCATCTGGGATTGGATAAGCTAATCATAAATTGTAATATTAAAAATAATTGTTCCCACATTTGCTATGACAGGGAAGACGGCTCAAAAGACTTGTAGGCAGTAGTAGTCTCATTAAAAAGAAATGTGAATGACATTTTTTTATGAGAGATTAATATTATACAATATTATCATACAATAAATTATTGTAATAAATGAATAATTGTTCTTTTTATACCGTAGGTTATTATTATTATAGAAACATAATTTACAAATGTTTTAAATTGAACACACATCATGAAATAACATCTGACTTGGCTGCATGGTCAAGGGTACCTTTGCGGTTTCATTAGAAAGGAAAAAAACTAGGATCAGAAAAAATATAAAACTGAAAAGATATAAATTATATGTTAAAAGAGATTTCGCGGGATCTTGGAATGCCATGTAGTGGTCTTTATATCTTATCCATAATCTTGTGTTATTTGGCTGTATATTGTGTAATGTTGGTGATGCTTTACGTAATATAGTTCGGTTATTGTGCATAAGTGAAGTGGATCGGAAATAATACCACGGAGCATGGATTCTGACTTGCCACAAAAACTCCCAGGAAAGTTCTAACAAGATGGCCACCCTCTTGTTAGTTCATTGAAATTATATCAAGAAACTTGTATTATCTTGTATTAACTTGTATTAACTTGACAATGGCAGTAATAGTCTACTAGAAAACTAGTTGCCAAAAAAAATTATGTTAAAAACGAGCTTGCTTGCTATGATTTGCTCTGATTGGAATGTATAATGGCCGTGTGTGAAATTGTGAAAAAAGTCGAGGCAGATGTTTCAGTATTTTCTATTTCTACAAAATTATTGTGACTGTTTCCTCTATTTAATACAGATAAGAGAGAATAACAATGGTGATTTCAAGCCTAGTTAAGAGAGAATGTACGATGATGATGTTTGAATTATTATTATGCTGTTTTCTCTTATACACAGTATTAATTTATCAGATTTGTAATATGTATAGGTGCTCGAGAGGCATAGAAATATCCTTGCATAAGCTATAACAAGTTCAGGCTGATTATTTCCTATAATATGAAAATTAAAGCCGTGTTGTACGTTGAGAAGAAATGTGTATTTACCATTTTTGTCACATAATAAGATGGTAATATCCAGTTAACCGAGTGCACTCCATCCGTGCATAAGTTACGGCAGTTCACCTACAAAACAAGCTAAGATGTACAGATTAGATTCCCATCGCTTCTATATTCTTGTTTAGAACAGGTCGGGGCGAAACGTTCTTCAAAATAAATTCCATATACAGCATGTTACAAACTATTCCGAGATGCAAGAAATGCGCGATATTTATTTAATTGAGAGTGATGTTAATCTTTTATACTCTTTTAATTAGTAATTATAAGAGTATAATCTTCATTTATATTGTTTTAAATTTTGGGTCACGTTATAAATTCCTGATCATTCCAAGACCTTATAAATGTATCTTTGTTTTGATACATTGTTAATTGTAGCGTTTGGCGACCTTGACTTTAAAGGATGATTTTGTCTAAAATAGCAACATAACTTAGAAAAGGACTGCCTCCTCTAAAATTTCAAGTTAAGGTTGATAAGTTAACCAAACGGGCATTAAAACTATTAAAAAACCCTACTTATTGCAGGATTTGAACCTATATCTACCGACGCGGTGTCTAAACTGGTTACGATTGACCAATAACCGCTTTATCGAAAAAAAAAATCGAAACAGTTATAAGGACTGCCGACAGAAGTGAAAACTCGAAACGATGTAATAACTGTGTACTTTTCAAATTTTTAAATCAACGATTGTCGGAATTATTGAAATTTCAAAACTTGTAAATTGTAGTTATTAACATTAATCTGGTCTTCATATCTATTGGCGCTTGGAGCAATAATTATATACATTTTTATACAGTTTATTAGTTAATCAAACAAATAATGGGCTATACAAGTTCAATACAAAATATCAATATTACATGTACGCAGGCCGCTATACTACGCGTGCTAGTCTGACGTAAGCGCAATAGGTTACGAACATGTCGATGTCATCGGTGACGGTCGGTGACACGAAATTACAAAATGTTAGCCAACCAAAAATTCAAACACGTATATAGATATAGTCGAGTATATACAATATTTGGTACAAGCGCAATAAGTCACAAGCATGTGATATCATCAGTGACGTGAACCCATAAGTTTTCCCTCTAGCATTATTTATTTATAATCTACTAGCGGGCTCGGCGGACGTTGTACCGCCCTGGTCATAAAAAAGCCTTGACAAATTAACCTAACCTAAACCTTCCTAATGAATCACTTTATCTACTGGTGAAAACCGCATGAAAATCCGTTTGGTATTTTTTGAGTTTATCGCGACCAGACAGACAGACGGGGCAGAGAGCATTGTTTTAAAATATGTAGCGATATTACCTAATATTATTTTTATGATTTCATACCAGTATAGTCTGTATTGTATAGCATATTTTTTAAGAACTGTATCGAACAATAAAATTTCTCTTATAGTCCTCTCGTGTAGAGGCCGTTATGAAAGTTCTTTTGAAAAGCTAATGAATGTTTACTGTCTCCCTCTCAGTAAAGTCTATAAGCTTGTATGTAGTCTCGCTCCGGCATGCATAGCTCCAAGGTACACCGACAGGATAATCGCAAGTCGCAACGATGTCTCGACATTTCTTTTCTTCGACATGCCGCAGTAAACAACCCTAGAATGAACAGGATTGTCCCACTGACAACCTGTTATTATATTGTTTGCATAATTACACGCTGGGATCCCGAGTATTCAGCAGTCGGTCGTAATGGTAAATTTGCTACGGAAATGATAATTGTCATGAAGTGCACTTGATATTTAATCGGGGTAATTTAATAGTGATACAGATTACTTTTATTATAGCGTTGTCATATATATATATATATATATATATATATATATATATATATATATATATATATATTTATCTTTATTTAGTAAAAATAGAGCAATGTAGTATATTAATCAAGATAGATTTTTGTAATGAATGATCAAAAATACTCAGCAAAGCATATTTTTCATTGTTACGAATCTTTATTTCCATGTTATTTTTTATACACTATATTATGGTAGAAGATTTTTAAATAATACATCATCTTTATATATAAATTTCTTCTGTACGTGTGTATGTCACTGAACTCCTCCTAAACGACTGGACCGATTTTGTTGAAATTTTGTGTGCGTGGTGTTCCGTGGATCCGAGGATGGTTTAGATTCAATTGGACCCGGTAGGTGGCACCGCTAGTATATTATGAACATCAGCAGATTGTTCCTTGGTTGTTTATAGAAATTAATATATGAGATTAGCACACGAGTTTCAAAAAATATTTTTGTATTCTATAACCTGTTTATTGAACAAGGCCAATGAAAGTGTGTTACGATCCTTAGGAGTAGAGCAATTATCATACAAACTATATTTAAAAAAGTGAGAAATAATGTTTTTGTGCGAGCGAGTCGTATGGTGCGGCGCGAGATATTGCGAGCTGAAGAGTCGAGAATTACAGAACCGAACTGTGAATGCTTGTGTTCGCGAAGTACCACGGCATAAAGCTTAATCGCATAATCGGTTCATGCTTCATACGAAATGATTTACTGAGTCACAGTTAATACCATAGGTAATCAAATATTTCTATTTTAAAATGAATATAATACACTACGGCATTCTAATATACATAACTGCCGGCTATATATAAATATTAGTAAGACATTCATGAATCGTTCTGTAAAAAGAATTAAGTATGGAAGGCTCACCCCCGCGGAAACAAAACGTATTTCTTTACTTATTTTAGGATAAAGCCGTCGCTTTGGTCGCTCTGTCCCCGCCGATATGTATGCAACACGGCAAAGGGACACGGCCGTTTGATATGGTTATTACGTTCTTTGTGGAAAGGATAAAGAAGCCGGTGAGAGTCTGCCCGTTGTGAGATTTGTCCTCATGATACGCTGAAATTGAGGCCAAAAGACACTGAGTCGGTCTCCTTGGAAATGCTGATGGATTTTTTCAATAATGAAACCTGTTTCGGGGATTCTGAGTTACGTAATTTACCGTGACCGGACTAGACCGGTATTCGACGTCTATGAATCATAAAAATGACATTCATTGATCATAGATACTTTTATAAACTAAATAAAGTGGGTGGATTTAGCGTATGTTTATTCTGTGATCGCGATTTCTTCATTAATTTAAATTTGTTTAGTTAAAACTAATAATATAGAGTGTTTTTTTATGTTTATCAAATGCAAATTAATTTATATTTAGACTTCTTGACGTGACAATGTCGTCAATCGATGAACGCCGGCTGCACGCACGAAAAACCATGACTCATTGTCACGTTCCGCCAGAGCCGAGCGTGCAAGCGAAAGCGCGGAACAAGCGATAGACAGGTGTGATCGGTTTAAGGGTTCGGCCTCTGATGCTTCTATATGTATATAGAATATTTCAATTTATAAAAGTATGCAATTTTTCATCAATGCTTTCTTATGACGTTATTACGTAAAATTATTTAATTCAACTTCAAATAGCAAAAACCTCTGTAGCCTTACAAAGGTGTAGGTTACATTTCGTTAAAAAGACACAGATTTAATAAGCAAATATGCGAAGTAAAGGTAAACAACAGTACTACATAAAATACAATGTAAAATAAAATAAAAATCATTATCAATTATTTTAGAAATTCTGGAAAGAATTCATGAACTTAAAACTTATCACATTGAATCGGGTTGTAAACTTAATAGTTTACTATGAACAGCTCATTATATTTTTGTTGATAATATTTTCATGTCACAAGCAGCAGGCAAACGTTACGGAGCGACCGGCTCCAACCTACGTGAGGGGCATGGGAACAACCCGACCCTGCACATAATTTTAGTGGTCCTTTGTACCCGTACGTCATTGTTATTAAAGTAATCATGCCCTCCATCGTGCTCCAATCGAAACATTATGGGATATAAACAAAAGAAAACAAGAGGAATGAATGAAAATCCATTATGTGTCGGAGGGCACTCCACACGTTTGTTGTCTCAATATTTTTCTTGGTGCAGTTGACGCGTCATTCTTTAAAACGCCGAACGGAATTTTGAAGAGCTCTCGATAACGGAATATATTTACGACGTTTTGATAACATTATTTAAACAGGTCGATTTGTTGAAAATAAACAACGCTTGTGGTTATCTTTGTTAAATTATGTTTATATTAGTAAAATCTAATTGATTATTGGCAAGATTTTGTATTAAGACTATTAAGTTATAAGTTTAGTCAACATATTACAGATTTGTAAATAAACATTGTGCTTCGAGTTACATGATAATTAACAGAAAATTTTGTTTAGTTGTTTTACAAAATAGAACAACAAATTATGATGGCTTTGTTGATAACGTGTTTGGATACCGTGTCGATCGATGTACTGAATCAGAACTGAGTTGGAGCTTACGGTGAAGAAAGACGTCGTGATGAAGCCATAACATGGTGGAAGGGTTTTTTTATATCATAGGAGGCAAACGAACAGGTCGGTCACCTGATGTTAAGTGATCACCACCGTTCATAGACACTTGAAACACCAGGGGAGTCGCAAGTGCGTTGCCAGCCTGTGTTGGGGGGGAGGAAGACAAGGGGAAGGGGAGGGGAGGTGGGCCTCCGGCGCTCTCACTGATCGAACGAAACGCAACAATGCAAGCACTGTTACTTCACGTCGGTGGTTCCGTGGGTCGGGTGCTAGTACCCCGGGCGAGACGACTCATTCATGCTGAAACCAATAATAGCTTCAGGGTGGCTCTACCACCTACAAATCTGTCGCCAACAGGTGGTACTTGAGAGCCAGCCCCCCTCTAAGTTTAGCGTGTTTACCATTTTAGGCCAAATCGTTATTTACATCACAAAAACATAAAATTAACATTAAACACAATGTCGTTTGCAATACCAGTTGTTGTTGATAAAATCTCTTATCCTACATGTTGTGCAAAAGTATTGTGATCTTAAAGGAAGAAGTGAGGTTGTTGAATCTGTTTGAATATTGCTTCAAAGCACGTGGATCACAAATGCACTACGGTAAAGAGCAATCGATACGGTAGTACTTCGTAAGCTTATTATGAAAACTCTTCGAAAAATTGAATTTCAAATTAATTTAACTATGTCGTAATATATGTGAAGGGAAACATGATGGAGAGATGTAGCTATCAGCAATCAGTTGAAAATCTCTAGCTAAGCATTTATTGGTGTGTTGTTATAGCAGCGCTCACTAAAGTCAAAAGACTACATGTCACTAATCTAAAAAATAATGCTACTCAACATTGTCGCAATTGTTAGCAGACATTAGCTTATTCAAGTAATAGGCATCACAAAGTACTTTTCATTTTTGTAAGGCCCGATGTCAGTATTATTACTTCAGAAGCGACAAATTCATTTATGATAACTCCGTCTTATATTTTGTTTATTCAGTTACTATTAGCATTAGTTAATACGGTATAGAACGTATGTTTGTAAGTTTTTCTAATCTACTTAGTTATGTGACACGGTATTGTGGCTGAGAGGAGTGATCCGACAGACGGATAATGTGTTTATAGTCGGTGCGTTTGAATTGCCATTAGAAGAGCCCCTTGGGCCTGCGACACTGTCGGATTAATTCGGTGATCCTTGCTTTAGATCTGCCACGAACATTATACATCGAAAGGTAGCGACTGACTTGTGTCATTTGTTGTCGGACTTATTACGTTAAGTAGTTTTTTTTTCGAACTAATTACGCTATTGACCTGACTTCAAAGCCTCACTGGACTAAGTAGGCAAGCGTTTAAGGCACTTCACCGTTTGGCAACAAGCTCAAAGTTGTCAAAGTGGCCAGACCTCGGCTTGGGCTGTTGCCTTGCATGCAACCTTGCACCATATGTGTACATGTGTAGTACATGTGTGTATGTGTACACTACACGCATGTGGGGGTGTTTTGTTTTCTATTGTTCAACTAGTAATTGAAAACGTTTAGTATTACTGTATCATGATGGCAGTGTGCTCTAAGGCTCCACTGCGGGGGCTCAAACTTAAGTTTGAGCCAATGCAATGTCGGACTGAGGTGCAGCGAGTGTGCGGGAGACGGTAATTTCTCTAAATTGATAAATGTAAATAGACCAGTTTGTTTTGACGTTCGTTCATAGTTAACGGAATCACATCGTTATTGGAGTGTTCGCATTTGTTATTATTTGTAATACGCTGTACACAGTACATTGTCGATAATTTTGAGGTACAAGGTCACAATAACGTCAGAGATCAAAAATAACGTAGATATGTCTTAAACTTACATTGACTGTCGTAGTCCGGTGAAGCTGTTAAGACCTTGCTAGGTCAATAGCGTAGTCAGTTCGAGGAAAAAAATATACGTTGACTGTTAGAATGTTCGTTTTGTGAATTCTGTGTAAAGCGTTAGAAGTCAGTCGCCGATACTTTGAGACGCTTCGATAGACTTTGTTATTTATCAATTTTTGATATACTTTTTATAAGATTAATTTCGTTTTATACAAAAAATTAAAATAGCGAGGCTTTGTGATTTTATAGTTTGTGTTTTATTACGTTTAACTTTAAAGCTTACACGTAATCTGAAGTAAAGTAAAAATGTGTTTAACTTATAATGCCATTGATTGATTCAGTAATTATTAGAGTATTGTTACCTTTAAATTTAATATTTATAATAACAAAACTGTTTTAAAAAAATTATATTTTGAAATCATGATTCTAATAATATATTTTACTTCATTACATAGTATAAAACAAAGTCCCCTACAGCGTCTGTCTGCCTGTTCACGATAAACTCAAAAACTACTGAACGGTTTTCATGTGGGTTTCACCAGTTGATAAAGTGATTCATGAGGAAAGTTTTGGTATATAATTTGTCAAGGTTTTTCATATTATCAGAGCGGGACAACGTCCCGCGGGTCCGCTACCATGTACTAAATACCTTCAATGTTAAGTAACAAATATATTTAACTTATTCCTTAGTTTTAAGTTTTTAAATATTAGATCTATTTCTTTAAATACATCAAGAAAGAATATATTTCTAAGTATGTTTTCAAATAATCATAAGTTAATGGATATAATCTATGATAAGAAATCGATATAAATAAGTAGAATTTTTAATGCAGAGATACAAAAATCCTCTAACAAAAACAGTAAAAGATTTCTACCTCTATTAATGAACGGGTTGTTTACGTGAGTTCATAAATAAAAATGTATTTTTTATAACCTCTTTCCTTATCTACATATGTAATAATTATAAATATTACACCTATTTATTTGTTTCATTCCTTTCACAATTAAAACGGATTAGCGACATCTCGTATGTTAAAATCTATCTAGCCGGTAAAAACGGTCTCAAAAAATAATCTCATATATACATACTTACATACATTTATATACATACACAAGTCGTGGTGGTCTAGTGGTATGACCGGTGGAATATAATGGTTCGAACCCCGGCACGTACCAAGAAATCTTTCGAAATTTGCGTACATTTACTAACTTAAATTGGTAACACTATCGGCTGACGATGAAGGAAAACATCGCGAGGAAGCCTGAACCTGAGAAATGTTCTCGTAGTACTATTGTATGTGGGAAAACAGAACTGTGGATTTCTCAGAGTTTAAAATCACCAAGACGCCGTGAGCTGGCGTGGTGATTATGTCCATACCTTCTTTCGGGAAGAGGCCTATGACCCTGGAATGGGTCTCTTATAGGCTGATGATGATGATGATATACATACATACACTCGGGGAAACAATATTCATCTGGGTCGTCGGGTAACAATTCTCCGTATTACTTTAAATTCAAAATAATAATTCCTATATGTATATTTTAAATGTTACAACGATTATCTATGAATAATATATTGCACTCAAGTGTACGTTAAATTTTGGCTATAACATATTATTTATATTTTTGTAACCCCCTAAAAACTATGCGTTAACACAAAAATAATGAGAATCGTAATGATCGGCCTTAAAAAAAGTAAATGAAGCATACGTTTCTTTAATCATATGAACGTATATTGATTCTATATTAACAATGTATTTCAAAATAAAATAAACTCCTATATTTTTTACCTATTTAGAATACTTTCGCATGACTGATGACATCGGAAACTATTTTTATTCTTGAAAATGACGCCTCATAAAACACTCGTCTCATTATATGAGCCTAATATTTAGGTACGTTGTGTGTTTTATAGCTATTTTAATTACACTCAACTGTTTGAATGAATATAAAATTATTCCAAGACTTACCTATAAAGAATAATAGCGTAATAAAATGTTAAATGTATTCAGAGACGAAACTCGGATTTAAATGGAATGGTCATGTTTAGAGAAACTCATAAGAATATTGTGCTTGACAAAAATGCCACTCGTTTTTGTGTTACGTGTTACAGTCGAAGAATGTTCTGAGGGGAACCATACTCGTAAATTGGAAACGAAGTAATTCCAGATTGTATCGTTTTTAGGATATTTAGGCTTTAGTCGAATGCTTTATTACGGCGTGTGAAGCCGAAACAAAATTAACGATGTTATGGTTTCCGTGTTCGGAAGATATACAATCTTTTAGGTATTTATTTATTATGCATAATTACAACGACGGTTATTTGTGGTAAAATGATTATGTTTCGTTTTTTTAGAAGCTCTTTTTTATTCTAATAACATTTAATTGCTCGGCTATAAATGGTAAACATGTAACTGTTTTATAAATAATTATTACATTTTTGTAACTAATGTTATAAATGCGTTATGCGAAAGTGAGTTTGTTTGTTTGGTACAGTTACACGCCTTAACTATTCAACATATCATAAATAACATTTTGCATATACGTTGCGAGAAGTACAGAAAAGTAAATAGGGTATAGGAGTATTTCATCCATAAAGAATCTGTTTAGGAGGCAAATCTAACCTTCGTTAACGCAAGCTGAGCTGAGCACAAGATATTATTCAAGTAAATATATGATTGACATATTTCAATGCAATAAGGAGATAGATTGATAATTTCATAATAGCGCGTTCAGGTACAACTTTGATTTATTGTGACTTTATATTCTATAATTTGCCTCAATTTTCTATGAAGAACAACCTCATGGTGAAACTATACTATGGTAGCAGGCCCATCTGGCGATCTTTTACCTAGTAGGTATTAGTGTGTTCCAGCGACTGCACTCAGGAGTCAAAACTCACCTAAGTTTAGCGTCAGATTTTCACTTACATGAAGTGGTGGTTAAATTTTAAAATATACATGGTATGCAAATATTTTATGATTTAATATTACACATACGTGTCTGTCAGTGATGCCTGTTCAAACAAATAGACAGGTAGACATTTTTAAAAAATGATTGAAATGTATTTTATCACACGCTGTAGGTGGTAGAGCCATGCTGAAGCTATTACTGGTTTCAGCATGAATGGGTCGGCTCGCCCGGGGTAGTGCTACCCTCTCACAGAAAACCGACGTGATGTATTGCATGCATTTCGTTCATGCATGCATTGATGCGTTTCGTTCGGTCAGTGGGAGCGCCGGAGAACCACCTCCCCTCCCCTTCCACTTTCCCCTTCCCTTCCACTTTCCCCTTCCCTTTCCCTTCCCCCCCCCCAACACAGACTGGCAACGCACTTGCAACTCTTATGAAATAAAAATATATATATATTACTTATTCCAAGACACCTGCAACAATTTTATTCACAAATATCTAAAATGTACAGACACGTTAGATTTACATTCTTATTATAATATATGTATAGATATAAATCACCTAGTATTATATAATATTTATCTAGTAATGAGATACGTTAAAAATTGAAGTACACTCGGGTGTGCCATATTTCATGATAATCGGTCAAATGATGTTAGAATTTATCGATCTCTGATTTGTAAAACATTACACAGTAATACAATAAACGTTTATAATGAGTCATCAGTCATTGCAAAAGCTCTCAAGTTGCTAACAGAACAACAAAGACATTGTAGTCTGTTAAAGATCTGCCACTATTTGTGTTACTGTTTACAAGAGCGACGACAACCCTTTGTTTCTCGATGTCGAACAATGACATTTTGAATGGTTAATGTTTATTCGTGTGGGAATTGCGAATTGTCTACAAATATTGTCTATGAATTCTAAAGGTGATAGTTTTAGTGCTGTTTATTTTGCAGTAAACATTATGGTTTGAAATGGTAATTTGGGTTTTGTGAAATGCCGGCAGATAACAAATAATGATTTGCACTCAATTCCTAGGTACTGGTTGAACGTAAGTAAAGATTAGCTAGACTAGACGTAACGAGGGAGACGCGAGGGTCGTCAATGTATCTGATATGAGGCTTTTTTCATTTTTTTCATTTCACTGGCAATTTTAGCCAGTCGTCGCTCCAACTAGCTACATTATTTTGGCATATTCAATTTTTTATATGTATACTAGCGGTCCCGGCGGACGTTGTCCTGCCTTTATAATAAAAAAAAAAACCCTAAATGTCAACCGCAGCGCCACCTGCCGGGTCCAATGGTGAATCTAAACCATTCTCGGATCCACCTGAATACGTACACAAAATTTCATCAAAATCGGTCCAACCGTTTAGGAGGAGTTCAGTGACATACACACGCACAGAAGAAATTTATATATAAAGATATTTGCACGGAACTCTATTTTTTTTTTCTAAAAGTAACCTAAATTAAATGTGAAATGTCTCGTCAAAATCGTTGTATACATTTCGGACATTAGTCTGAACAAATAAAGATAACGTTTTTTAAATTGTTATTTTCTTGTTATGCGTATTGTATATACTTTCATATCCATTTAATAAATAGCTGTTGTTTTGATATTACAAGTAGGCATGACGATTTTATTTATTTGTATAAATGTGTATTAGGTCAGAATTAGCAATATATGTAATAAGTATATTATATTACATTAGTATTTAATACCAGCAACTTTGTCTGTATAGTTTATCCTACCAACGTATTTTATGTACAGAGGAAAAAAAAACAGCAGTAGCAGCACACTGGTTACCCTATTTCTCACGGTAAAAAAAATACATCGCTTAGTGAAGCAGTAGCTCTTATAAAAATCAATCCCTTAAAACTTTAATAACTTTATATTAAAGGACATTATATTGATAATCTCTTTTTTAAAATAACCTTCAAATCTCTAAGAAGTAAAATTTATGAGCTAAATTAAGTAAATAGATACAAAAAATAAAGTAGCGAAAAGTAGGTGTATTACTTCTGTCAACATTTTCTAGAATCTAATGTAATGACAGACATATATACAGGATTCGTGTGATCGTTTTTGAATTCATCAAATTCTGCTGAGTAATGTATCCAGCGTCGATATGTTTTTTAAGATCTGACTACGGACTTGTAAATATTTATCTACCGGAATACATCACAAACCATTGTTTCTTTATAGTTCTATCGGTGTTATAATATTGATAGTTTTTTTATTATGTCCTGGGCGTATTCGAAACAGTACACGGACAGTTCTGAGAATTGTTGTTAAAATGTAATAAAATGATGAGAGACTGAGGATGTATGTCATGTTGAAATAACTTGAATGATAACGTATTATTTACGACATGGAATTATAAAATTTAATTAATACTTGTTTTTTTATGTAAATATTTATGTTAACTAAAGCAGATGTTTAAGATAAATGTAGCGAATTTCTAACAGATGTTTTTAAAATTCATATTCTGACGAAAGTTAAAATTTGATATTAAGTATCTTAAGGGGATTGTTCTCACATGATGTTGTTTGAATTATATTGTATTTCATTTTAGTATATTTATAGTCAAATATGAACCACATAAAAATCGAATGTGGTTTAATTATGTTACTTTAGTACAATATATGCTGCCGCTTAAGTGCAGATATCAGTCATTTTATAGATTATCCGGGTAATGTGGAGGGCAATTAGAGTGATCCAGTAAAGTGTCAACAAATGTTTCATTTCTCAGTTTGATTTGGTTTTATGTTAGCGTCTACTATTTACTTTTTTTTATATTATAGGTGGCAAACGAACAGGTGGGTCACCTGATGGTAAGTGATCACTGCCGTTCATAGACACTAGCACTGATCGAACAAAACGCAACAGTGTAAGCACTGTTACTTCACGACGGTGTTTCCGTGGGTCGGGTGGTAGTACCCCGGGTGAGCCGACCCATTCATGCTGAAACCAGTAATAGCTTCAGTGTGGCTCTACCACCTACAAAATTAAGGAAATTATAAATTGCTTTTAGCCGTGTGTTGCAATTTTTGAAGCGATGATAATATAATGATTAACGTTTTTGAACATCGCGTCGATTGATTGATGTAAGTTCGAATAATTGCGAATTAGCCGGAGTTTAGATCAAGGAAAATATGCTTATAAAACCATACTATGATGGCAGGGATTTTCTAAACTTTCCTCCCTATCTACTATTCTCAAGATGAAAAGTTATGGCCAAACACCTATACGTCTTTCGGCAGCTGCATTTGAGAACCAGTTCTTGTCTAGGCTTAGTGTGTACAACATGGTAAAATGTTTGGATCACATCGCATAAAATTGTGTTTAAACGCTAAGATTTATAAAGTAACAAAAACAAAATATTTGGTTATTAGTAGTTTGTGATCAGAATATGAATAATTTTTTATTCTTTTCTTAATTAATAATAAGTGTACATAAAAAAAAAACAAACTCAATCTTCTTCATACTTCACAAAATACCGCACCCGAAGAAAGAATCCATTATCGGGCGAGCGACGGGTAAGTTATTGAAAAAATCTCTCAAACTATCTAAGAATTAATAACTAAATCATAAAAACGTCCACCGCTTTAGGTTTTAAATCAATATAATTATATCTTTAAACGCTTATCTATACTTTATTTTCTAAGCTCTAGGGATGATGTATCCTTTTTCGTATAAAATTCTTTACAATGTAACCGCAGAATCGCCCCCAGCTACTAAATGCTACTATAAAATATATTATCCCTAATCTTCTATATTCGATAATAGACTCTAATACAAATGTGTTAAGGTTAGTAAAAAGTTTTCGGATCTGTCGTACAAATTTGTTAGCGCGAGTTTACACAGGACCCCAAGTGCAACGTCGGGACAAACATAAGGCTTTGTGCTGCTCATAGAAAGGGTAAATATTGACCTATAGGTTCGTAGAAAAATGCGTTTTAAAAACAGGCGAGCCGCTGTGTACAGTTTTCGTTATTGGAATTAGGCTTCAATGCCCTCCGGTATTGTTACTGTCCATTTATATTGGTTGTTTAATTTTGACCGTTTTGATATCCGCCGACTTGGAAGTCGTCTCGTGTTGGTAGACAAATTGAGCGCACGTTGATTATCCTTGTTATAAAATATTATTTGCTGTTTATTCTGGATGGTAATACAGAAGTGTTGTTATATAGTCGAGTAATCCTAATTGATATTATAAATGTGAATCTGAGTTTGTTAGTCTGTATGCTTTCTTTACCTTAAATTACTCAATCAGTCATTATGAAATTTTGCATACACGTTGCCAGGGGCACAGAAAAGGACAAAGCTTACTTTTGTATTCACAAAAAATACTACTCCAAAGGGATAGGTCAAATCTACGTTAACGCCACATTAGTACACTGCACACGTTCGATGCCAAAAAGGGTCGCTAGTAAAGTATACATATTATGAAATTTTTAAGTATAAAGAACTGCGGTACTACTAATTTTTTTTTTCGAACTGACTACGCTATTTGCCTACCAAGGCCTTAACAGCTTCACCGGACGACATAAAATATTGTAGTCCGGTGAAACTGTCAAGGCCTTGCCAGGCTAATAGTGTAGTCAGTTCGAAGAGAAAAAGCCTAAAATATTACTATAAAACGTGTTACGAGTGCTTTTCTTATGGGAAAATGTCCCTGATACTAAACTAGAGGTCTTTTGTAACGAACCGAACCGAAGAGTTTATCGGATAAGAAAATATTCATAAGCGAATCAATTGATACTTACCTGCGAAGATTTTTTCTTATTGCTCAGACAATGGAGCATGTTAACAATAGTATAAGGCCTGCTAGATAACCGAATAGCTGACGTGCCTATTGCATAGACACGCTAAATGGTTGGATTGTTTCCTATGGTTAGGGTCACCACACAATACAATAAAATACGACACTACAATGTGACATGGTGTGGTACAATTCGTCGTGCTTCTAAAATAAAAGATTAATAGAAAACTTCTTGTGTTGGTAGCAGAAAAATCACATTGTTATATTTTAAAGCGTTTAAAATCATTGTACTTATGGTAATTGCCATAGGTAGCTTTTTTTTTCGAACTGACTACGCTATTGACCTAGCAAAGTCTTAACAGCTTCACCGGACTACCCATAGGTAGCAATTACAGCTATATATTAGCTATGAATTACTCTTAAAAAAACGGATTGTCAACACCATAATAATGAAGGACTCAATTATCTGTTTTCCATTTTGAAGGAATAGTGTAATATAAATATAATAAGTACGTACATTTGGGTATAATGAAGCTGAAGAACGTTTAATACGTTTATAATTAACATTGCTTTGATTATCTCATTACCAATAAACTTTATGGCTACACTACACAAAAGAAAAACATCGAAGCAGTAATATTGCGGTCATAAAGTTGGACCACTTCAACTCGAGTGAAATAAACGTCTTGGCTTCCATTCACACCGGCATCCTAAAACGTTTATCGTCTACTGACTTCCAATGATACAACGTTAAGCAGCGGTCTGTCGTTCGAGAGTACATTCTGCTACCTACACGATCATTAAAGGCAGAATAAAAGAGGAAGGCGTACAAGTAATACTCTATACAACAATATAAAACCGACGTAATAGGACTTTCGTAAATGTAAATCAAATCGTAACCTAAGTGAAGCGATAATGGCTTTGTGATTAGTGTATCCGATCATAGAGTTACACTTAAGTTCGAATACTTGAGAATGATCTGAGATTTCGGTGGTAGGGTTTTTTCTAAATCCACTTAGCTAGCTATCACCCTCAAGTTAAGAATCTGTTACTAAGCTTCCGTTGGTGTGTTCCAGCAACTGCACTTAAGAGCCAATCGTTCGAGGTTTAGCATGTTTGCTATTTTAAGACACATCGTCCTTTAACATCTGATGATTGTGGCCAAACGCTAAAACTTATACGGTGTTATTACAAAAAAGTCAAATACGTAATGAATACTTGCTTCAAAAAGGTTTCGAAATAAATGCACCGCACTCACCCGAGGCAAGTTCGCGTTATCCTTTTTCGCAAGTCTAACCTAACGTAACCAAAGCAAGACAAAAGAGCAAGATGGCGAACGTTCAGCGACCGCGGTGCATTTAATTCGAAACCTTTTTAAAGCAAGTATTCAATACATATTTAACAATTTTTTAATAACACCGATAAAGTTAAAACATAGATTTATATTGAGTCGATCGAATAAAGTTTGAATCAATGAGACTGATCTAGAAATTTCGATGAAACCGTGGTGACGAAACCGTAGCATGGTTGTAGGGCTTTTTTTAAGTCCGCCTGTCTAGCTACCTACCACTTTCAAGTTAAGAATCGGTCGCCAAATGTTGGTGTCTTCCGGCAACTGCGCTTGAGAGCTAGTTCTCTCTAGGTTTAGCGTGATTACTATATTACGTCACGTCGACGTTTAACATGAGATATAATTGTGGAAAAATGATAGAACCTATGAAGTATGAAAAAGTCAAAGACTACTAAAAATAGGACCTGTCTTCAAATGGCATTTACAAAAATTTAGCAATTTAATATTCGTATTATCAACGAACTTTATTTTCGTGTCTTTCGAATTAATTCCGGAATTACGGTTCGTACGGTCATTTATAGCCTGCTTCATATTCCTTAAATATGATAATTTTAAGCAAAATTAAATCAAGTAGAAGTCTGATAACGACTGAGAGATACCTCAGTATATCAGAATATTATATAAAAGTGTACACAACATTAAAATGGATAGAAAAATGAAACAAGGTGTTCAGAAGATTATTGGCTGGTGGTAGAGCCACGCCGAAGCTATTACTAATTTCAGCATGAATGGGTCGGTTCTCCCGGAGTAGTACCACCCAAAACGCGTCGGTTTTCTGTGAGAGGGTGGTACTACCCCGGGCGAGCCGATCCATTCATGCTGAAATTAGACGTGAAGTAATAGTGCTTCCAATGTTGCGTTTCGTTCGGTCAGTGAGAGCGCCGGAGATACTCCTCCCATTCCCTTCCTCCTCCCCTCCCCTACCTTCCCTGTCTCTCTTCCCCTTCCCCCCAATACAGGCCGGTAATGCATTTGCGACTCCCCTGGTGTTGCTAGTGTCCATAGACGGCGGTGATCACTTAACATCAGGTGACCCGCCTGTTCGTTTGCCTCCTGTGATATAAAAAAAGAAGAAATAAATTTACCTAAAGTAGTATAGTTTATATAAGAAATGAATATTAAAACTGGTAATTTTAAAATAAATGATGAAGTGATTTTTGATGATGGTTCAATATAAGCGCATTCATACATCGCGTCTATTATAATGAATTGGTAAGGAATAATAATACTAAATTTTGAATGAAAGAAAACACTGAATTTAAGGTATACTATTAACCTACAGCACTTGTACTTAAGAGAGGGCTTGCTCTTTAAGATATTTACATCGTCAGCTATATTAACATCAAATACAATTGTCATAAAATACTAGCTTGTAAATCGATTAATGAGTAATAAAAAACACTATGAAATTGCGTTTCAATTGTAATCACCAAACGAAAGTATGTGATATTATAGCTATAAAATGTACCTAAGTCATGTTGGTCGAGTCATTTGACCGGTGAAATGTATATTAGATGTCTGCAGGTTTAAACTCCCGCATGTACCATCGAATTTTCGGGATTCGCGTATATTTACTGATTTAAATTGTTGAGACTATTGGCTCACGGTGAAGTAAAATACGCGAGTAAACTTGAACATGAGAAATGTTGGATGTGAGAAAATATAGAACTGTTGATTTCTCGGAGTTTCGAATTGCCAATACTCCGTGGTGATTATGCCTATACGTTCTTTCGAGATGTGGCTTATGGCCTTGCAACGGGCCTTGTACATGCAGTGGGCCATGATGGCAGTAACGCAAAAGAATATATGCATTCAGTCTGTGGAATTGCACGCTCAGCAACTTTTTTTTTCTTTTTCGAATTTACTACGCTATTGGGCTATCAAGGCCTTAACAGCTTCACCGGACTACTATGCTCAGCAACAATCAAAGCTAGAGGTTTGTTTACTCTGACATCCGTTGCGTTAGTCGTCATTTCAGTTGAGCGTCTTCTATGCTTGCCACCTAAGCCGGTGATGCTGCCAAAAACTTTGAAATCAACATTGTGTAATTAGTTCGACTATACAAAATTGTGTATACGATAATTAAATAAACTGATTGAATTATCAGTCCAAGTCAGTGTTTTTCAAACTTTTTCAGTTTGGGGCGCACTTTCGGGTTTGATATTCTATTTGGGCGCTCTAATCTAGCTCTACCCATTCAAAATAGGTACAAATAAAACATCCACAATATGAAACTGTATGTGCTGGTAATTTAATTGTGCACTGTCTATAACACGCGAATAATTAAGTCAAGCCACCTGGGAATGTTAAAAAGGAGTGCGTTATGGCGCCCCACTCTACTTTGTACGGCGCACCAATGCGTCGCGATGTACACTTTGGGAACCTCTGATGTGTGTATTATAAAATGGATATAAAACGATTAAATAACTTTTTAAATAATAAATCTTATATTGTTGGCCTAGGAGGTATTATTGTCCAACTCCGTCAAACATTTAGTTCCGCTATGTTCTGAGCATAATGTTACAAACATTATTGCAACACTAATAACCATCCACAAACAGGTATCGTATTACTTGAGGTGTTAAAATTTTATCTCACTTTCAAAATAGTAACCCAATAAATTCGTGTGGACAATTTATTGTTACATTAGCATACGGATATTTCAAAACAAGCATATTAAATTAAATTTATACTTTGATTTCGACTGATATGAAATTGATAAGTGTAATAAAACGTGAGAGTTACGCCTTTAGAAGATATTAAAGGAAACACCTCATTAAATAACCGAAATGAAGTTATAAATTTGTGTTATTTCATTGAGCATAAATTTTATTTTGCGTTTATGTTCTCTCGAGATGGAATTCGTGAGTTTGTTTATTGTTGCGTCATGTATGTCATTCTGACTTCTGTGTATGACGACGCGGGCGTAGTGTATTATAAACCGATAAAACGATACAATTTATGGCTCGAATTTGAATTTAATAACAGCCTTTATATAATTTTATAACCTTGGAATCAAGAAAAACTCGTTTAAAATATTACAAAATATAGTATTTGTGCAAAGCAAAACTTTATAATACCATTGTTTTTTTTATATCATTGGAGCCAAACGAACAGGTGGGTCGCCTGATGTTAAGTGATCACCGCAGTTCATAGACACTTGCAACACCAAGGAAGTTGCGTTGCCAGCCTGTGTTTGTGGGAGGGGTAACGGGGGAGTGGAGAGGGGGAGCGGAGGTGGTCTTCCGACGCTCTCACTGACTGAAGGAAACGCAACGATGCAAGCACTATTACTTCACGTCGGTTTTTTGTGAGAGGGTGGTACTACCCCGGGCGAGCCGACCCATTCATGGCGAAACCAGTAATAGCTTCAGCGTGGTCGTAGTCCGGTGAAGCTGTTAAGAGTTTACTAGGTCAATAGCGTAGTCAGTTCGAGAAAGAAAAAATTCAGCGTGGCTCTACCACCTACAAACATTGTTATATGTTTCGAAAACTCTTGAATAATCTGTTTTTCTGTTCTTAAATTATAAACTAATATATTTATTGTAAAATAATACCGATGTGTTAATTCTAATTTATAAATGTACTTTGTACAATGTATTTTTATAAATTGTACTTTGTATAATGTAATTTATACAGGCAAATGATAAATGTATCTACAAGTAAGAACTATTACGTTGAAGTCTTTTCTATCAAGTTTTAGATATTTTTGCTTTTATAATATAATTTTTTTTTATACTGAGTTTTATTCTATTTAAAGTATATTATAATAAAATATACAACTCTATTTAAAGATTTTTGTTATATTTTCTTAAATAAAACGAATACGTATTGATTATGAAACGAATACATGGACCAATATTACATTATTGATTAATTATCGCGTATTTTGAGGTATGATTGGATAAAATGTTTTTTTAAATCATTATAAGATTTCAAAAGATAATAACAAATGCTTTATTGAAGGAAATATACTTTAGGAGAAATTATTCTATAAAAATATTTTTTTATGTTTTTATAAATTTTAAATTTTGATGTCAGACATACGTATGTATTTTATTTATGAAAAACAAATTAAATTTTGTAATTATTATTAAGACCATTAGGTAGGACATTGTCCGTGTTATTACAAAAAAGGTAAATACGCATTGAACTCTTACTTACAAACTCTTGCTTACAGATGGAAATTATTTTATTTTTAACTAGCGTGCTCGGCAGACGCTGTCCCGCCCTGACTATAAAAAAACCTTGACAAATTATATACTAAAACCTTCCTCATGAATCACTGTATCTACTGGTAAAAACCGCATGAAAATCCGAACAGTAGTTTTTGAGTTTATCGCGAACAGACAGACAGACGCGGCGGGGGACTTTGTTTTATACTATTTTATTTTTAATATTCTCTAACATTTGTCTAAGTTCTTATTCTATTGTTGTAATTATCTGTAAGTATTTCTATTTTCCAGAAAAAGAAGTTTCATAATAAAGTATGGATTTCGTGGGTATAATTGATTTGGAAGAAGTTAATAAATTAAACAATTTTAGACATTCACAAGTAAATCATAGCTATTACAATTTGACACTATTGATTTCTGACAGTGTATTTAATCTGTCATTATACTGTTGTTCCATCTTGAGCACTTTGACGTAATATATAAATCTTATAAATTGCTTATTTTATACCTCATTTTCTTCTAACTAAAATATCACAATAATGATAACGAATTTAACGTATAATAACTAACTTCCTAATGAAGATCTGAACAAAAATATTTGTTTGAAAAATATCTGTATGTAATGGAATGTTTTTGAATGATGTGATCGAATTCAACGAATGCTATTCAGTGTTGCTTGCATTAAAAACTTTTTTTTTAATTTTGTTCTATTCTGCAGACTGTTGGTCCGCACCTTTTTTGCTTTCGTTTAATGTGTTACATATACAACAAAAATTGTATCTGTGAGCAACTATTGGGGGTTTTTCTTTCTTTTTTTTGATATTCATTTATTTATTTTTATTTAATTATTAACTATTTTAGGTTTAACGACGTTATTGCTTTTATGGCGGCTGCATTTTGATCCTTTATAGATCCTTTTGGATTGGATCCTTTATGCATAAAAAACTCAAATCAGATGTTTAGCTAGAGACCACTTGGACGCACTTTTGTAATAAAGTATTTTAAACATGACTTCAACTAGATTTTAAATTTTAGGCACTGCTTAGTAAAACTCGTTTTCATTTTTGTTTTTGTAATAAGACCGAGTATATTATTAATACTATGTTAGATAAGCAATGGTATTCATCAGTAAGAAAAAAAATCGTCATGACTATAAGATAGACTTTACATATGTATGTTAAACTATATAAATAAAATTACCTTAAATTATTCAAACCGTAGAGGGCCGTGAGCCATCGATACTGCTTCGAATAGAAACCAATATAAAAAGAACACAATAGGCGTATATTTAGTCAAGACTTTAAGCGTACATACGTTTAAAAATGTTCTTATTTCAGTGTAAGATACAAATAAACTATTCCGCGACGTTCGGAATCGATCCGTCGGGCAATATGTTATGGCCGGGGTTTACTTTGAAGATAAATTTACAAATGGTCGCGGCGCCTAACGGTGACAGCACGCATGTCCCTTTTAGACACATTGTCGCAGCTGTGGCAGATACTTAGGTACCAACTATGATGTGGTTATATTCCGACGAACGCTTTGAAATTACTATTTTATATTGATGAAAGGGATTTTAACCAAAGAGATGAGTTAACAAGCGGGAATATATGGACGGAATATCCACAAACCTATACATTCACTACAATCCTAACTAGTAAATATTATAAATGTAAATGTGAGTTTGTTTATTGGTTTATTTTCACATCTTAACTACACACTGAATCGGTCAGCAAGATATTTTGCATATAAGTTGTCAGGGTTATAAAAAAAACGTAGGATACCTTTCAACTAAAAACAGGATTGTTCTGAGGGATAGTTTGGAAAGTGAAATTGCGGGCAATAACTACTAAATACATATCTCTAAAGTTTATAGTGAAATCCGTTGAACTTGATTTTCATTTTGCCCTAAATAAATATAAGAGAAAACTGTATAACTATAGAAATTCTCTATAGATTAAATACATGATATCTATAATGTAGTACAAACAAAAGTACCTATTTAATATTTTTTATAGCATCGCTTAAAATAACGACGCTGTACTTGACTGTACTACATTTATTTATAGAAAGTGATATAAATATTACATTTATTTTCAGAATCAAATGTTATTTTGAGCGCATATATTTATTGCTAGTTTTTATTATCATATCTGGTTTGTGGTGATGTGAGTGGAAATAGGGTTAAATCTATACATATAATAAGAATGTAAATCTATCGTGTCTGTACTTTTTAGATTTTTGTAAAAAAAAATGTTACAGGTGTCTTGGAATAAGTAATAAAATCCATTTAAATCATTTTTAGAAATGTCTGACCGCCTGTTTGTTTGAACACGCACCCCTGCTAAAATACTACGTTCACGCTAAAACTTCAGCAAGAAAAGCATAAAGCATATATGCTCGAGTAACATTTAGTCTTTAGTTTCATTAAAATCGGTTCACTCTATCAAAAGTGATTGTAATTACAATGGCGACGCGACTTAAGTACGAGAGAAAAGTAGATAAGTAAATGAACTTATACATTCAAATGATTTTATTACTTTTTTTTTCGAATTAACTACGCCATTCACCTATCAAGGTTTTAACAGCTTCACCGGATTACTAAGGCGAGCGCTTAAGACACTCAGCCGATTTTATTTGCTAACTAGTTCAAGGGTGCACGGCACACCTCGGCTTGGGCTGTTGCCTGATACATGCAATTCGCGACTTATCTGAGCTAACCTTTTTTTTAATAGGGGAAAATCCTACATGGGATGCACCTCGCACTGCCGGGGGACAGCGTGAGGGTTATGTGGGACCCCTACCCACTAAAAACCCCTTTGCCGCTCAGCGCGAATGTGGACCAGGAAGCGGTTTCACGACTAACATACGCCACAACCCTGGCCACGCGCTCGGGTCACCCGCAAGATGGTAAAACGGGGACCCTCCTCACGGGAAGAAATATATCTCTCCCCATGCTTCTGTGTTGAAGCGGCGGCTGAGACCGTGCCTTTACGTCTCGGGCCTTCCTTTCGCGCCCCCGCGTCCGTCACCTGAAGGCATGTTACGGAGGCATCGGGTGGGACAAGTGTCCACCTCTCCTCGCTCGACGACCTGCTTTCCTGCGGCGCGCCATTGGAGCTTCAGGGTCTATTTCTCTCAGTCTTTCGACTTCCTCTTTCCGCCGAAGCACCTCCTCACAAAAGGACAAGACTGTGCGCCATGATCTCTTACTGTTGATCATGGTTTGGGTCGGGTAGCGTCTTGAACACACCGGTTCTCGTCCGATCACCAAAGTTAAGCAACGTCAGGCGCGGTCAGCACTTGAATAGGTGACTGCCTGATGACAACGCGTGACGTTGGCTTTTTGTTATATATTTTTTAATTAAAATGATACCCTATAATACAAAAGTGTCACTTCTATCGTGTGTCCATACGACACAACCTGTTTTTAGTTTTACTTCTTAGACACTTCGCCCTTATCTAAAAAGTATTAGAACAGCTTCTTTTAATATCAAGTTTTAAAAGTTTTAAGAAAATAATGATTTTCATAAGAATTACGCGTTCAGCGATGCGTGTATTCTTACCGTAGTGAAGCGGGGCAAGCGGTCTTGCTTTTATGTTTTTCCTCTGTACATAAAATATATTGTTAGGACAGTAAACGGTGCAGATGAAATACTTGCCACAATTGTCTATTACCAATTATCTGGAATAGATTTTTCTGTCTGTATTATCAGTTATACGTAGGTAAACGTTACGCATATATTACTAGGAGTAATCTCATGAACTACTGATCTAATTTGGATTTCATGAATACAAAACTAAATAATTGTTCATTTTTAGTAATCATAACTGCGGCTTCGTCCACGATCATGATATTAAATTTAATAAGAATAAAATATAGACTAGCGCCACCTAGCAGCAAGTTATAGGAAGATTGAGAAAATAAATAAAAAATATTCACTTTAATAAAACACTTAAGTTTCATGATGTTTGATCGTATGGTACTGAGGGGTTCCAGATTTACCAATTCAAATATGAAGATTTTATTTATACAAATATTCACTTGAAAGAAGTTGCGGGCATTTGATAGTATATTTATCAATCGCACCTACTATTCTAATAAAAAAAAAAATACTAAATTAATCAAAGCTCGAAAGTGAAAGGCGAAGCGTGAGTCAAGAAAATTGCGTTCTGATTGATTTTCAGAGATAAATAAAATAAAAAAACCGGTAACGGAGGTAGTGTCGGGTATGTGATAGATTTCTGCCTAATGTAATATACATTAAGAATTCCAACAGACTACGGACACGTCGACTATTATTCTTCATGAATAAAAACTCAGTTGACCGTTCGCGTTGACATTCGGGAGCACGTATAATATGTAGAAATTTACATATGATCGGGTCATGTTATCTAAGTTATCCACTGTTGATGTTTGTAGGTTTTGAAGTGAAATTTATGGCACGGTAGGCAAAAATTTTCGTTAGGCGTTACACGCTAAACGTAAGGTAGGTGTGAATGTGTAAGTATATATAAGTATCTGTCTGGATCTAGTAGTTTACAAGAATTAGTAAATCTATAGTTGTTATACTACAGGACTTCGTATAGTATACAGTTTAGGAGAATTCTCATATACCTATATATAAATAGGCAGCGGGAAAGGGTTAAGAACATCTCTGTTCATTCTTTTTTTTGTTTTGTAGCTATTGACGAGCGTTAGTGTTATCAATAAAAAAATTAGATTTTGTTTTAAATATATAGCCCGGGGGTTGTCCTCCTAAAAAAAAAAAAACCTAAAATTCGATCGCAGCCCCCCCTCCCCGGTCCAATTTTGAATTTAAACCATTCTCGAATCTCCACGAACACACACAAAAAATTTCATCAAAATCGGTCCAGTCGTTTAGGAGGAGTTCAGTCACATACACACGCACACAAGAAATATATATATTAAGATAAGCCAAAGAAGTTTTACTCTCTCCGCATATACACACCGATAGACGCAATGTTTTTTTTGTTCTCAAAAAAGTGACCCCCCAATACCATCAGGTATTGTGGATGGTAATTACCGTACAGTCCAAAAACACTAGTGACTCTCGGAGTTAAAATCCAACGGCGGTTGTTGTCATCATGCCTACCTTCAAGAATGCTTCTTCACGCCTCGTCTGAAGTACCCAATATCATTTATAGGAAGGGAACACTCTGGTCGAGATGCAATTCCACATCTTTACAGTACGACAGAAATAAGAATTATCAAACTTCTTTGGTCTTGCAGGGAGAGTTGCTATTGTGGATCTGTTTTGACGCTTACCCGCCCGCGTAGTTCTGTGGTGGAAAGGGGAGGGTGGGGTTAAATAACTCTTCAGAATATTCGTCATGATACAGACGATAAACCACTTTTAGTGAGGCAATACCCCTTCGTAATTGAATCGGTTCAAGATTGTTAGTAGTGTCTGCATCATTCACAATAAGGACAGCCCGTCACTGCAATTTATCTAGGGCATCAAGGATGTATTGAGCAAAACTATACTAGAGATGCGAACAATATTCCATACAGTATTTTATTGCAATTAGTAATCTGTCGCGAGTTTGTATGGGGGTAATGTGCTAAAATAAGTACCTAAACGATCTAGAGTTGCGTACTATATGATCTATTTTTCGGGGCTTTATCGTTGATGGATTATCAAAGTAAAAATAGTTCTTATTATAAAAATAACAAATTTTTACTAAACGTAACTTTAAATCCATAATATCTTTTACGATATTATAACAAGTTGTATACAGTGATTTTGATCTATAATAATTGTCCAACGTTACTTAAACAATTAATTGGATATGGCACTATAATGAATAAATAGCTTCGTAAATTATTGTCGGTTATCCTTAGGAGATAGACATATATTATACAGATATCTCTAGGCCTTTTTAAGTAATAATGTATTATATTATTTTCATTTATTTCACGACGTTTAGCCGGCGTTAGCAATGTAAGTGTTCGAAAAATATTGTTATGAGTTGTTTACGATACATCTTCTTTTATCTATCTTCTATGAATATAATATGCATGGGTTACATAAATAAACCATTCGGAACAGATATTCTAACTTATAATAAATATTAAAATTTAAATATTTGCTTTAAACGTATTAGATTTTATTTATTTTATGTTGTAATCCATGTTTACTCAACATATACTATATCAAAATTTAAATAGAATGGACAGGTAATATAATTGTTGTAATGATAAACATAATTTTATAATGAGTAAAGTTACCGAGCTCTGCTTAATTATATACTCATTTATGTATAGAAAACTTCAAAAGCCACCCAGTACATCGTTGCTCTTTAATGAATTTTTAAACAAAAACTTAATTAAAAATCGTATCTCGCGTGTTCGAAGGAAATGAACTCATTCTTCGAAACCGGTGACTGACGGGTCGACTGACGGGCCCATCATTACGTGGGGCGTCCACTTTAGGCCGACCTCCAATGGCGTTTATTGTTTATCTATAAAATTAAGACCTCGGGCAAATTCGACCCAATGTCAAAGGTCAATCTATAGTGGCGCTCTTGTGGGTTTTGAAAATTTCGTTGGTTGACGATGCATGCAGTAAAGTTTATATACCTAATTATTGTCTCATATATTTGTTAAATTATTTTCATCGTTAATTATTAACATGCGAAAGGTGGACGCATCTTTTTTGTATTTAACAGACGGGCCTGTCAGTTTCATTATGGGATATTGTTTTTGTTCCCATGTGTTAGTTTTAAAAATGATTGCCCACGTTTTAGAGGTTAGTTTGTTTTCATTTCTCAATTAACTCTTTTTTACTTAAGTAAAAAAATGTGCTAAACAAATATTGTATACAAATTTGACATGTTAATCATGAACAACGATTATACTGTGCGAAATTGAATCGTATTATTATTTCAAACAAGAAAGGTATCCTATGAGCTTACATGGTAATTTAGATGTCCATTAACGTCAAATCACATCGTGCGGGCGGTATAGGCGAGGTGGCAAAAGGACGTAAAAAGATTCGCAAGTACGTATGAAGATGCTGGTTTCAACAAAATCAACATGGGGCGGCCACAAATTGGCGGTTCAGAGGAACAGGCGGGCGTCGTGACTGCGCGGCTCGCCACGGGCTTGCTCGTAGGAGGAAAGTCAGACCTTAGCGCTTAAGTGAAGCGATTAGCGGGTTGTAGGACATTTTAAAATTAGAGTTGTTGGCGGGATCTTGGAATGTCATGTAGTGAACGTTATATTATATTCATAATCTTGTGTTATTTGGCTCTATATTTTGTAATATTGGTGGCGTTTTACGTAATATAGTTGGATATTGTGTATAAGTGAAATAGATCAGAAATAATGCCATGGAGCATGGATTATGACTTTCCACAAACACTTCCTTTAAAGTTCCAACAACACGGCCACCATCTTGTTAGTTTATTGAAAATGATCGCAAGATACTTGCAATATCATTATCTACTCAAGAATGGCAGTAATAATCTACTAGAAGGTTGGTTGCCATAAAAAAGTATATTTGTATTTACTGATATTTACCAGTATAAAGAAAGTTAAAGAATATTAAAGTTGTTAATTTGATTGAAATGCGAAAAGTGTTTCGTGGTTTAATTTTAAAATTGCGTTTTCATACATTTTCTTGCATATATCAAACATGTAACTTATTTTGATAAATCTCAGTCAATAAAATATATGGTTCCTATTAATTTTGTACTAAGAAAGATAATACGAAATATACATTATGTAGTGAGCCGTGGTCTTTCGTATTTCTCTACCTGCATTGCAGTGTATTTTTAATAATTCGCGCAATAAGACTGTAGTCTTATAAGTCCGGTACGATTATTTGCTCAGTAATGGTAGAAATCCATTAAACAAGGCCCTTTTAGTGATTGAACAACGACTACAAAGACACAAGCTGGAATGCATTTTTGAATTGCACTCGGCCAATTTACAGAACCTAAATTACGTCTTGGAAATGTGAAGAGAACGTTTTTTTATGTCTCAACTTGAATATTGTTCTGGAATTAATATACGGGTAGTTTATTTTACTCTGCGTAGAATCATTTATACGCACGTGAATTCTCCCAGTAGTGATAATAATAGGGGAAATAATTGACTCAGTCAAAGGTAGATATACAGTTTTGTGATTAACTACATAGATCTACGTAGGTTCGAATCCTACAATTAGCTAGGGGCTTTCGGTGAAGGGAAATATCATAATGAACGTATAAATTGCTGGTAAAGATTTTCATATGACCAGCTAAGCTTCAAGGGAAACTTTGTCGTCAAGCCCCCATATATGTGTTTCAGCAGCTATACTTGAGAACCTTTGCACTTCTAGGTTTAGTGTGTTTGTCTCATCATTTAATATTAGGTGAAATTGTGAACAGAATATTACTTTAATATCATTTAGCAATTTTAATATACAAATCGTCGTTGTCGAATGGTTTAACCAGTGGAATAATAATCCCATATCCGCGGGCTAGAACCGCGGGCTAGAACCCCGGCATGTACCGACGATTTTGTTTGGAATTCGAGCAAATTTACTAATTTAAATTGATAGCACATCGGTTGACGATGAAGTAAAACACCGTGAGGACCTGAGAAGTGTTCTTGTAGTATCACCGTATGTGGGAAAATATAGAACTGTGGATTTCTCGGAGTTTCAAATCGCCAATACGTCGTGGGCTGGCGTGGTGATTACGCCCATACCTTTCTTCGGGATGAAGATTTGCAGTGGGTCTCTTTTGCAACAACCTATGCTGATGACGATGACGTGGTGATGATGAATGTTAATGACTGAGATTTCAATATGGAATAGTTATACGCAAATTTCGAAAAAAATCGGTGATGGGTAGAATGAGGAGCGATGAACCAGCGACATTTCAATCATTCTTAACTATTAGGTAATCATGATCTCTTATACTCATTTCATAAATTCTGTCTATCATTTCTCAAACAGGAGTCTTAATAAAAGCAGGAGAGTGATTTAAGTTCTTACTTGTCAACAAGTTATTAACATCAAAATACATATGAAAAATAGAAACATCTCGTTTCATTTAATATTAACTGTCCATATCATTTATATAAGTACTTTTTTAAGTCGTCGACCGTAGTAAGCTTTTGACTTGTCTGGATATAGAAAATTTATAAGCCATGAAAAGTTATTACTCACTAGTTTATACTGCTCGAAATGTCGTGAAGTTTACTGGACACTTGGCTTATGGAGTGATAAAAATTTTTATTTACTACAATTCGTGTATCTGTTGTGATTTACTTTGTCTTTGAACTGTAACGATAAATAATAATTCTCTCAAACCCTCCGTGTTGATAATATTCATGTGGAGGATCATAATTCTGTACAAAGCTTTTACTGCGTTGTCTCTCTTGTGTTCTTTTTCTGCGTCGTTTACATGTATGGCTCGATGGACGATATTTGATTAAAGAAAGTGCAAAGTCCACTATAATATTTAATCGATGGATGACTCTACTGGAGAGCATTTCCTGTTGTTCTGTGACTTGGTCTGACCATTTTTTATTATTACTATACTCATATATTTCCACACTTCGTATATTCATAAATATATATATCATCAAAACATACATTTATAAATATCAAAATCGGACGATGGACTATCGACAACAGGATTTTTTGGAGTAAATACTTCTTTATTATCGGTATTTTTGGCAGGAGATAAATTTATGATTTCGCGTCATGACATGCTGTGTAAGCATGACCAACCATATTGCGCTTGCGTGTACATGTAATATTGATATTTTGCAGCTCATCATACGTTTGATAGATTAATAGACTTTATAAAAATGTATATAATTATTACTTCGAGTGCCAATAGATACGAAAACCACACTAATGTTAATAATTTCAATAAACAAATTCTGAAATTGAAATATTGTCGTTCACACTACAATTAATATGAAAATGTAAAAGTGAACATATTTATTTCACTGTTCTGAGTTTTCAATTATGTCGGCATCTTTATGACAGCCTCGACTTTTTTTTTACAAGGAATAATTTATCGGTGGTCATGTCATGGTGATATGGAGAGGAATTTCCTCACGATGCGTGCAGTGTCTAGTACTGCTGCCTTCTGTATCATAAGTTTGATTCAGTTACCCAATGACAGTTTCTTGAGATTTTGGTCGAAACTCGTGGCCAAGAGACCGTGAGCCGGAACGACTATTGACACAATTATTGCTAAGTCCACGGCCCGTATGTCAACAATCACGCGAGACAGGTCAAAATATTTTATTTTGGTAGGTGGTAGAGCCACGCTGAAGCTATTACTGGTTTCAGCATGAATGGATCGGCTCGCCCGGGGTAGTACCACCCTCTCATAGAAATCCGACGTGAAGTAACAGTGCTTGCATTGTTGCGTTTCGTTCGGTCAGTGAGAGCGCCGGAGACCCACCTCCCCTCCCTTTCCACTTTCCCCTTCCCTTCCCTTCCTCCCCTCCCCCCATACAGGCTGGCAACGCACTTGTGACTCCCCTGGTGTTGCAAGTGTCTATGGACGGTGGTGATCACTTACATCAGGTGACCCACCTGTTCGTTTGCCTCCTTTGATATAAAAAAAAAAATATATATATTATTATATTTCTTTATTACGATTATTGCACGCCACCAGTGGCGAGTTTAGGGTTGAGATCGATAATTTGACACGTTGACGTAAATCCTAAACGATGTGTAATACGGTATATTAACGATATATTAAAAATTAATAATATTTTAAATCGCCGATACAAATCCAGAGTTAGTTTAACTCAGACCCGGTTTGCTACACATGTCTCTCGATCTCACTAGCTCCCTGTTGTATATCATGCCTGCAGCTTTTATAGAGAATATTTGTAAACTACACAGTAAATATTATTGACTAGCTTTAACTCGCGGTTTTGCTCTTATAGATGTACGTTTGTCTTTTCTCTGGGGAACAGTATTTTTTACTGAATGACAGGTATCCTATTTGCTTTTCCGTACCCCAGACAAACTGTATGCGAAATGCTTTGATAATCGGTTTGAATAGTTAATTTGTGAAAGTGTAACAAACAAACTCACATACGCATTTACAATGTTAGTAAGGATGTTATTTATATGTTTATAAGTTCAAATTATTTTCAATGTGTGTTTTTATGCCTACTTTTTCTTATTTTGTAATTATACACATTTTAAGATAAATTCCGTGTACCTGCAGCGTAAATATTAAATACATATGTGCTTATTATATTGATGTCTGTGTACATCAATTACCTAAACATATAATTTGTACAAAGTTTATAGCAGAGATCAAAATAATGAGGGTCGTATGTCGAATAACCAGGAAATGTAATTGCATACATTCAGTATGATATCAACATAAGCGCGGTTGTACATTGCTGGTAATGTTCTATCCGTAAGATTTTATCGTAGCACGACGAGCAATGCTGTCGACAGCAAAAAAACCCACGTTACGACCGACAACGGCCTTAATTTACATATAACGAACATAAATTCTCGTTTGTAAGAGCACACTGGCACTTTTATTGTGCAGTCTTCGTTGGAAGCAAAAAATTGACAGTTTTTTTTTATAACGAGATAGACCACCATAACATGTCGACCTTTGCTCGCTTCTATACAAATATTAATTCTTCGTATGTTGAACCAGTGAGCTAATCGTTTTTTATTGGTTACGCAGTCGTGTCGTGTACCTGTCTCGTGGAGAGGTGCGCCTTTTATGTGGGAGGCATTCTGATTACATAGAGAATGAAGTTAGATTAAAGCATATTACCATTCAAGAACGAAAGCCATGCAAGATTAGGAGGAAAGAGACATTGATTTGATTATACATACAATATATTAAGAAAAAAATGGACCCTTTTCTCAGCAAAGGCTACATGCTTATAGGTGTAACTATTATAGCGTTGATATTCTAACAAGGCCAATATCTATGATATAATACGTGTATATATCTTATAGGTTTTAGTGTTGTGAAATGGGTTACTCAGCACGGGTTTTCCTCAGAGGCTATGTTATGGGGCTCTTCAAGAAGGGACTGAAAAGAATTCTTCAAGGTCGGCAATTCAACAGTGATGCACTTGATGTTGCACTTGTCAATACGCGACGGTCACCATGTACCATCAGGTGGGCTGCTGCGTTCTGGTATTTAAAAAAACACCACAAACTCGCCAATGTCGATATAGTTCAAGACGGTAAATACACTAAATCTAGAAGGAGTCACTCTCAGTGTACTGCTAAAATACTTCTACATGTGTTGGGAGACAGTTTTTAAACTTAAAAGTGGTAGCTAGCTATGTCCATAGGCGACGGTCACCATGTACCATCAGGTGGGACTGTTTTCTGCGTTCTGGTATTTAAAAAAAAACCACAAACTCGCCAATGTCGATATAGTCCAAGACGGTAAACACACTACATCTAGAAGGACTCACTCTCAGTGTAGCTGCTAAAATACTTCTACATGTGCTGGGAGACAGTTTTTAAACTTAAAAGTGGTAGCTGGCTATGTCCATAGGCGACGGTCACTATGTACCATCAGGTGGGACTGTTTGCTGCGTTCTGGTATGTAAAAAAAAACCAGTAACTCGCCAATGTCGATATAGTCCAAGACGGTAAACACACTAAATCTAGAAGGACTCACTCTCAGTGTAGCTCAGTGTAACTCAAAAGTGGTAGCTAGCTAGCTAGGTGAGTTGAGAAAAAGGCCTACCACTATGTTATGCTTTTATGACGATCCTTAACATCCTTGAGAGCTTCTACTCATCTGCGATCATTCGGTTTACATCTATCGACACGTTGTTTAAGCACGCCTACCACTGAACCGTCATTGTCACACTGTTGCTATTCTTCATCTTCTAGCGAATATTTTTATGACAAAAAGTAAATTTAGCCTTTATTGGTACAGTCTATCTGATCCTTTGAGTTATTGACTAGCGAACTCTGTAAGAGACAGCAGTTTACAAATGAGAGAAAAATGAAATTATATATTGGATAATATCAAAACAAAACGAACAGTACAGGGTCACAGACTAGTCAAAAGTGGTTTTTATCATGTATGTAGTGGTTGCAACCTTAATATATAGGAATTTATCACCACTACTTTATAGTGACCTGGTAAGCTACCACCGGTGGTACCTAATACATATATACATATACGGCGGCAAGCACCTCCGCTTCCAGCTCCCGGGGAAGGGAGAACGGCCAGCACCATGGCCGCCACTGAGGACACCGTGCGGAATCCTCGTATCGCCCTCAACGCTACGGTACGCTGCGCGGCTCGCAGCGCGCGGATGTTGGTGGCGCTGAGGGCGTCGACCCACAACGGTGCCCCGTAGGCGGCCATGGACCTGATGACCCCCATATAGAGGCGGCGGCAGGCGTCACCCGGCCCCCCCGTGTTGGGGAGGAGTCGTCCGAGCGCCGTTGTTACTGCAGTAGCTTCCCCAACCTTTTGCAACTCCGCTATTGAAGCTTCGCGACCCCCTTCATGGTCACGACCCACACTTTGAAAAACACTGCATTAATATGTTTACTTTTATATACTTACTACATATTTTTCCATAAGCATGAAATTTTGCATACATTTTGAATGACGTATGCAGAAAGAGACATAATAATAAAAACTACTGTTCCCGCGGGTAGAAACTAGTATGTACATATGTACAGAAAGGTACATTGTTATTTACATTACCGGAGCTGGTAAACTTGTAAATGAGTACAAACAAGCAAAGTTTGTGGAAAATGCAAGCATTATTTGAATAAATATCGGGATGGACACAATATGGGTCATTGCGGGCAATATTCCGACTAACTATGTGAGCGATCTTTAATGCACCGCGGCTTTATTTTACGAGAGATCATTAAAAACGTTGTAAAACTGATTTACAGCGGTTTCAGAGTGATTGCGGCATCAGAATTTTGTCCGTAGCGCTAAAATTGTTGCGGATATTCAATGAACAGTCATTCTTTTGTTAATTTTGCTCGGGGCTGAATATTTAGTGGCAGTAAATATCGTAGCTATAAAGCATTCCGAATGCGTTTAATAGTTTTGCTCCTGGGGTATTTCATTCCTAAAGGGATTTTTATGCGTTCCAGTGTAATGTGTGTGTTATGAAATATATAGTGCGTAAAACCTCGTTTTGACTTATCTACTACAATATGGGGTGGTAGAGCCACGCCGAAGCTATTACTGGTTTCAGCATGAATGAGTCGGGTGGGGTAGTACTACCCTCTCGTAGTGCTCGCATTGCTGCGTTTCGTTCGGTCAGTGAGAGTGCCGGAGTCCCCTCCCCTCTCCTCCCCCTCCCCCTCCTCTCCCTCTCTCCTGTCCCCCCTCCCCCATACCCAACATTCACAGGCTGGCAACGCACTTGCGACTCCCCTGGTGTTGTTAGTGTCTATGGACGGTGGTGACCAGTTAACATCAGGTGAACCACCTGTTCATTAGCATCCTATGACACAAAAAATAAATAATTTAAGCATACATTGTCTAAGTCTGTACATCTATCTAAATATACTGATATGTGATAATGGCTTAGTTGATAATGTGTTCGGATACCGTATCGATAAACGAAAATTTGAGTCCTTGTGACTGTAAAAGTAAACGTCGGGTTCAAATCACAGCATGCTCGTATCGCTACAGTTGATCGCGAGTTCCCTCCAGGTTTTTAACTTATTTCCCATCTTAGATTAGATCACCATCTAACATCAGATGGCATTATGGCCAAACGCTAAATCTCATAAATTATTTAAAAAAAATGAAGTGATGTTTATGGATACTAAATGGATATGAAAACATATATGTTTTTTTTTTCGAACTTATTACGCTATTGACCTTCCAAGGTTTTAACAGCTTCACCGGACTACTAAGACGAGCGCTTAAGATACTCAACCGATTTTATTTGACAGCTTTTTTTTTATCGTGGGGAAATCCCTTATGCATACACCACCCTGTCGGGGGAGAGAGTGGGTTATATTTGATTTTATTTTATTTGACAACTGGCTGAAGGGTGCACAGCACACCTTGGCTTGGGCTGTTGCCTGATACATGCAATTCGCGACCTATCTGAGCTAATCTAAGCTAAGCTCACTATTCATACATATATGAGTTGTTGAAACATATATGTGTACCAAGCATACACACCTCAACAACTCTTATTTATATTTCGTATCGGATAATTTTCTAAACTCTTTCAGTTTAATAGGGGGAAATAAAGTAAAACTCTTCCACTTGCATGTGCAAGCGTGTATGCGTGCACGTATGTGGAGGTGATATATGTAATGTTGACGCGGTGATGTAAAATTTTGTGTCACTGTATCGCGCGAGCAGCGTACTCAAGGGTTCCATGCTGAGGGAACGGACCTAGGCTTGAGCTGCTGCCGAGGGGGGCTTAACCTGGTGTGCGGGAGCGAAATTGACCCCCAGACCACGTCGGCGTGATCTGTGGTTACGCGGGCGTGGGACATATATGTTACTTATAACCAAAAATCAATTTATAAAATTTTTTGTCTGTCTGTTTGTATCGGATAAACCCCGAAATGGTTTGACCAATTTTGGCGGGACTTTCACTGGCAGATAGCTGATATTATAAGGAGTAACATACTATTTTTAATTTACTATTGGTATCGCATAAATATTTGTTTTTTCGATATTTTATTTTGACCACACTTTTACTGATATATAAATAATTATTTAAGTTACATATCATTATACTTTTCCATGGCAGTTAAATACAAATGACAAAATCTAACAGTTGCAACCTAAAATCTACTATTCTGAAGAGAAAAGATTTGATTTTTTGTTTGTAATAGATGAACTCAAAAAATACTATTCGATTTTTAAAATTCTTTCATCTATAGAAAGTTATATTACCAGCGAGCAACCTAAACTGTATTTTATTTTCAAAATCTATATTAACACAACCGAAGTCGGGAGTTTCACATACATTTTTCATTTAAAAAACATTAATTAAAATATAATAAAACCTATCAAATTGTTTACTGTTCGCGTTCTATAACAAATTTAATTAATGGTACGGGATGATCTGGTTCAAGCTTGAAGCACGCTAAACTCAAAGGGAATGGCTTTCCAAGTGCAGCTGCCGGAATACGCAAAGGTGTTTCACGACAAATATTCGGCTTAAGAACCACTAATCAGGCGGTCATTAGAAAATACCTTACCATATGCATATGTCCGTTAATCCGTTAAAGTATACTATCTACTATAATATACATATATTTGGATTAAAAGTTATATTAATCACTGGTCTTATTAATACGTTAATTAGTTATCGTGAAGTGGTCGAAATGCGACCATTATTAAAAATATTCTTTTAAGTTCCAATATTGTTCAGGTTTTTTATTTTTGCTAAAAGTGTACAAATAGTCTAGATTTGTAGATATAAGGAGCGTGAAGTGTAACGAATACAGATTTATATCTAAGTAAAGGGTTCGGCTTCTCAGTAGGAAGGGAAGAAACTATTTCCAATATTTTTTTGTTATAAACACTAAAGCTGGTCAGTAGATATTTAATTTTTTTTTAAAAGCGTCAGATTCGATTTTTTTTTCATTCTTATTCATGGCCCACAGATCAGTTATTAACACTAGAAGTATGATGTTATATCTATTAACTGTACAAAGTAGTTTATAGATAAAAATCTGATAATTTCTGCTTATATACTAGACTAGCTGTTGCTCGCGATTTTGTTCAATAATAGTTTTGTTATCTTATGGAAACTATATATGTTATATGGATTATAGTGTGGGCTTCTTAATTTTTTTTGTGGTAATTTAATGAATAAACGAACCAAATCAAACATATTTTATTCAATTTATGCCCTGAGAAGGCGCTTATGAACGTTAAAGCTACCTCCGGTCCGAAATTACCACCTAGTTATCGAGAAGAACCGCTAAGAAACTCGATCTGGTTCTTACCCCCTAACACCATTTCATATATTTTAATTTACCTGTGTTAACTTTTAATCATTAATGTTCAACTGTATACAACCATTCAAAAGCATAATAATGATTAGCCAGATACCCTGAAAAGATCTCACACTTGCCAGCGAAACTCATGTTAAATTTAGTTCAGGCTTTTGGAAATTTCTCCGGACAAACGAATTTATGATTATACTAACTGTATTCTACTATAACGTTATTACTTAAATAGTACATAATTGCTTTATATAGGAAAGTTGACAGAAATACAACTGAGTAAAACAACGAACCACGTAAAGATTTGTCGCTACAAATAGTATTGAAAACGTACAAGATTGCGTCCGTCGTTCACTGTTTCGTCTGTTCGCGTGATAGCTTGTTCGTATCGCGGCCGACTTTATGAGGTTATAAATACGACAAAATCTACCGTACCTTGTTGTCTCTGTTTTCGTGAAAAATTTAACTGCATTAAAAATGCTATACAAGAAATGAGTGTGTATTTTTCGAAACAATTATTAAAGTATTCAGAAGTCAAAAGTTTAAATTATTTTAACTGAAATCGAAAGTTTTCAATCGAATAATATTCTAGATATTCAAAACGGTCTTATCTGCGAAGTTTTATCTGTTCAGTATTAATATAAGAAATTATAGAATAAAGCATGTGTTTATATGTGATAATAGCAGGCCTGGCAGACGCTGTCCCGCCCTGATTGTAAAAACAAAACCTTTACAAGTTATATACCAAAACTTTCCTCATGAATCACTTTATCTACTAGTTAAAACCACATGAAAATCTGTTCAATAGTTTCTGAGTTTATCGCGAACATAAAGGCAGACAGAGGCGACAGGGGACTTTTTGCTTTATACTATGTAGCGATTATATTTGTCATGGCCCAAGGTCTCGCGGCAGGTCCAAAAACCTCTGGCTGGACGTGGTGAAGGCGGGCATGAAGGATATAACTTCAATCAAAATGATACCGAAGAATGGGCAAAGTGGAGAAAGTTGAGTAGGAAAGCGGCCCCTGGCCCAGGCCGGGAAAAGGCTAGGAAGAAGAAGAAGTGATTATATTTGTAATCATCCGCTTCGGTGAGTTAAATATCTGCAAAATAGTTTGCAAGAAAAATTGCCGTGGTGTTTAAAAGCCACAATGAAGACGGCGACTGTGTGCAGGCATTTATCTTTAGGTAGTTAATATAATAAAATTCAATCATCACGGAAAACTAATTTCAGAAAAAATATTTATAATTTCTGTATGAGTTAATTTATGATAAAATATAGATTATTTATGATTGCGAATGTACTATAATAGACATCTTGTATTTTAAGTAAAATTCCTGATTGACATATTCCTCCACGTCTAGCTATAGTTCACCTCTACTTTGCAACCTTCGGAGCGATAGAATTAGAATGAATAACAGTTACTTGCAATATTTAATTATTTGTTTACAAAATATCTATTAATAGAATACGAGGAATATATTAATGAATTAATTGAAATTAAATAATCTACATACATTAATACAGATGTTCTATAACTCATAAGCTTCAGCAACGTTTGGTAGGTAACCATGAAAGTTACAAATCTAAGTGATCTTTTATTAAGGTTTTTATGGTATTGATTGTATTATAACTGAGCATTAGATGTCGCTACTGTATGTTAATTTATGTACTATTTAATCATCACAAAAATTACATGTATAAATATTTGAAGAGAACAAATATTTACACAATATCCATTTTGAAACAATTTACTATTAGAGTCGTTATATTTAAAAACTAGCGGGCCCGGTTGACGTTGTCCCGCCCTGATTACCCCCCCACAGCCCCCCTTGTGGGTGGAATTTCGTAAAATCCGTTATTAGCTGACCTCTACTCGGCGAAAGGAATATTCCTAGCATATTTCAAGTCGCTACGCCTTATGGTTCCAGAGATATCGTGATGAGTTAATATATAGGTGGGAATCTCTTATATATATAGATAAGCTAAATCCAATTTTAGGAGTTTGTAATATTTTACGTTATTTTTCGAGATCTTCAGATTTTGTAAATGTGCAATAAAATGGTCATTTATAAAAAATTATGAACGGTAAAATTTGAACTTCGTTCTATGTGTATAAAAGATGCAAATCTTAAAAAAATAATACATGTTATATGAGCGACTAAAATTTGATTTAGCTCATTTTCAAATGTAACGATTCATTTGGTTCAACAATTAATGATAGTGACAAATAATTATAATAAATGTGAGTAAAAATGTACAATAAATATATACCACACTTTTATTTAGCGAATAGTCTGCAGTATAAATATATTGTCACAGCGATTTCAGATTTAAAGTGAAACTTGTCGCTTGTCCCCGCTCGACCATGTGTAGGTGTGTATTGTATTAAGATGGCCAGGACAACACAGCTCGGACAAAACCCGTGAATATTCCATCGGAATACAACGGCATTCATCAAGTTTAAATTCGTCGAACAAAACCAAGCTCTCTAACAACGTCCATATTGTATTTACGTAAAACATAAAACTTGAACTTATGTAAGAACATGAAGTTTTTAAAGTATTAAACGAAGCATTCTTTTATCAACTTGAGTTTATAAATTTTTAATCCTTTTTTTTTTACTTTTCCTTGTAAAAAGTACTGCTGTAGGTATATGCTCTGAACTTGAACAATAAAAGAAAATATCATGTTGACGTCATTGGTTGTGGTTTTTTTTATATCATAGGAGGCAAACGGACATGTGGGTCACCTGATGTTAAGTGATCACCACCGTCCATAGACACTTGCAACAGCAGGGGAGCCGCAAGTGTGTTGCGAACCTATCTTGGGGGAGAGGGGGAGTAAGGGAAGAGGGAAGAGGAGGGGAGACGGGACCTCCGGCGCTCTCACTGACCGAACGAAAGCAACAATGCAAGCACTGTTACTTCACGTCGGTTTTCTGTGAGAGGGTGGTACTACCTCGGTCGAGCTGACCCATTCATGCTGAAACCATTATTAGCTTCAGCGTAGCTCTACCACCTACCTACTCACTTCCCCGACATCCTGGGAAGCAAGAATGCTTTACAGGCTGGTTATGTTTGTAATCAAAAACTGCTAAAACTTGTTATTTATGATTATGAATAGTACATATTTTATTTTGGTGGCAATCACTGGGGTGACATGATTTATTTGTGACCAAACCCCAGTTACAAATTAAAAAAAGATACTAGAAGTAACATCCAATTGTATTAATGGTAATATTGATATCTCAATATTTACCGTTTCTCCTTAGTTGTTATTTATAGTGAACAGATAGTCATGTAATGAATTTAAGCATTTATCGTAAAGTGTGTAGGTGGTAGAGCCACGCTGAAGTTTTTACTGGTTTCAGCATGAATGGGTCGGCTCGCCCGGCGTAGTACCACACTCTCACAGAAACACCCACGTGAAGTTAGAGTGCTAGCATTGTTGTGTTTCGTTCGATTAGTGAGAGCGCCGGAGGCCCACATTCCCTTTCCTCCTCACCCCTCCCCTCCGCTCCCCTCACCCTCCAGTCTTCACTCCCCCTAAACACAGGCTGGCAACGCACTTGCGACTTCCCTGGTGTTGCTAGTGTCTATGGATGTCATTGATCATTTACATCAGGTGAACCACCCGTTCGTTTGCCTCCTATGACATAAAAAATAAGTTAGGATAAAAGACGGCACTTTTGTCAGCTCTGACATAAGGAAGTTACACACTGTAGACTTTGAAAAAACAATGAATAAGATCAAAGATCTCGCTTGGAAGTTATTTAAGAAGATTGCAGAACATTGTTTAGGCAACAGAAAATCGCCACTCTCCTTGAAATATGGTCAACGACATGCTTAATAATTTAAGAAGATGGCTTACGAAAATTACATTTTTTTTCCATATTGTTACCTTTTCCGATAATTTTACTCTACATAGTTAGATACTATTTCTGGATGATAGAGAAGATTGAACAGGAGTTTTGAAGGTAGTTTAAGAAGACGTCACAATTCTTTTTAATTTATTTAGTCTCTTGATGCTTGTTTTACACGCATTAATTTAATTATCTTATTTTTTTTTTTTTTTTCAATTATTATTTATAAATCTGTCAGTGTAATAAATATCGACCAAAGTATTGTTTGATATTAATTTAATATATCAAAAATAAAATGGTTTATTATACAGGTAGGGTTATTATAGGGTTACAAGCATAAAAACTAATTTTTCCACATATTATTTACTAATTAGGTTTTACTGGTTTTATAGCATCATACCTAATAGATACGGATCGAGCGCATAAAACATAAAAACGAAAGATTTAAGTGTATGATTAATAATTTTATTAAGATCATAATCATAAAACTATATAAGCATTATAGTGTCGTAAATCTTACTTGAGTTAATTAGTTATAAGAAGTAATAAGAAAGGATAATAAAAAAATAGAAACACAAGATACGTCAAAAAGCTACTTAGAAAAATATCTGTATTATTTTTTCTCTTCGAACTGACTACGCTATTGGCATGAGGGGCCTTCACAGTTTCACATGAGTCTCACATGCCGGTTTCTTATATGTATGAATAGCTAGCTTAGTTTAGCTTAGTCAGATTGCATCCAAGGTAACGGCCCAAGCTGAGGTTCGGCCACTCTGGCACCTTTGAGCTTGTTGCCATGCGCCGAAGTGCCTTAAGCGCTCGCCTTAGTAGTCCGGTAAAGCTGTGAAGGCACAACACAGGCCAATAGCGTAGTCAGTTCGAAAAAAAATCTAGCTTCATTGACTATTACGGCGAGCGTTTAAGGTACTCAAGCGTTTGGCAAAAGGTTTAAGGGTGTCGAAGTGGCCGAATCTCGACTTGGGCTGTTGACTTACATGCAGTATCTGAATCTGTCTAAGCTACATTAAGCTACCTATTTAAAAATATAAAAGTTTGTGAAATACATATATGTCTTGTATTGTAAGTATTATTACGATTATAGCTAACAAATTACTGAACCAACCATTAAGTTTAGATAACAAGAAATTTTATGAGTTCAAGTGTGATAATGACGAATGAATAATAAGAATAAAATAAGAGTATGTAATGATATTCTGTATCCAACAATAATAATTAATTTAGAAGTTGACCATATATATTGTACGCATGTAGGCTTTCGAAATATCGACTAATATTTTTAGGTAAGTATTCTGAAAATACTGTTAAGGAAATCAGAAACATTGCCCTGTTAAAAAGGGGTTCCTCATCGCGATTTTCTATTACATCGAAAAAAAATTTTTCAACATTTGGAATTTTATAATTTCTGAATGGCTTATCCGACCGGTAACGCCAGAGCATATTCTTCTAAGAAATAAAACGCTCTACTAATGCTAGTGTAAAATTTTGATATATTATATTTACTCCTTCAGAAGCTATTCAAGGGCTCAATATGAATTTACCAGGAATTTTGACATTTTTGGCGAATCTATAGTATAATTGCAAAATTTCGCTTTTATTAATCATTTTTAATATAATTCATAGGAATGGAGAGGATTTTAATATAATTTTAATGGTATTTTAGCCTAAACACGTAATTTTAAATACTTTATATTGATATTATAGATATAATATTGAATGTTCGCTGACAAACCTCATATATCTTAAGTGGAGTTATCTTTTTTTATTAAAATGTTAACTAAAATCAAGAAAAAGTTATCAATCACGATGTTTTGACTTTGAAAATATTTTGTTAATTTTTTATTCACATCAAAATATTATCAAAGAAGTTGCCGAAATATGAAATATTTTCAATCTTATACAATTTCAATTGATGATTTTGTTAAAATTTTAGATACATTAACCCTTCTCCATAATGCTCTCTACTCATTTGCAGTCAACCTGCCCTAGGTTCCAGATACTTCGCGACTCGTCTCTTGCCCTGTCATCATAACATTGTCTGTCTGCCTAGCAATCCCGTTTAACGTACTTTAATCTACATTTTGAATGGCGATTGTTTGGCGCCTAAAAGTAATAGTGTTTTGTTTAATAGTCTAATAGTCGTCCTCTATAAGTAAATTACAAAATGAAATTTAACATTTACAGATGTGAGTGATAACTTCATAGATTAGTGCGTTAAAACATTTTTTTTTTAATTTTTTTTTTCGTTTTATAATATTACTGTTCTACAATTTACTAATATAACGTATATTTTTCTACTGACCTATATACACTTTTTCCCAATATTCTCAAAATTCCCGTTAATCGTAACAATGCTGGTAACCCTGTTCTCATTGACCGTCTTCGCTGGACTGCACTTAAATTATAATTTAAAGAAAAAAATATCTGTAGCGTAGGCGTAACGTTCAACATAAAGCCGGTTTGTACTATAATGGGTAATAATGAAAATCATCTTGCATGTGTATTGCCGCTAAAATGAAAGCGTTTACATAACACGTCCATCATTCATACGTTAATGGTGTTCCTATGTAAATTATACTCATTAGCTACTCGATTCAATTGTAACGTGGTAAAGTCGACAATTATAATTGTTCTATTAAATACATTTTACTACGCATTAACACGTTTTCATCGACATTCAATCTTTGAAAATTACTCCTATTTATTCACTATATAATAAGTACAATATTCAATAAAAAAATACCAAAAAAAAACACGTGTACAGTTCACACGTGATAGACATGAAACCTGCAAAAATGACAATGAATTGCTCGCGCGATACAGTGACACAAAATCTTACATCACTGTGACAACATTACACATGTCACCTCCACATACGTGCACGCGTACACGCTTACACATGCAAGTGGAAGAGTTTTACTTTATTTCCCTTATTAAACTGAAAGAGTTTAGAAAATTATCCGATACGAAATATATATAAGAGTTGTTGAGGTATGTATGCTTGGTACACTTATATGTTTCAACAACTCATATACACTATAACAACGTTGTGAGGTCTGTGATAACAAAATATTGTTAAATTAGTCTCTAAATTATGCGACTTCGCTTGCATTCATATAGAACTATTTCTAGGGAACAGTGATTTTCCTTTTTAACCGACTTCAAAAAAAGGAGGAGGTTATCAATTCGACTGTATTTTTTTTTTTTTTTTTATGTTTGTTACCTTATAACTTTGGACTGGGTGAACCGATTTTGATTATTCTTTTTTTATTTGAAAGCTGGTACTTCCCGTGTGGTCCCATTTCAATTTGGTCCAGTTCCGACAACGGCATCCAGTGCAAAACCGTATAAGTTTTAATTTTGCATTAAGTATGTAAACGACAAATAGACGAATAACTCAATATCACGCTAACCGATTTCGATGATTCATTTTTTTATTGGAAAGGATGTACTTCAAGGGTAGTTTGATGAGAGTTTGGTTAAGTTCTGATTATGGGATCCGTGACAAAGTAAGAAAACTTTCAAGAAACGAGCCTACTCCTTTCTTAAGGGCCGGCAACGCATCTGTGTTTCCTCTCGTGTCGCAGGTGTCCATGGGCGGCCGTGATCACTTACCATCAGGTGACCCGTATGTTCGTTTGCCACCAATAGTATAATAAAAAACCCTTCAATTCTTAGGAGCCTATTGTGCTTATGTTCGTTGCTGTGTTGCAACATGACGCAAGCATTGTAATTACATTACTTAAGGTGTATTATGTGTGAAGCGATGGTAACCGAGTTGGTGGTAGAAACTATTGCAGATTATTGATAAGGTTGTGTTCGTACCAAACGTTACTTATTGTACAACCAATTGAAACCATATCGCATACCATGCCGATAGATACCATACCGCAAAAATGCACATATTTTAATATACTTAAGGCGGAACGGAGTTCGCGGGCACTGCTAGTAAAATATATTTATGTACACTAAAAATGGAAAAATAAAGTAAATTTTCAAAAAAAAGTATTAACCGACCTCAATATCAATCAAAAACCCATATGACAAAAACCGCATGATAATCCGTTCAGTAGTTTTCGAGTTTATCGCGAACAGACAGACGTGGCAGAGGACTTTGTTTTATACTATGTAATGATTCTATTTAAAGAAACAAAAGTACGTAACAATTTTTACCTTTTGTTTTCGAAATAAACTCTAGCAATTATAAAACGATTTGTCTAATTGTTTTAGCAATAATTACAAGCATTAAACTGATTGTCTCATTGTTCGTTCATTGTTTTGGTAATTTACGATAAACTTCACTGACACCAGGTTAACAACACACCTTTTACCATACTCAATGACTTTTAGTTCCATTTAGTTTACGATCAGGATAGAGATTACGGTTTTAAAAACCCTTAAACAGTTTTTAAGCACCGCCAGTCGATTAAAGAGAAAGCTATTTAGACTTGAAAAAAAGTTCGTAACTTAAATTCACTTTTTATCTTATCTTAAACAAGATATACAAGTAAAGATGCACTTAAAACTGGCCTGTATGTTTATAAATACAACTATAAAATGTCTAATGATATTACTGTGTTATATCAAACAAGATGTTTCCAGTCTAATAACTCCACGAATGAGGGTACGTATATAGAGACGGCATAGTCTAATTGATGGTTTTACTGATAAAAAATGTTGATATTATAATTTTATTGTCCGGAGAGTTGGACTGTTGGGTAGAAATTATGTAATTTTATGATAAATTATTAATCTTATAGTGAGAGTTTTTACATTAAATCGTGGGTTTGAACGCCTTTATAGTTATTATAATTTGTATGTAATTTAGTTTTGTTTAACCTTTTAATATTATTTGTAAGAAAAAAGGGAAATAGTATGAATTTTTGTACTGAAAATTGACTAATAAATATTTGTCCAAAGGTAGGGACAAAAAAATGTTATACATAGTAGATTAAAATCTAGAATTTGAAGATTGTTTCTTTTAAAGTTTTTTTTTTCTTCTAAACAATTGTACTACAGATTTGTATTGATTATAATTTAATAGTTTAGGTAGAATAAAGAAAACCAACGTACTATAAAATTGTGAGCGAATCCGAGTGAAAAACTAGCACACCAACAGTATAAAAAATATTCGTATACAACCAGTGATTTTCGTTTTATACCGTAAATCTTCTATATCTATACATATAATAAGAATGTAAATGTAACGTGTCTGTACTTTTTCGATTTTTGTGAAAAAAATTGTTGCAGGAGTCTAGGAACACATTTCAATCATTTTTAGAAATATCTGTCTGTCTGTCTATCTGTTTGTATGAACACGCATCATTGCTAAAGTACTGGGTACACAATAAAACTACATATACAAGAATATCATAAAGTATATCGTCGCGAGTAAGTTAGTCTTTGTTTCATTAAAATCGGTCCACTCTATCAAAAGTTATTGTAATTTGAATAACGGCTCGAGGTAAGTAGGAGAGAAAAGTAGTAAGTAATCTACGAGTATACTTATATTACAAAGCTTATTTGTTTAAACGGGCTAATCTCAGGAACTACTGGTCCAATTTGAAAAAATCTTTCCGTGTTAGATAGTTTATCATCACGCTAAGACCAATAGGAGCGGAGCACCAATGAGATATATTTCAAAATCGAGGTTTTCTTTTCTTTTTGAGAGTTTCCGCTGCGTGTTAGCGTTAGCCCAAAGTAACTATTTCACGCGGACGAAGTCGCGGGCAGAAGCTAGTTCTCTATAAAACAAAACTGTTATGTAAACAGTTGACTACCCTACAAAGATTCACAGTATGGATACCTCACAGACATTCACAGTTCGAACCTTCTCGTTTCTTCTCGAGGAATCAATTTGCCCTCGGTTCTCGATACGCCGCGCCGCTTCCTATTGCTTTCTCGCAATACAACTTAATTCTCGGTTAACGTACTTTATGATCTACAATTAGCTGCTACTATGAATTATAGTGTGAAGCTTGATAGCCTCTGAATAACCTCAATAAGTTTTCCGCACAATGTTAACAACTGAGTGATAGTCCCAGAGATTAGCGCATATAGCAAACAAAAAACTATAACCTGGACTTTATATTATTAGTTTGAATGTGCTATTTCATAAATTATTTATATTTATTTAAGACATTATTTAGAATATTTTATTTCCAAAGCATTTTTAAAGAGTTCAGTTCAATTACACGATGAATCATCAATTCCAAAGTACTAAAAGTATTATAACAATATATGACGTTCGTTATAACTCTACATCGAATAATGTTACATGTGTCATCGATACATCACAGCGTTGGACAATAACATGGCGCTTGGAGAATACCAGCAAAATTACATGTGGTCATGTCGGCCGAGACAAATAAATGTTCTCAAATGATGTTCGTATTGATTCTTTTTTGCCGTTTTATAACTAAAGACAAAGGCGATATCCGCCTACGGCCGGACGAAGGGCACCGAAAATTATTACTTATATATAAATATTAAATTATTAACTCAGTCCGAGTTCACATTCTGATGCATTCCGGGACTAATGATTTCGAGATATATCCTCCCCCTGAATGTAAAACGACTCCGCCCCGTGAATGAATTGAAACACTGACCGGGAACGTTTTTTGTTTATTTATTAATTGTTGTTTTTATGTTGGTGGTCGGAGCAAAAAAATCTCATTTTCTATTGATTTTATTGTCTATGATCTTTTGTTTTTATGTGCCTCTCAGTTCAAGTCTTGTAATTATTAAAATTAGCATTTAGTTAAGATACCGCATCTTGTTTAGACTTGATTTTTTTATATCCGAGTATCTGTGATTGGATATTTGTGCTTGTCGTAAATATTTTAAATGCGATTGTTATAACTGAGAACAAATGTTTTAGATTTAGTAGACGACATAATAAGGTAGCTTGTATCTAGAAAGATATGTACTATTCGCAAGAGATGAATAAAAAATAAATTAACGCAAGCAACACCGCGGGTGAAAACTAGTAAGTTTATACAGCTCTCAAGTCATAAATATAGGCTTGACTCTCATAAGTTCGAACAGTTTCAGGCCACATTATTTCTAAATATACTTTTTACGTTTTCAAGAATTAAGGAACTTCCATTTTGCAATCTTTGGTTGTAAATCTGTAAATGATTCAGCTACATTTATCATTGTATTCTTAAGCCACCGCCCAAATATAATACACATACTGAATTGAATGAATCAGTATATTCGTGGAAGTTTTATCTTTCTCGTGGATTTCTTTACTTTGAATCATGTCGAATTTAAAAGAAGTATAGTATATATAATTTGAAAGTGAAGTGTATGCAGCTACGAAGTGTTTTGTAATTTAGGAGTTGCTAATAATTAACTCTGATAAAGTTACTCCTTATAACATTAGTTATTTGCCAATGGAAGTACCGTTAAAATGGGTCCAACCGTTTCGGAGATTAGCCGGAATAAACAGACAGACAAAAATTTTAAAGATTGGGTTTTTGTTATAAGTACCGTATATACTTTCTTATACCTATATTTAGTTATATCTATTATTTTGAAACAGATACTTCAGCTTTATTTATTTGTAACTAAGTATAAAAGGTAGCTATTATTGTGTTTATATTAAAAACTATGAAGACGAGGCAGATAGAACTTTCTAGTAAGTCCTTTTTCTAATATCTATTATCAAGCGCCTATAGGTAAGTTTCGGCGTCTATTAGTTCTCTATATTTAATGTATTACTATTTCAAGCTACATCGATAATATCAAGTGATTTTATAGCTAAGAAGTTATATTAAAAACTAGCTTTTGCTCGCGGCTTCGCTAGGGCTGTAGTTAGAGTCGAATTTGAGGTAGGGCAGCATTGGTTACAGACAGGGCGGAAGTAAAATATTTATTATAAATGATCTGCCCTCGAATGTCACAGACTGTCCTATGTTCGGAAAAATTTAGATACCTATCGCTACATTTTTTTAATGCTACAAACTATGAACAAACAATTTAATTATAATAATTTATCTTTGTTTTTGTATTTTTAAAGGTAGGGGTTTGTGATTTCAAGGTAGGGCATTGCCCCACAATGCGCCCCCACTAGCTACAGTCATGGGCTTCGCTCGCGTCAATGTAGATTTGATCTAACCCTACAGAATAACACCTAGCCTGTATGAAAACGTAAAAAAAGAAACCCACTTTCGCATATATAATGTTATTGCTCAGGATTGTTAAATGTTGGGTCTTACTCCGGTGAAGCTGTGAAGGCCAGTCAGGCCAATAGTCAATGCGAAAAAAAGAATGCTGGTAAGTACATATCGCTTGGTGATATTTTCATAACATTTAGGATTCCTTACACATTGTACACAGCTCATAAATATAGTAATTTAATAACAGTAACAACGGACTCGATTGTTCAAAAGGTTTTAGCCATTGATTCCATACATTGGCCTTGTATAATAAATACCTATTAATAATTCGGTTAAGAAATTCACAGTAGGTTGTGTTGTATCCAACGATATCGGGGCAAAGGTTGTAAGTCGTTCGATACTTAGCTTACACAATATACGAAATTCACGCTTCGAATTACACTAACATGAGAGCTGATATAGCATTGTGACGCAATGAAATCAAATATAGTTTCAAGCTTTTGTATTTGCTTCTACTATGTTTAACATAGAACTAGATATTTATAGTGATTTCAACAGTAGTTTGTTAATGTTTTAATCGACATTGGCTTGGATATGTGACGAAAACAGAGGGTGATTTTAAAATCAGTCAAAGTGAGACTTACCCGTATATCGAAAATTGTGAATTTACCAAAATAAATATATATTCTTTTAATGCTGATATATTTATTTATTTTTGTACTTATTTGAAATGACAACTTCTTTAGCCGCGTTGAGCAATCTTATGCTTTCGTGTCACCGGCGACTTCGACATGGTCGTGACGTATTGCGTAGTATAGCGGCCTGTGTACATGTAAGTGATATTTTGTATTGAGCATGTGCATCACATGTTAGATTAATTAATAAAATGTATATACTTATTGCTCGGAGTGCCAATAGATGTGATAACCAGATTAATGTTAATAACTTCAATTTACATAACACGAAATTTAAATGATCTGTCTATATTCTATATATTACTGTAATAAAACGGTAACTAGGCCAAATCTATATATTAAATACTTTATTGAAAATTATAATCGGGGTTAGACTTTGTTATCGATGTAGTAGCCAAAAATAATTCTTTTACAATTTTTGTCTGTCTGTCCCCATGAATACCTATCATTCTGAAAGTACCGAACAAATTTTGACGAAACTAGGCATAGTGATTACTAATATTACAAGGTTACATCTAGGCTACTTTTTGTCACATAAAACACAAGCGGTTCTACAGGATAACAGACGAAAGTAAAAAAAATGTAGTTAAAGAAATATTTGACGGATTTTGATAAATTTTCTTTGTGCTATATATAACAGACAGATTAGTTAAAAATTTAACCTATATTTTTACTCTGTATGCTACTTAAAAATAAAATAAAATGTCGTTGGGTTCCGAACCGACGCCTTCGTCGGTCCTTATAATGTACAGTACGTTATAACTGAGCTACGGCTACATGACATTTCTACGCGCAATGATCAATAAGTTAGTGAATTAGAAGCACTAAATGTATTAAGTAGGCTAAATCCTATTGATATATTTTTGTATCTTTGTCATGATGCACTTTTTTCCTTTGATTTTCAAACCATAACGATTCTAAACAAAGTTCACTTTAATTATACCATGTCGACAAAGTTGAAAAATATATGTAAATGATACTGATACTTATATGTTGTTACATTAATTTTATTGCATAAAAAATGTTTGCTAAACCAATTTGACAAGATTTTTTCCTAAAACATAAACCATTGTAGAACATGAATCTGAATTAGAGTTCTGTCATTACGTCTGTTAGAGTTCTGTCAGTTCGTGTGTTATTTCGATATTTGATAAAATTCGTTTTATGAATATTATTGAGTCTTGAAGTAGGCTCTACGCGAATGGTGACCGGGCGCGAAGTTGAGCGGCACAGGACCAACCAACGGTAATGGGAAGACATTTATCGGCAATATATGTTACTTTTTATCTTAATTGGACTCTGATGCTCCGAACGGGTTCTAACTTTATTTTAAAAGATTTTTCACATACCAACTGGGTATATGTTTGCGTGAGTCCCTGGATAGTTTAAATTCACAGTTGGAAGCGGTATATGTAGCGGCAATCGGGATTTCAGGTATTTTAAGATTTTTTGCGTTTAAAAATACAATTAAAAAATACAATCGATTTGATGCAGATGAAGTTGCACGGGTGAGCTAGTTCAGAATAAAATTGATATAAAAATTTTAAATGTACACAGTTAATCAAATGTTTTGAGTTTTCACTTCTGTCGGCACTCCTTATGACTACCTCGCCTTCTTTTAATTACATATAAATATTTTTTAAGATATCCGTTGTAAAGATGAAGTATTAAAACTAGAACCTTTAAGGTAATACGGATGGACGGACAAACACCGTAAGTTTAAAATTAAGGAAACCAAAAAACTTGAGACCTCTTTTGTATTCAAGTTTTGGTCGAATGATTTAACCGCTGGAATAATGTTCGATGTCCATAGGTTTGAACTCCGGCTGGTACAATCGATTTTTTTAGAATTCGCATTCATGTAATAATCTGAATTGGTAACATAGTCGCTTGAATAGGAGGGAAAATTGTATGAGGAAATCTGAACTTGATTATTTGTTCTTGTAGTATCACCATATATGAATTCTATGACAAATAAGAACTGTGAATTCCTTGCTATTTGAAATCCACAATCAGTTATGGTCTTACGCGCTAAGGTGCCTTTGCCAGTAATTTTCCTCACATATAAATCTTTGACCCAGCATTATTATAGTGTCATGGTATATTAGAAATATAAGGGCATAAGTCAAAATAGTGTGTTACCGCTTTTAATACTGTAAATAAGTTACCAGGTAGATTATAATACAATAACATTATAAAACCGTATGAAGATCCCGATGAATTGTGCTTCTACCATAAAATTGATCCCGGCTCTTGGTGATAATAAACTACGGTTTTCCATTAATATAATTGCAATAACCACTGCGTATAAGTACAAATTAATATATAGTAAAATAAAATCGATTATTGTTTGGAACATCGCTCAGTCGTAAAATTATATCGCATCGTAATATAAAGCTGCGAAGATATAAGCGTATTACAATTTTTATATTATTGTTGTAGTGCAGAAATGTTCCTTACATTTATTAATCCTAGCCAATATTATAGATGCGAATGTGAGTTTGTTTGTGTTGAAGATATATTAATGTAAAATCGTAGTTTGTAATTATATTTAAAACTAGCTGTGCCCGCGACTCCGCCTGCGTGCAATGTAAATAGTGACTAATAAAATCATCGGAATGTATTAAGTCCATTTACTTATCTACTTTCCTCTCGTATTTAAGTCGCGTCGTCATTAAAGGATGTGCTTTCTTGAGGTTTTATCGTGGACGCAGTACTTTAGCAGTGATGCGTGTTCAAACAAATAGACAGATAGAAATTTCTAAAAAAGATTGAAATGTATTTTATTTCTTATTCCTGCAACATTTTTTTCACAAAAATCTAAATAGTACAGACACGTTAGATTTAAATTCTTATTTTTAAATTTTTGTTTTTTTTTTTCATCTATTTTTCTCTTTCTTAAATTTATTTTTTTATTTTTTTTCCTGGAATTCCTAAACCAAATTAATAATTTTTTTTTTATATAATAATAATTTTTTTTTTGTTATTTTTTTCTGTTGAAGTAGGAGGAAGGTTTCCACAAATTTCTCTTTACCCCTTTTAAGCCTTCCTTAATTCTAAATTTTTTTTTTTAAAATTTTTAAAATCTCTTTAAAATTTCCCCCATTTTTTTTTGGGGAAATCCAGAATTAAAGTGGGGTTTTTTCCCTTCCAAGGCTCCTTTAACCCTCCCCCGTTTCAATCCCGAATTTCTCTAATTTCCCCCTCTCCACACATACCCCACCCCACGTAATCCATAAGTAGAAGTTTTAATATGTATAGATGTTAGCCTTCGGGTTTGTTTTGTCCTGAGAGTGGCACCACTATTTTTCCATATGTCAAAAACAAAATAATTTCCATGTTATTGTGTAAAATAAAGCTTTTACAGTTTGTGTGTTTCGTTTTAAATAGTCACCAAATCATCATGAAATGTTGCATACGTGTTAGGAGTACAGAAAAGGACGTGGAGTACTCTTCATCCTGAAAAAAACTACTTTTCTCGAGGGATAGGTTAAATCCAAATGAATGCGAACAATCGTGTAGGTGGTAGAGCCACGCTGAAGCTATTATACTGGTTTTAGCATGAATGGGTCGGCTCGCCCGGCGTAGTACCACCCTCTCACAGAAAACCAACGTGAAGTAACAGTGCTTGCATTGTTTCGTTTCGGTCGGTCAGTGAGAGCGCCGGAGACACACCTTCCCTCCCCTTCCTTCTTCCCTTCCTACCCACCCCCAACACAGGCTGGCAACGCACTTGTGACTCCCCTGGTGCTGCCAGTGTCTATAGACGGTGGTGATCACTTAACATCGGGTGACCAACCTGTTCGTTTACATCCTATGACATAAAAAAACAAAAACGGGAAAAGCAGGTAAGGTATATTTTTAAAATATTTGTCAGAATACCTAATACTCAGTTTGGTTATATTCTTCTTTAGGTTATTAAATTTCTCGCTGCCTGTTTGCTGTCTGTTGAATGGTTACAGCAGCTTTTAGATTTGTACAACAAACTTTAGTAGGACCGTAGACCTGAGGCGCGTGGTAATACGTTATTCCTACTGAAGACAGGGTTGGGATTATATATTGTACAACCCTTCGAACAGATATGGCACGAAATTCGTACTTCTGCAGTCGAGATTTGCATAGGTTTTATTAGTTATTTTCTATTGTAATTATTTGTACGTTACTTTTTGTAATATCCAAATATTTTGCTTCTGCAATTTTGAACAAGAAATATGAACATTGCTAAAAATGAAATAAAACTATTTCAGTTCTTTATTATCATTGTTACTTTTTATTTGAAGTTCTAAAGTTTTTTCTAGCAAGCAAAATGCCCAAAGGCTTTGCTTTAAGATAGTATTAAAATAAATTAACTTTTTCTTGACCGCACGCTGACTTTATTGTAGTATTATCTTGTAAATGGCGTTATAATGTCGAGATTGTATCAGTTACAGACGTTAAAAAAAGCTTGAGTTATTACAAAAACAAGCGTATTTAAATTTGACCGTGTTTTGTTATTCGATAAGATAATTTTATAGTGGGATCAAGCAGTGTTGAGGCACTTGTATTTCTGATCTACAGGGAGTGAAATCACAGGCGTGAATAGCCACCGTTAGAGGAGCCTTACGCTGTTCCCAGGGCCGGGACCAGGACCAAGAATCCAGGAAAACCCTATGCGTGGTAATGAGCCACATTCTACTCGATGTGACTCTGTATCACGGAACACTGCAGGTCTAGGCTAGGGAACCGATAGCCGATATACACTCCTCGTGATCCCGATCGGTATCGGGACGTATACCCTGGTAGACGGTACCCTTCGCGGTACTTCTCTATCCATCAACGGACACAGGGGCAGGTGCCTGCTTCATTTTGCGCGTCGGAGGATGTAGGAAGTATACCTCTTTAAAAATTACCGTGGGAAATGTTTAAAGTTACAGACGGGCTCTTTCGAGTGGAGGGTGCTAGAAAATCTCCTTACAAAGTTACCGTGGGAGAAAACTACGTAAAAAATTCATTGGCGGGTAGAGGAGGCGTTTCCTTTATTGCCATGCCGGACCAAAGGACGAAGGGTGGGGGACCTAACCTTCAATTGCACTAGTTCGACAGACAGGGATATAGTTGATCGTTGGAAACTTCATTAACACGGCAGATGGTTCATTGTGGGGTTTTAGTCCGTATGAGTCTGACACTATCCGCTTCTTAGTCGAGGGAGTGAGTGTCGAATGCAAGATTTTCCCAGGTAAAAGAAAGTATAGCGTGTTTGAAGGTGCCCTCTTTAGTCCATTCATTTATTAGAACGGTAATCGGAATTTAACAATCATAATACTTATTTCCTTGTCTTGCTTTATAAAAATTAGTTTGTACACACGTATCGCATTTTAATGTAATTTAAACCCGTATTTATTATCGAACGTTCTATGGACCAATTAATAGGAATCAATCGAACTGACCGATAGTCAGACTGGTTAGCGATTAGCGACCTTCCGCAAAGGAGGCGGCAATTCAAAATAAAGTCATTATACCCCTGATTAATGTAAATCTTGTTCTATAAACGTTAATAAACAACTTATTTAGTAATTATACGTGTAACGGCATAAGTAATCATCAGACGGAGTTAGACATAGTCGTGTTGGCGTCTCTGCTGTATAATTTGGACGGAAACGTTGGAAAAAGTTAATAATTATATAGGAATAAAGAGAAATAATAACGGCTCATTACTACCATTTACTGAAGAGAGGGACGCGTACAACTGCTGTTACACTAATGAACAACGCTTGGGAATCATTTGCACGTGTGTGTACTAAATGTTTACATTGATTATTAGGACGCGTTAGTATTAAGCTACTAAGGTATCTTTTGTAAATTTCATGCTGGCGAGAATGAATTGCTCACGTGAAGTGCGCGATGGGAGTTAATAATTAACACATGGGTGTTATTGACTTACATTTAAGTGATTATATCGTAACGTCACGTTCTTTAAATCCTATTCCTGAAAATGTTTAAGCTAATATCTTTATGTGAACATTGTAAAGGCCAACGACATTTAAAGACAGTTTTATTTTAAATGTATCATTCAAATTGTTTATATAGGAAAATGTACTGCATAATATAATGAACATTTTTACAGGTAAATAAAATGTTATTATGACTCAAAATATTACAAGCACTATATCTTGATGTAATGAATTAGTCATTTGTGAAACAAAACATGAATTCAAATCAAGCTGCCTGTAGATATTATGATTCATTAATCAATCCCTTACTAATACTATGAATGCGAATGTGCTTTTGTTTCTTTGTTGAGATTTCACTCTTTAACTATGTGTAGGTATGACAAATGGTTGTGACCAATCATGAAATTTAGCATGCACGTTGTCAGTGGTACTGGTGGTACAGAAGAGGACAGAGCTACCTGTCATGCAGAAAAGAAGTACTGTTCCCGTGGAATAGCTCAAACATGTATTAAAGTTGCGAAGTCGCCAGAAGATACTGTTAAATAATATGTTAAAGATAGGCTACGATTTAATAGTAAAGAAATAATACAAAAGTATTATAATAAATCTGCTTGTTATTTAACATTAAGAAATAAATCCAATTTAGTAATAAAATTGTTATTTGCATTCGGAAAGTTTTCGTAACTGTTTCGACCAAACTATAGAATTAACTAAACCTTAACAGAACGAGGGTGAACGTTACGTTGCGTTCTGCATGCAACCGCCCAAGCAATGCCTCTAATTGCAACAAATCCGATTCAAGCAGCCAAACGACGTAGAAACTTCTTTCACGCGTGACTAGCTAACAAAAAAAGACCCTATCCGCAAAATTGTAATCGTATTCTCATAGATCAATAGACTAAACAACTAATAACGAATAATTCCCTCGCCAAACAATCCCAATGAATACAAGCCAAACAAGTTTTTTATAAATCGACATATGTCGTCATATTCGTTGTGAATTATTATAAGCGGTGTCAGGTAAAATACATTCGAATCTATTGTTCTATATTTTTTTTTGAATACAAACAGTTTTAAAATTCGATTGCTACCTGCGCTCGAGTGCGGATTTTCGGAATTTCGTTTTTGGAAAAAAATGGACGCTCACCGCAAACATTGTTTTTGTGCGGCTTCCTACTGATCTCCGTGTAGCAGAGATCACCAACTTGCACGTATAAATTTATTTTGTAAATACATTTGATTTTCAAGAATTATTATCAATATCAATTAAAATCAATTGCCGTATGTATGTAAGCACATAGCATCAGGACAGCTGCATTTATTTCGCTAATTCTTGTTTTGTTGTGTTTATAATCGCCAGGGCCAAAGTTTGTATGGGTGAAAAGTGAAAAAAAATTGGTTTAATCTCCATATAAAGAATAAGTGAGAAAGAAGATAGTAGGGAGATTCAGTTGCCATTTTATGTCAATATTTGGTCATACTGTAAATGGAAGATGTGGACTCACTTTCTTCATTAGAACACTCTTTCAAAGCCGGACTCTGCACCTGGTATTCCATAAAATTCATTAACTCAACTACACGATAATTTTGTTTGACTGGATCGTATGCCAGGTGTGAAGTATGATAGTCTTCATAGCGGTGAGCTTAGGCGCGTCTTGTTCTGGGTTCAGCCATACTGTACCCAACAATTAATCAGGATAATGGGAATATATATCCTGCACATGGTGTTAAACCTGTCACAGTGTCTCTCTATTTATTGTGGTACAGGGCAGGCTTTTAGGTAGCATTGACGATAAATCATTGGTCATTTAATTGTTGTATTTGTTCTTGGATTCTTCGTTCTTGCTTAATATCAGGAACAGTGTGTCACATTATATTGGTACCATAAAGAAAAAACGCAGTAAATAATTATTTCCTTGGGAAAAGTCAGTAAAAAATGGGCATATTAATATATTGGACATAATTGCAGAACTTTTTAAATAGGTCACATAGTCCATGTTGAATAATATATATATATAAAACTTTCTGTACAAGTTTTATACACCATTTAAAATCATAATATACTTTAAGATCCACTTAATCGTTCGTTATCTTCCCAGGAACATGTTTACCCAAAACATAATTTGGACGATTTACGACATGCTCATTCCCATTGTAAAACATTAATTTACCTGTATAAAAAAATAAAACCATACAAACTGACTTAGCTACGAGTGAACTCGTAAAGTAATATAGTTATTTCGTGTAATTACCCGTTGAATTTCAAGTAGAAACTAGAATGAAGGCCTCTAAATAAATAAATGATAAGGTCAATAAAGACTTATCCGTCCTCTAATTACAGTAAACGATCTCTATATTATTCATAAGCTGTTATTATACGTTAATTGTTTTTAATTGTGTGTTTTTTGAAAGAAAATGTTTGTTATCTCTTGCTTTAAGTCGCGCCGCAGGGAATTACAAAGGTAACAAAGTTCGATGTTGCAGATCCTCGCCGTATGGTGCAACCAATAACAACACCATATACTTTTGATTTGTTTCATTGCTCTTTCAATTCTAGGCATTGAATTAATGTGGGATAGTTTGCCGGAAATGTATGCTGCTGGGTTGTCATAGGCATAAATCTTGCTTAAGGAAAGGCAGTGATGAGAAGGGACGTCATATGGCGAATGGTACGAATTTACCTTTGTTTATGAGATTGTTCAAAAATTAAGTTTGATTTTTTATCGTCGCATCGTCGTTAAGTTTTTACTGCGGTCAATAACTAAATGTATAATGAAAGGTTACGTGACAATGATTTGTTGTTTTTGTTATATGTAAAATTGTTTATTTGCAGGTGGATTTTGTGTTATGAAATGTTTCTTGCACAATCCATTGAATAACTTTAACTATTTAATTGTAGAAATATAATTAGTAAATTTGAAATTTGTCACCAACAAGAAGATATTTATCATATTTTAATGAAACATGTCCGAAACGATTCTCGAAGAAGACAGATATTTATGGAGAATAATAACATAGGCGTTTGTTTCACCCAGCACCGGAAGAAGCCAAATTAATCTATAATTTGATGGTTTCCTGGATACTTCAAGAATATTAAACAGATACCTAAGTATTTAAAAGATAACCTAAGTTTCCTATATACATTATTCTATTTAAAAGAAATTTAAGAAATTAATTGAGTGAAAAGCTATTGATTTTAAGTACCTTGGTATACAAATGTATATGTGTAAATGAATACGAAGTTGTATGAGAAGGAATTTCAGGTAATAATTGCAGTGGTACAAGTTAATGGAATAATTATAATTGTTATAGGAGGCAAAGGAGCCGGCGGCCACCCGCTGTCCGCGGCGTCTTCGCTGATTGTTGTTGTATCAAAAAAGCAATTAAAAAATGAACCACTAAGAAATTGCCTCGGACTGTGAAAGAAAATACTTCTCCTTTTAATTCCCATTCTGATAAGCCGCACTTTTGATTAGTTCCTTTTTTTTATGATTCTCGAATGACATTCACACAAAATAGTTACAATGTAAACGTGGTGGGAAATTGAAATTGTATTCTGTCAATTCGATTCGTAACGCCGAAGAAAAAGTGTATCACGGCTATGCGAAAAAATGATAGCGCACTTATTGCTTTGTAGATTACGTATTTTGTTCAGTTTTGAATCGAACTATAGCAATAATGATTTTCGGAACCGTTTCATTTAGTTGATTGTAATAAAATAATGACCACTTATACAAATATTAACAAATCCATATTAATACTATAAACTCTGGAATTACCGATCGGTTCTGAAGAAATCTTTTTGCTTTCTATAGCTTAATTTTTCCGAACATTTACGATTCATAGGAACGGGGTAATGGGCATACAAAATGTAGGTCACAAATTACTTTAAGCGCAAAATGGAGATTACTCAATTACTGAATTATTGAGGTATTGAGAGCCGAAGACGAGTTGACTACCTGACGAGATCCAAGCATTACCAAGAAGAGACGAACGGTGAATACCTACGTTAACGCGCGCTATACGCTATGCCGCACGGCTCAGTACTTAGTCGGTTCTCTAAAACTCAATATACCAAAAACAGCATATGCTACCCTATTTCTTTGAATAATAGAACATTACATTTAAAAAAAATCAATTGCAGTCCACATTTATTCTGTATAAAACATACCATGAAATAACAATACCATTATTATAAAAACGAAGTCATAAACACCCATTATAAAGAGAAAACAGTTGATTTTTTGTTTGTAATGGAGAAACTCAAAATATGCTTTACCGATTTTAAAAAGGAAAACTGAATCCTTAGATATATTTTAAAGTAAGACTAAACATGTATTTAAAAGATATTTCATATATAGTTTTATATATTTTTCATACAATTTTCCGTGTTGATTGCTGATGTTTTTTCTTTTTTTTTTGTCAATATTCTATTAATATAAGTATTGTAAGTAACATTTGTTATTTTTTGTGTCACTGAATGATAATAAAAAAAACCAATTTCAATTAATGTTTTAACCGCACAGTCTTTGCCATTTTTTCCAAAATTCTTTCCCTTCTTTTTTTTAAATCTACATTAATGTAGGCGAAGCCGGGAGCATAAGCTAGTGTTTAATAAATACGAATTATGTATATCTGTTTCAAATTGTGATACGTATAATTAATTTTATCTGAAGCTAATCTGTACTGTTTTGTAATTATGGTTGAGTTATATGTCTAGAGACTTGCTGACTCAGTGTAAAAATGAAAGTTTACGTTATAACATTGGTATGTTTAGTTATTTTTAACCGACTTCGAAAAAGGAGGAGGTTACTACGTTCGGTTGTATGTATTTTTTTTATTGTATGTTAATCGATGTCTCCGTCAATTGTGAACCGATTTTAATGATTCTTTTTTTATTTGAATTGGTTATATTCAGAGGTGGTCCCATAAAAATTTGAAGAAAATATTCAACCCCTAAAGGGGTGAAAAATCGTTTATTTGATTTTCACCCACTTAGTCTCTACGTATTTTCGTGAAATTGGAACCGATTTATTAAACTCATTAGAAACCAGGTATATTTATGCACACTAAAATGGAAAAATAAAAAAAAATTACAAAAAAAAATAAACCGCCTTCGATATGAAAAAATAATAAGGCACTAGAAAGCGAAAAATAACTGAATTATTAAATTAACCAAATTAAATAAAAAATATTATGTAAATTAGTATGTATTAAATAATTTGGTTAATTTAATAATTCAGTTATTTTTCGCTTTTTAGTGCCTTATTATTTTTTCACATCGAAGGCGGTTTATTTTTTTTGTAATTTTTTTTTTATAATAGTCAAGTCAGTACTATAACTGTAGCAGTCTTCAATTAGTAATTTCTATATACCGAGACAAGTTTTTGATTACAATGTGTAAAGAGTTACAATTAGACTAAAATGAGAACCATTTATGGATACGAAATTTCCCATTTCAGTGTTAATTGTAGTAGAACGAATTTCGGTAGTATTACTTGTACGTTGTGAAATTGAGCTGTCAGCCACGTGTATTAACAAATGGATGCTATGAATATTAATACGTACGTTCATAGTGTATATGCGTTAGGTTCGAGGAGGCCCCGGACAAGCCGTCTGCAGACTAGTGAGGCAAATTGCTCGGTTATTATATCGTCGAGGCTGTAATTCTGATGATGAAGCCAAATTTGAGATATCTACATATGTCATGATTATTTATATCAGTGGACTTAGAATTATATGAATGAAGAAATGTGGGTGTATGCAAAATTTCATGATCGGTTGAGTGGTTGAGGCGTGAAAGCGTAACAAACAAACTCATATTCCCATTTATAAAATTAGTTAAAATGACGTTCTAAAAATTTTACTGTGGTTTTTTTAATTCATTTTGTGATTAGCTCTAAGTGCAAATAAATATCTGCGCCAGTGTGAGTTCCACTAAAAATCGAACGAAACGGACGTAAACAAAATTAAAGATAGGAAGAAAAATTCCGAAGAAACTACGCGTGTTTGTTTTTACCACATCAGTATCCCCAATATAAATGAAACCGTTAATCATTTATAGCGACGTTTGCATCAATTCCATTATCATAATGAATTAGTCCACGTTTAAGATAAAATTGAGTTTCACAAACAAATAGTCAGCGATTTTCCATTCCTTCGTTTTCCTTCGTTTTTGAAGTGAAACTTCTTTATCGGCGTTGGAAAAAATTTACCGTCACATTTTTCCGTTACGCGCCATCTTTTTTGTATTCATGTCTATGATAATAAAATCCTTTTGTTTAAACTTTATCTAATTTAACTTTATTTTTTAATATATTAATGAAATTGTTTGCCATTTAAAAAAAAAATTTTTTTTTTTTTTTTTTAACCAATTTCTGGAAAGTTGCATATAGATCATTTTGCGAAAAATAAGGCCTTAAACAAGTTTCACTTCTTACGTGTGTACACTAGTACACGCACACATTTTTTTTAAATTACGTATAGGCTGACTACCTATTTGTTGTAAATAAACAGAGCGCTAATACTATTTCATTGGAATACTATTAGGAATGACTGTCGATAAATTATGTATAAGAACGTATGAGCATTTAATTTAGTGACATGTGTATTTCATAATACATACGCTATCGTAAATTTAAAGGGCTCGGTTGTAATGCGGACCAATGTAGTGTAGCTTTAACGGCTTTTGCCGTAACGGCACTACTCGCACATATATAATTCTAGTAGAGAGTGAGTGAGATAAATATGTATACATTGTAACTACACTTATTTAGTAGAAATATTGTTGTGTAAGAAAATACGAAATAAATTACATTATTTAAAATACACTCATCAAAAAAGTCTAAGCAACATGTACTAATTTAAATTTTAGGATGGTTCTTCACATTATAACGTTGTATTTTATTTTTAAAATAATATCTTTAGGGTTCTATGATGTAAAAATAACAGCTGTTGTCTTTATAAGTTCTTTTAATAACAGAAATGAACAATATTAGAATATACTGTAGAAACTAAGATACATAAGAAACTAAACTTTTTTCTTACAAAATGAAATTTCTAAAGAAAATTGTGAAAGAATAGAACAATTTAATACAAAGTATGGGTTCCTCTGCTATTCAGAACTTGTCAGCAACGATTATTCATTGAATTAATGAGACTGTTTATTTCATATTACGGTATACGCTAATGGAATCGTAGAAATCCTTAAAGGGCTCGGTTGTAATGTCGGACCTTTTTTTAATGTAGTGTAGCTTTAACGGCTTTTGCCGTCAACGGCACTACTCGCACATATATAATTCTAGTAGAGACGCTGAGTGAGATAATTTTTTTTTCCTTTTTTCTGTTTTTTTTTATATCTATACAATTCAATTTTGTTAACTACACTTTATTTAAATGGTTGGTAGAAATATAAAATCAAGACTAAACATAGCAATTAAAACGCACTTAAATTCAAACAAATTCGCAGTCATTTGAATTTTATGAAAAAACAAAACATAATCATTTTTTTTTACAACCAGCCAGTATGTCATCAATAACAAAAAAGTTTACTTACCTACGCACTTTGTTTGAGTAAATACTTAGAAATTAATTAATATACATGGTAAAATTTGTAATATCACGCATGTTGCTTAGACTTTTTTTGATGTGTGTAGTTACCTCAAATAAAGTATATGTTATGTTTTTATTTTATTTTTTGCTTCTTAATCACTACTAATTATAAAACAAAATCTTCTGCCACGTCTGTCTGTCTGTTTGTGATTAAACCAAAAACTACTGCCCAGATTTTCATGCGGTTGAGCAGTGTACAAAGTGATTTACGAGAAAGGTTTAGGTATATATGTTATTTGTCAAGGTTTTTTTATTAACAGGGTGAGACAAAGTCCACCGCGCTCGCTAGTATTTGATAAATTAATTGTTGGTTTGAAATCAAACATGCATGAGGCATGTCCGGAAGATTGACCTTAATAAGGAATTGAAGTTTCCTTCATTCTGGGTGTATGTAAATTCTCCCATTACCAATTACTTTGAAAAAGCTGCAAATCATCTCAGTACCATACCAAACTTGGCAGCCGCAATATTTTATCAAACACGACCGCGTAACATATCTATCGATCTTCCCGTTGAAATTAAGGTGCTAAACGATCAGTATCATTTTAAATAGAGCGTGTGCGTGCCAATGACTTCGTAGCCACAGATTACGTCGCTGTGATCTGGTGATGAATTTCGCTCCAGCACACTCGCCGCGATTTCCTTTGACAGCGGCTCTAGCCTAGGTTCGATCCGTTGGTGCCACCAGCAAAAGTTAATAGTCTCTAAACCTATAACTAATAACCGTAATTTTTTCTTTTAATAAATGTAGGACTCCAGTGGGAGATTAAGACAGAAAGAAACACAAAAAATACAAATGTAATAGAAAGATATATAACTTTAACTAGACAACGAAACGTAAAGTATATTATATAAAGTAAAACCACAACAGAGTGTTGTATTTCCACTAAAATATAGTCAGTAGTCGAGGCACGAGTGTAAGTAGATTTACATGTACCCGGCACGTGAGCCTATTTTGAATTTTCAGATTGCTCTCGTAGCCCGTCTTAATATAAACTGAACTGGGATGCGGACGTATGAAATGATACTTAGAAATGACCCCTGAAGATGTGTAACATCGCTACTAGACTTTGTTTTTATATATAGAGTGTGTCGTCCTGCGGCTTCACTCGTTTTTTTTAAATCGATTTACTGTGAACATAGATTCGGCGAGCTGTTACGTAATGAAAGGCACCTGCAATTAAGCCGCGTACCAACATCTCTGATTTAGATTTTCACAGTTCGGTCTTTTTCGGTAATGTCAATGTCATTTTTATTTACATGTGTGTATATGTTGTGTAAAATTGGAGCAGTAGTGTGAGTAATGCATATTTTAATTAATTTAATGTACTTATAATCCATTTTATATAAAAATAAAAAGCTTTCTGCACTTCTCCTCCATATAAATTTTAACTATGCCAAATTTCACGGTCAACCGTTCGCGCATTTCTTTCAAAAAGGGATACAAAGATTTGGCTCACGTATTAATATATAGATAATTCAACTTTTTGTTACCAGACTATGTTTAGTAGGGAATGCAAGGGCTGTATGTGAGATATTATTATGTAGGTCATTATTATTCTTTATTATTATCCAATGTAAACTACCTGTATATCTACTTTATTCAAAATAAACATAATAAGTATTTGTAGTTGATAGCTGATCACACATAAATACCCTCACTATCATCGAAAGCATAGAATATTCAATCAAGAAGTAATCTTATCAGAGTGGCTCGCGGCAATGGACTCCGATCGATCTTGCTTCGACATAAACACGCCGCGAACTTATCTCACGGTAGACGATAATGACTTTATATTTTAGAGTCGGTGCATCTGTATTTATATGCAAAAGTTAGGAATAGTAGTATATCTGTCTCTTCTGCAGTATGACTTTGAAAGATGATTGTCTAGTAGATGCATGTGGAGACTCCGAGTCAATATCAACTATATAATATTATAAAATATAATATTAGAAGCTGTGGATGATTGCTAGTCTTTACTCAAATTATCATATAATATTGGTAAGATCTAATAGACGGAACACTATCACTTGGTGCTGTGAATGGTTCATTAAGTGCTACTGTCAAGTACCACCTACGATAAGACATGGAGTGTCGACGAAGTACTTGAATTTCAAGTGTCTCTGCCTCCACCATAACATATAAAAAGGCACAGGTTGTGCTTTTATAAGTATACACAAACAACTGTTATGTTAGCTTATTAAATGAATTTCTAAACATTTGTATTTTAATAATTTTGTTCAAAATAGATGTAATTAACAATGAATTTATTTATATACTAGCTGTGTCTGCTACTTCGTCTGCGTGTAACCTAATGTAAGAAAACAGCGACTAATAAAATCATCTAAATGTATTAAGTTCATTTACTCATGTATTTTCTCTCATACTTAAGTCGCATCGTCATTAAAATAAAAACAACTTTGGATAGAGTGAACTGATTTCAATGAAACTAAGGCTAAATGTTACTCGAGCATACGTTTTATGATTTTATTGGTGAGGTTTTATCGTGAAAGCATTACTTTAGCAGTAATGCATGTTCAAACAAACAGACAGATAGAAATAGACAGACATTTCTAAAAATGATTGAAATGGATTTTATTACTTATTCCAAGACACCTGCAACAGTTTTCTTCACAAAAATCTAAAAAGTACAGACACGTTAGATTTACATTCTTATTATATCTATAGACTAGCGGGCCCGGCAGACGTTGTCCTGGCCTGATTATAAAAAAAATCCTTAACAAATTATATACTAAAACCTCCCCCTTGAATCACTTTTTCTACTGGTGAACACCGCATGAAAATCCGTTCAGTAATTTTTGAGTTTATCGCGAACAGACAGACAGACAGACGCGGTAGGGGACTTTGTTTTATACTATGTAATGATATAGAAGAAGAAGATAGAGCTGAAACGATATCACGTGTTGATTATTTTTAATACGATTTATAATCCATGAACACAGACTGAAAAATAACTCTCTTTTAATTTACTATTCTACGTAAGTCAAAACCTCCTTTTTTATCTCTCGTGTGCTATTTCAAAGGGCATCTCGTAATGGTACTCAAAAAAATGCGTTAGGATAAATTGTTGAAATGTGAAATATATACGATAGCTTTACAAGAATTAAATACTTATGCTGTTCTAAGAACAAAGTTTAATAGAACGCTATCATACTCATAAGGTGAGACTTATCATATTTTTATAACTGCATAGTTCACCATACGTGTTAAGGCTTTCGTTGATTACACAAGTACGTTAAAGGTCAACTCAATAAATGAATCGAATGCTATCGCAAACATTTGACAGCGAATCGATTGTGTCGACTATGACAGTGAATCAATTTGAAATATTCTCACTGGCCATATGGAATTTACATTCGGTTTTTAACGTAAAAACTCTCCAAACACCTTTATTCTTTAACACACATGGTGCAATTTTGAATAAAATAAACAATGTTTGTGTTACTTGAGAGTTGTAAATTGACTTCGAAATTCAAACGTAACAAATATCGATCGCCAGCGAGATAGTCATACTGTTGTTGAATCGATACAGACACGGTGCTTTGATTAGTCGATTGAATCAAACGCGTATAAACACTTTGGGGTCCGAGCTCATAGACCATGTTCTAGGCTGTGTTAACGTCCGATACCTATCTCCTCCGTCGGTTGGCCTATTGGATTGTTGTATCATTTCTGTAATGCATTATGTATTCATGTTGGGCAATTGGTATAACTTGTAGATGTATTTGCCTCATCATGGTAATAATATGTTGTTAGAGTCATATCGTTTTAGAACATTCACAATTTTGAATAACGAAATCAGTTGATTGTACGAGATTATACAACCTTTTTATTCCGATGATAAAGTCTATTGTTATTGTTTTGTAATATAGTGTGCTACAATAGAGGTCCTATACATTTTTGAAGTATACTCACTTAAAATGGTTATATCATTTTCTTGGTTACGATTGATATCTAATATTATTTGCAAATCCTTATGTCAGATTAAAAGCTTAATGTGGTTGATGTTTGATTTCTTGTGAAATAGTGTAAAACATATAATCACAGTATTGACTGTATAATTATTAGAATATGTATAACTTATTAACTGGCCTGTGATAATCAAACGGAGCCTATAAAACGTGGCTTTCTATCATAAAGATAATCTTCAGCATTAAGCGTTATAATTTTAATTTTTATATTCGTAAAAATTATAAATGCTCTATTTTTAGAATATCACACAATTCTGTCCAATTATTATATATTCTTTAATTTTATTTATAGTCTTCAGGGCACTTGATTCTTCATTAAGAATTGTATCAATTGATTCCTAATGATAGCAGATATAAAATAAATTAATCTATTTTAAAATTGCAATCATGGTTAACGAATTAAATTACTTTATTGTATGTCGTAATTATTAATAATAATAAATAATTCAAAGTAAACATAACGGTTTTGTTATATACTAATAAACTATATTATTTATATTAAAATAACTCTTGTTAACATAAACATGTTCATGTCAATGCGTATGTTATGGACATGATATTATGTCTCTCATTGCGTAATCTGAACACGCCTCGTCCGAACTGACCCACCTCTGAAAGACTTTAATAGACTGAACAATGAGCTTCGAACCAAACTTTACCAACAATACCCTGTAATTCGGACAACAACATATTCAACGATAAATGCATTTACATTCACCATTGCTCGCTTCTCAAAAAAGTTTACAACGCTGTATATCAAAAACTGTCGATGTAACCGTAATAATAGTTTTTTTTTCATATTCGGCGATCGAAAAGTGATGTAATATGGGATCACCTGGCTGATTATTTGGACATTTTGACAGCTGACCGCGCTCGTTACCACTGTCATCGTGAAAGGCATCGGTAATCTAAATGCAAAGCTAATTGAATACAAAAGAAGCGATAACCATGGAATGCACTTTATGGGCGTTGTTGTGTAATTACAGCCCGTAGTTTATGCAAGCACCAACCCATTTACACAACCGCATCACTTTCACAGCTTATTCCATTCTTTTGTTCTTTTATCTATAAACCTACAATTTGTATAACGCCTACAGAGATTTTGTTTTATAAACATAGTTCCCGCCATTACATCAGTAGCGGTGATTTGATCAATTTATTTTTGATTTGATCAATTTATATTAAACCTTTTTTCAAATTTTATGTATATTTATTGTTATTTATAATCACAGGTGAAAGAAGAAAATCGTCACTGCTGATACGGCCGTAGTTAGGTCCCTGGTACATAGTTTATTTGTTCACCTAATGAATATGAGCTAAATGCAACACAATTATAATATGTAATGACCGTCTTGTATCTCGGAGTTTTAACCCTTAAAAACAATTTTTTTTATGATATTAGAACACGAATGTTAGTTGTACCTTATCATAGTTTATGTCAAGGTAAGTAAACAGACGTGGGGGCGGCGGCGGCACTCGGACGGCTGCTCCCCAACATAGGGGAGCCGAGTGCTGAGTGCCGCCGACTATACATAGGGGTCGTGCGATCTATGGCCGTTTACGGAGCCCCGGTGTGGACTGATGCTCTCGGTGCCACCAGTGCGCGGACGTTACGCGCTGCGCAGCGCATGGTGGCACTGGGGGCAATAAGAAGGTACCGCACCGTGGCCTACCTGTCCTGGGAGCTAAAGGCGGCAGTCCTTGTCACCGTGTACGAGTTCACGACAGCAAAGAAGAGAATTGGGGAGCCTCCAGCCCCCAGCGAGGTTGAGGCCAAGAGGAGGGAAGACCAGGAGGAGGCGCTAAGGCGATGGAGGCAGGACCTGGCGGACGAGGGTTTCGGAAGTTATACTATTGACGCTGTCCACCCGGTCCTGCCGAAATGGATAGAGAGAAGTTGGGGCTCCCTCTTGTTCCGACTGGTGCAGGTGCTCACCGGACACGGCTGTTTCGGATGGGTGCCAACCGCCGCATGCCATAAGTGCGGCGCTGCGAAGGACATCGCGCAACACACTTTGTCTGAGTGTGCTGCGTGGAAGGGATAGCGCCGCGTTCTGGCTGCGGCGGTGGAGAGGGTTCGCGGGGATGACCCTCTGAGTGGCCCTCTCCGTCAACGGAGGACCGGAGGGGCGGCTATCCAAGGGGACTAACATAGTTCGATCCCTTGCCGCCCCAACAATACGCTCGGACGGTACACCGTGGGGTTTTAGTCCGTGCGAGTCGGACATAAACCACTCTCTCCCCCGAGAGGGTGGTGTATCCATAAAGGATTTCCCAACGTTAATAAAAAAAAGGTAAGTAAACCGATACATAACTGATCTTATAGATTGGAGCTTTCGGTGAATTTTGTAACGAAACCATAGTATGTGTTAGAGTTTTTTCTAAGTCAGCCTGGCAAGCTACCACCCTAATGTTGAAAATCTGGCGCAAACACGTGACAGCCACTCTCCCTCTAGGTTTATACTGTTTACCATCTTAGATCACATCGTCATTTAACAACAATTGAGTTTATGGTCAGACGCTAAACTCCCTAAAAAATAAAAAAAACGTTTATCAGACAAAAATCAGTCGTGTAGGTGATGAACCTGTCATTTTTCGGATCAACAGTAAAGTTACCATTAGTGGAAGTCTTTGCTGCTCAGAGTAATATTTTTGCTGATTATTGGTGGGTTGTCAATTACAGTACCTTGCAATCGGTACAACGAAGTAGCCTTTGGTTTTATTAAAAAAAAGATCGTAAAGCGCTGAAGAATGTAAATTGGATTTGCAGTACGGGAACCGGGTGATTGTTTGTTCGCTTGTTTTTTGTTTTACATAGTACGCTATGTTTTATTATGCTCTTTATTTTTCTCTATGCATTCTATCAATAATTGGATCGACAGACATGAACGATTTTTTTGGGGTTAACCAGCTGCCATAATTCTACGAACCTTTATTTGGTAGTTGAGGCATACATATGTTTATACTATCTTTCTAAAACTCTTACGTATATTTTGGATATGTGAAAAATAATTATATACTGCACTTATAATGTGCGCATCAGCACAGCTGAATTAAAATTATATTGATTAAATATTTTAACTGTTAGTCGCGTTCAAACACTCAATTACGTTGCAGAGCAGCATCACTGTAACAGATTAAATAAAATAATCGTGACCTAAGAAGCAAGTTTAGTCCCAAAAACGGGCACCCCTAGAACATATTTAAGGCAAGGTCTTGTTCCTCACCCCTATAAATACTGTATGTTAATGTTGTTTCATTGTCTAGATGGTAGAGCCACGCTGAAGCTATTACTTGTTTCAGCATGAATGGGTTGGCTCGCCCGAGGTAGTACCACCCTCTCACAGAAAACCGACGTGAAGTAACAGTGCTTGCATTGTTGCGTTTCGATCGGTCAGTGAGAGCGCCGGAGGCCCACCTCGCTTCTCCTTCCTCCTCTCCCCTTCCCTTCCCCCCAACACAGGCTGGCAGTGCACTTACGATTCCCCTGGTGTTGCAAGTGTCTATAGGCAGTGGTGATCACTTAACAACAGGTGACCCTACTGTCCGTTTGCCTCCTATGAAATAATAAAAAAAAAAATCCTCAAAATGTAAAAGTCAACAATTCGTAAATACAGTGATGTCTTTGATCACGATTCTTTACACGGTAGTGCTTAGTGATATAGCAATAGTAAGCAAAGTCAATGTGCGATACAGGACTCATGTCCCCTACTTAATGACGTCATTAAATATGAACGGCCACGCACCGAGACAAGCTTCTGTGAAACTCTCCTACATTGCAGTCTGTAATTTAAACCACATCTGATTTATTGTTAGCAATTTCTGTAGTAATAACTTTAGCCGAGCTTTTATTAATATCTTATTTTGATTGTTATACCAGGATAATGGAAAATCGCATACATTTGTAATGTGTAATGTGTAAAATGTAATATAAATAATTCATGTATTGAATCTATGGGGTAGGAAGTCGAGGTTATGTCTCGGTTGGTACGATAGATGATGAGATAAGTGTGCTCTACAAAATGTCAAGATACGAATTGCTGCGTTTATGGTCAAACACTAGTTATAAGCAATGCCTTGGCCAGTTCGCGTCATCCACGTCCCCGTCCTCTGAGACGTCCCCTGAGACCTGCTACAACCACGCAGCCGTGCGAACCTCATCGGTCAGCTGTGGTTGCCAAGGATGCAGGGCGCCAGGTGAGTCTTCTGCGCCTTAAAACAGAAACGACTCACTAGGAAGGGTATTCGTGGCAAAATCGAGCCCGTATATGGACCTAGAGGTGGCAGGCCCGCCATTGGATCTACGGGGACTCTAGGGTATTGCAGGTTAATCGCCTACATACCTGCAATTAAACCGTTTACTGAAACAGACTCGATGAATTAAAAGCATCGTGCTGCCCTCTGCCCCGACAGTTTGAGGACATAGGATCCCAAGAGAGATTGAATTTATAAAATGACTAATTTTTGCACGCGGATTTGCTAGTGTAATTGTGTGTTTGACTTATCCTTCGAGAGCAGTACTTTTTCAGATATAAAGGTACTCTATGTCCTAGTCTATATTGCTAACAAACTGTATGCAAAATTTTAAGATGATTGGTTGAGTAGTTAAGTCGTTAGACCGTAACAAGCAAATTGATATTCGCAGCCTAAATAATATTATAAACAAGCTTTTGTTCGCGGCTTCGATCATATTAATATAAATTTGGTCTATATCTTGCGAATAGTACTTTTTTCAAGATGGTACCCTATGTCCTTTCCTGACAACGGGTATGTAAATTTAATAATGATCGGTTGAGTACATAAGGGCTTGAAAGTCTAAAAATCAAATTAATTCGCTTTCGTCTCCTTACAAATATTATAAATGCGAATATTAGTTTGTTCGTCCCTTACGTTTTCATACCTTAACTACTGAAACGGTCATAATGAAATTTCGCATACACTTTGTCAAGGATACATAATTTATTTATTTATTTAAGGTCCACAAAACTGAGATCGACGAAAAAAAATTCACATAAACCTGCGAAAGGTGATGTACAGAATAAGAGAAAGTGTTTCATATAATTAAAACAAAGAAAAAATGAAATAAATTAAACATTTAATTTTTTTTTGTTGAGAACAAGAATCACAAAAGAATATATCAAAGTTTGAAACGTAAACTATTATCAAAAGAAAGCATGCAATAGAAATGGTAATATTGGCCTACTTTACTGCTTGCTAATGATAAATTAAACGTTTGCCCGTTAAGTGAATGACTGCCTAACCGTGGGACACTGAAGGGTATTTGAAAAAAAATCAGGAGATTCTAGGAAACCGTGAAAGGACATAGGGTACCTTTAATTATGAAAAATATGTATTCTTCTAAATAACGAGGCCGCGGGCAAAAGCTAGTATATCTTATTAGTTTGACTGAGATCGAAATTATGAAATTCATAGCAGTTCAAAACTTGTTAAAAGCTTACTAATTCTCGACAAAGTTGTTTGATTAAAATGTCAATAAATGAGATACCAACAAATAATTGAAGTTAAATGTACGTTCCTTATAGTTGATTCCATTTACTAATGTAAACATTTCGTACCCGTCGCGCCACTTTAACTTGATAAGTGGACAAAGAAATCAATTCTATTTTTTTTCCCCGTAAATTTCGAAACAATTTAGCACACTTATCGTTAGAGTATGAATTACTTCGAAAGAAAAAGGTACTTTTTTTGATTAAATTCTTATAAGGTTTTGTACATTACAACAATAAGGAATCGAATAGTCCTTACATATTTTAGTAATTTATGTATTCTACTATTGCGTGCTTGTTTTATTGTTGTATTTATATTGCATTTAGATTAACCGTATCGCAAATGAATTTAGTAAAATTATCATAGGTTTGAAATTAACTTTATTGCAAATAACCCATGAATTGAGTAAAATTATTAATGGTTCGTATATCCTGTGCAAAACTCAAATCTTATCCGAGAGGATTTCGAGAACATTCTTTATGTATTTCTATTGACTTATTCAGTGTACTTAAAATTTCTATTTGTTGAGCATAACTTTGGCAGACTTTTTTTAAATTAATAAAACGTGCATTACAATATAAATGCTGATTTACGAGTATCCAATCATATTTTTACACTGAGAGTAAATAAACAAAACACGAGTAACTAACTTTCCGAAATTTTTTCCGCGTCAAAGATTTTGGTAATACATTTCCTTATTTAACTTCACACTTTACATAATTTTTTTTAATTTCTAATTATATATGGTATATTATACACAGAAACAAACACTTTATAGAACAGTAATAATTTTGATAGAAATGAATTAAAAAATCTTAATTTGAATAGAAAAACACTTCTATTTGGTACTGCTTACCGCCCGCCCTGGATGGATCTTGATATATTTTTAGACTCCATCACATTGAGTATCACCGCTCTCGCCCCTTACGATAACATTATCCTACTTGGGGATTTTAACGTCAATCTGTTAGATGTTGGTAGCAGTAAATCTAAGCGGCTTATGGAGTTTGTAGATCATTGCGGACTCAATCAAATAGTGACTACACCAACACATTTTGTAAATGACAGTTATTCTCTTATTGACGTTATATGCACCGATATCGGTTACAGAGACCTTTCTGTTCATCACATAAAAGATTTAGGACATCACGCATTTATTACTTGCCAATTAGTCGTGAAGAAGGACAAGCCTGCTAGGAGACTAGTGGTGTATCGACCGTTTCAAGACATTGTACTTGATTTATTTCAACGCGACCTCGAATGGATGCCATGGGACTCTATATGCAATCTTAATGATGTTAACATTATGGTGCCATTATTCAATATTTACATAAAACATTTGTTTGATGTTCATGCTCCCACTAAACGTAAGTTCTTTCGCAGTGTGCCTACTCCTTGGATAACACCGACTATAAAACTAATGTGTAAACTACGTGATAAAGCTCGTGGCCAGTATAGATGCACAAAACTGGACTCCCATAAAAACTATTATCTTCAACTAAAGCGGCTTGTTGAACAGTCCTTACAAAATGAAAAGAAAGCTTACTTCACCAAACATATTAATGAGAACATTACAGAATCCAAATTGCTATGGAAAAATTTAAAATCCCATGTATACGTGCCAAGCCAAGAAAGTATCCTCCCTGACCACCTTCATGATCCTGAAAGGATAAATGATGCCTTCCTTGATGTTCCTGGAAACCATAATGTAACCATCTCACAGTTGACATTTTTTGAATACAATAGATATGGGCCGTCAAAATTTGCACTTACGACTGTTGATAAAATAACTGTTTTTAATATAATCAAGAATATTACGACAAATGTTCAGGGAACTGATGGCATATCTAAGGATATGATAAGGCTCACACTTCCGGAAACCTTGGCAGCTATTACATCCATTATTAACGTGTCTATCAGTACAAACACATTTCCAGATCTTTGGCGATGTTCAATTGTTCGACCAATACAGAAAAATAGTAACCCACAAAATTTCAATGAACTGCGTCCAATAAGTATCCTTCCCTGCTTGTCAAAAATTCTGGAACGAGTTGTGTACACCCAAATTATAGAATATCTTGAAAGTAACAGTATTCTACCGGATCTTCAATCGGGTTTCAGACATGGACGTGGTACCACTACGGCTTTATTAGACGTTGTGAGCAATGTTCTTGAGGCACGAGATCGGGGGAAGGGAACTCTTCTTGTTTTGCTCGATTTTTCACGAGCTTTTGATACAATCAACATACATTTATTATTAGCTAAACTGCGTTACTATGGATTCGACCAAAATACTATCAAATGGTTTCACAGTTATTTAGCTAATCGCTCACAGTATGTTGAAATAAGAAAAGAAAATGGATCTTCGGTTGCTTCCTCCCTCAGACCTGTAACTCGAGGAATTTCACAGGGATCTATTCTTGGACCTTTACTGTACATTATATACAGTGCCGACATTATCCACTGTTTGCATGATTGTAAATACCATATGTATGCGGATGATCTACAACTATACATGTCTTTTAAGGGTGATGAACTCGGGGCATCCGTTCATAAAATTAATGAGGATCTCAGTAGAGTAATATCCTGGTCTGAGCAAAACTCATTGGTCCTCAATCCCACCAAATCCAAATTCATGGTTCTAGGAAGCAAGATGCAAATTAATTATATTATATCCGCCAATCCAGTGATAAAGATTATGGGCAAGAATATAAATAGGGTTGATATAATTCGTAATTTGGGATTACTCATCGACCCGGAACTTCGTTTTGAGTCGCACATAAATAATGTTATTAGAAACTGCTTTTATAGGTTAAAAGTACTGTATCGCTTTAGACAGTATTTTAGTATCACATTGAGAAAGCTACTTGTTGACAGTCTAGTTCTATCGAGACTAAATTACTGTGATACAGTGTATGGTCCTTGTTTATTATCACGTACTGATCGTTCCATCCAGCGTGTGCAGAATGCTTGTGCCAGATTTTGCTTCGATGTCCCGCGCCGTGGACATATTACACCATTTTTGAATGACGCAAATGTCCTAAAAATGGCGGCACGACGCGAATTACACATGGCTACGTTACTTTTTGGGCTGATTAAAACCAAAAACCCAAAATATCTGTATGACAAGTTAGAGTGGAGACAAGATAAGCACACGTATTTTTCATGTTCTCGCACCATGACTAACCCATTATCGATACCTCTCCATAGAACTACCGCTTTTAGAGGGTCATTTAAATATGCCGCCACTCGTTGTTGGAACAACATCCCACCGCCATGTCGATCCAAAAAGAGTAAACTTAGCTTTAAACTCTCATATAAGCATTATCTATTGCAATTTCAAATTCAGTAATTAGAGTGACGTATAATGTATGTGAATAGTAGTAGTATTCTATTGTAAGCTCTGTTTATTGGTGTGTATTGTTTTTATTTACTTTTTTTTTTCTCTTCTAAAATTATATTTGTTTTTGTTTAATCCTAAATTTGTGGTTACAGTTGTTATATCTCTTTAGTATGGCCATCCGTGACGTGTTACGTGCGTCTGTGTTATTTGTTTGTTCGTTTCTAATTCTGTATTGACATTAACGTCTGTTTATCATCATATATAGGCTCCCATTGAAAATCAGCGCTGCAGTACTACTTATAGTATTGCAGATTTTTGCTGAATGGGTTCGCCAATTGTTGGATATCTATTTTTCATTTTTAAAATGTATTTTTTTTTTCTGTCTAATTAGTGTGTAATCGAATTTAATTGTATGGTTGTTCCAACAATAAAGTATTTCTTTTTTTCTTTCTT
>AP028446.1:7171115-7317497 GCA_036509395.1 Antheraea yamamai
ATCATCATGAACATTCGTATACACATTGTCAGGAGTAAAGAAAATGACATAAGGTGCGTCTCACGCAGAAAAGAAATCTGTTCTCGAGAGACAGGTTAAGTCTAAATTATCGCGAGCAAAGCCGCGGGCAAAAGCTAGTCATTTATAAACATACAAATGCAGACGAAGTCGCGATTAGTTGCTGAAAATATATAAAAAAATATGGTGGTCATACGAATGCACTTCTTATAAGAGTGGTGTTTTTGTTTGCGATAACTGTATGGCATCTTGAAATGCCTTGGTTCCTATTATATAAGTTCTAATTGATTATGCTGATTAATCTAAAGTAAATTTGTCGAACATAAAAGTAATATTCAAGAATTTTAAGTACTCGTATAACTTATTACTATTGTTAAATGAAAATATTAAGTGATATTAGAAGACTAGTAGGTAATAAAAAATATTTTCTATAATATATGACAATTAAGTATGTATATTTATTTTTAATTAATGTGTTTATTTTCATTGTAACAAGCAGTGCGCTTACTTACCCCATATTTTCTTGATTTATGTAAAAAAAATCTTTCAGGTATCTTCGAATAAGTAATAAAATATATTTCAATCATTTTCAGAAATGTCTATCTGTTTGTATGAAAACGAATTATTACTAAAGTACTGCGTTCACGATACAACCTCACATCAAGAAAATCATAAAGCCTATTCTCGAATAACATTTACTGTTGGTTATATTAAAATCTGTTCACTCTATCAAAATGCCCTGCAGTGAGTCTTTTACCGATGCATGTATGTGTGTTTGAAGAAACTTTTATTGACAGGTATAGATAGTACTTACAACGATATTTAAATTATGGTTATACATTTTTCCAAAATCCTGTGTTTGCATTGTATTGTATTATATGTATACAATATATACATATAACTGCTTCTTTTTGTGTATAGTATACACAGAAAGAAGATCAGATAGGTTATTTAAAAACTTGGCTAGAAGTTACTGGTGTAATCGTTCGAATTTGGCTTGTTTCCGATAGTGCCAGGTGCCGCTCTCCATTTTGCTTGGCTCTCTAGTAACTGCACAATTTGGCTACGTGTACCGTTTTAAATTATTTTGGCAATACGCTTCGTTTATGTGTGATTGTCTTTGTAGTCAGTTATATTCTCATATGTAATCCTCTTGTTTCTGTTTTCGAAAGAGTTAAGGAGCTAGATTAAAAAGTTTGTCTGTAGTCTGTCTGATATAAACTAATAGATCAATACAACTTGTAGCCATTTGTAAATAAGCTAAAAAAATAAAAATATCTGGTGGTTTTGACGTTCATACGGTCCTTATTAGGGCCTAAACAGAATAAATTATTTTTTATTTAATTTTATTTGAAATATCTATTTGAGGTTAGTTTATTTTTGACTTTACTTTAGTTTACTTCTGTTACTTCTTTACTTCTACGTTAGTTACTTCTGACGACTAAGTTACACCTCATGGGCCACTTAATTTGTAAGACATGAACTGTCGCTTTCTGTTTATAAAACCATATAATAAAGGTGAATATTATCATAATGACGAATAATGCAATGCATTATTTCTGTGCAAATCGCAATGGACGAGTAGTTATCAAGTAGTCCGGTGAAGCTGTTAAGACCTTGCTAGGTCAATAGTGTGAGAGTTCCCAAAAATCTGCCACTATTGTCTCTTCATATAGTAATATATGGAAATGAAACAATGTGTGTATTGTTATGTAAAAAGAAAGGGTTATTCGTGAATCACAATTGAGTATGACCAAACGGAAAACGATCTTGACACCGCGATGTAGAATAAGACATAATACATGACAGCGACATCTAGTATCGGATAGCCGAAGCACTGTAATTACATCTTGTGAGAAAATAAAGTTATATAGCAATGAACAATAGCGTAGTCAGTTCGAAAAAAAAAGAGTGTTTATCAAAGACATAATTATTCTGTAGTTCATGATTTTTCTTTTTTTTTTTAACGTGGGGAAATCCCTTATGGATACCCACCCTCCCGGGGGAGAGAGTGGGTTATGTCCGACTCGCACGGACTAAAACCCCACGGTGTACCGACAGACCGTTTTGTGGGGGCGGCAAGGGATCGTTCAAGCTAATCAACCTTGTAGAGCCGCCCCACGGTCCGCCCGGCGGAAGGTGACCGCCGGGCTCCTACCTATAGAGGGACAGACCGGGTACACGCCGGCTGCCCCCCCTCGTCCGCCGGACCTGTGCAATGAGGAGATGGGCCCCCCGGCCCATCCCCTCGGGTCCGGCTACGGTGGCAGGAGGAGTTGGGCAAAGCGCCGCCTCCTCCTGCCAATCCTCCATTGGCGGAGACGGCCACTTAGCGGGTCTGCCTCGCGGGCCCTCTCCGCCGCCTCCTTCTGCGAGATGACCTCCTCGCAGAAGGAGGCCATCGCTCGCCAAGCCTGTTCGCTGCGCGATTAGTCCGGTCCTACCGCCGCCGCCAAAATGCGGCGCTGCTCTCCCCACGCAGCACACTCAGACAGAGTGTGCTGCGCGGTATCTTCGTCAGCGCCGCACTCGTGGCAGGCGGCGGTCGGCTCCCTGCGCGCAATCTGGTACAGGTACCACCCGAAACAACCGTGTCCGGTGAGTACCTGCACCAGTCGGAACGTCAGGGAGCCCCACTCCCTACCAATCCACTCCCGCAGGACCGGGCGGACGGCGTCTACGGTAAACCGCCCGAACCGTTCGTCCGCCAGGTCCTGCTTCCATCTTTCGACGGCGTCTCCCCTGAGACGCCGTCTCTCCGCCTCTACCTCCCTGGGAGCCGGAGGCTCCCCCCTTCGTTTTCTCGCCGCCGTGTGCCAATTCACGGCGGCGAGAAAACGAAGGGGGGAGCCTCCAGCTCCCAGGGTAGGGAGCCGGCGAGCGTGAAGGCCGCCGCTGAGGACACGGTCCGGTACGCCCGGATCGCCCTCAGTGCCACCGTGCGCTGCGCATTGCGAAGCGTGCGCACGTTGGCGGCACCGAGGGCGTTGGCCCAGACCGGTGCCCCGTAGGCGGCCATCGCCCGCACGACTCCCATGTAGAGTCGGCGGCACCCGGCGCCCGGCCCCCCTATGTTGGGGAGTAACCGGCCGAGTGCCGCCGCCGCCCCAGCAATTCGTGGTCCGAGCCCCGCAAAGTGGGGCTCGAACCGCCAGCGCCCGTCCAGGGTGAGGCCCAGATATTTCATCTGGGTCCCCACCCTGATCCGGGCGCCCTCCACCACAATGTGGGCCCCAGGAGGTGGCCCCCGCCGAGGCCCATGAAAGAGCAGGGCCTCGGTCTTCTCGAGGGCCACCCTGAGGCCCAACCTCCTAATGCGCCTGACCACGAGGGTTGTGGCCATCGTGGCCAGGCGCTCCACCTCCCTCCACTCCCCCCCCCGGGCTACGACTAGGGTGTCATCCGCGTAACATATGAGGCGTGCCCCATATGGGAGCACGCCGCGGAGCACCCAGTCGTAGCCCATGTTCCACAGGAGTGGCCCCAAGGCCGACCCCTGTGGAACCCCCCGCCTTGTGGCCCGCTTGACCATACGGCCGTCGCCGTCGACGTAGGCAACCTCCCTAACCTCGAGGTACGCCTCCAACATCGCCGCAGGTACGGGGGCACTCCGAAATATCGGAGCGCCTCCCTTATGACCCCGTGCGGCAGGGTGTTGAAGGCGTTGGCGATGTCGAGTGACACCGCCAAAACCCTCTCCCCCTGGGAGGTCGCCTCTGCCGACAGCGACTTCAGGAGGCACAGGGCGTCCACTGTCGAACGCCCTGTCCGGAAGCCATACTGCGCGTCCGCCAGATTCGGCCCCATGCCCTCTAGGTGCTGGACGACCCGGGAGGAGATAATCCTCTCCAGCACCTTCCCGGCGTCGTCCAGCAGGACGAGGGGCCGATACGCGGACGCGCGGTCCGGGGGGCGGCCTGCCTTTGCCATCAGGCAGAGCCGCCCAAGCTTCCAGGGCTTCGGGAACTGCCCGACCGAAAGACACCGATCGAACAACTCCCGAAGCCACCCCCCTAATTGGCCCAAGGCGAGGCCGAGCACCCGACCCGGGACCCCATCAGGGCCGGGCGCTCTTCGCCGGTTGAGGAGGCGCTCGACAGCCCTCCCCATCTCCTCCTCCGTTATCGGAGAGGGAGGATCGTCGAGCACCTCCTCGACTACCTCCCGAGGCGGATGCATGGGAGGAGCCGGTAGCATCGGAGGGTCGGGGAACAGTTCTCCCACGACCCTCGCTACCACCTCCGGCCGGAGGGTCTCCGTCGCCGGGGGCGCCCAGGATCGTAACTTCATTCGTACGATCCTGTAGGGGCGCCCCCAAGGATCCCCCTCCAGCGTCTGGAGTAGCTCCTCCCATGCTGCTTCTTTCGCGCGGCTGATGGCAGCCTGCAGGGTCTTCCTGCATTCCCTATAGCTGCCATACAGCCGGGCCTCCACCCCCGGGTCCCTATGCCGGCGCCGGCAGCTGCGCCCGAACAGCCGCCGGGCCGCGGAGCAGGCCGCTCGGAGAGCGGCGATCTCCGGCGACCACCAGTACACCGCCCGTTTGTCTGGGCGGTGTACGCTCTGCGGCATCGACGCGTCGCAAACCTCCGTGAGGGCTGCACGGAGGCGGGCTGCGGACGCGTCGACATCAGCCCCTGTGGGGGGGGGCATGGCCCAGGCCTGGACGATGTCCGCCTCTTCCGCTAATTCATGGTTGAGGCGGCTCATCGCCCAACAGGGGAACTTCGCGCCCCTCCGGGGGCGGGTACCACTTCCGGCTTGGGAGGTGGAGACCTCGAACCTGATATATCGGTGGTCCGATAAGGTCTCCACCTCCTCCAGCACCCTCCACCCCCGGACACGGCGTGCGACGGACGGGGTGGCGAACAAGACGTCCACCACTGACGTCCCGTTCCATCGCACGCACGTGGGGACGCTCCCCTGGTTGAGGAGGGACAACCCCAACTCGGCTGCCCACTCCTCAACGGCCATGCTCCTCAGGTCCGTGACTGCCGCTCCCCAGGTCCTCGACTTAGCATTCAAGTCCCCCATGAGGACCACGGGGAGCGGCGACAGCCGTCTGACAGCTCCCTGCAGGGAGCCGAGGTACGCCTCGAACTCCCGCAGGGGCTTGTTAGGGGAGAAGTACGTCCCCACAATGGCGTACTCTCCCCAGACGGCCGTCAGGAACCCGGCCCCTCTTTCTCTTGCCGCCAGGGACGAACCTCGACCCGCCACGATCGCCACGGAGCCGTTCCGATCCCCAGCCCACTGCGGCTGGGAGGGAACGAAGTAGGGCTTCGTGGCGACCGCGAGCCCGATACCCCACTCCGCCAATGACTGCACGAGGAGATCCTGTGCAGCGGCGGAGTGGTTGAGGTTCGCCTGGAGGAAGTTGCAAATGGTGTGATCCATTACTGGTCCATTGCAACTTCCTCCTGCCTGGCGGCCACCACCCTTGGACTACCTCCCACTATGGGGAGGTCCCTACCCTTGGTGGTGGGGGGCCTGCAAGCGCGGCTCCCCATCACATGCCCCGAGGGCCTTCCCGCGTCCGCGCATACGGCGCAGCGGGCCACCTCCGCCTTGCATTGAGCCGTTTTGTGGCCCGCCGCGCCGCAGCGGTAGCACCCGTCCCCCCTGTTGGACGAGGAGGGGCACATGGGGCGGGTGTGCCCCAAGCCCATGCACTTATAACAGCGCATGGGCTTCTCGTCCAGCAACTGGACGCGTACCACGCTCCACCCGATTAGGAGCTTGCCCGCCTGGACAAGCTCCCGGGCTGCGGTCGCGGGAAGGGTCACGTGGACCGCTCCGAGGCCCCCCCAATTTCTTTTAATTTCGCCGACCTTCAGGTCGGCCATCTTGCACCCGGCCTTCGCCGCCACGACCGACTCGATCTCATCGGCGGACACCGAATCATCCAGGCCGACGATTCGGATGTCCGCCTTTTTAGTCGGGACGACGACCGTGGCGACGTTGGCCAGCGCTGCTTCGAGCTTCCGGACCAGTTCAGCGGCCTTCACCTTTGTCTGTCCCGGGAGCTCGATTTTTCGGGCACCCGTGGCCGTATGCCGTACCCGGACCTCCTGCACTCCCATGTCCGGCAGGGCCACGGTTTCCCGCGCCTTCACCAGGACCTCTCTATAGCCGATCCCCCTCTCGGCTGCGGCACCCTGTAACGTTACAATGACCGCAGCCGACTGGGGGACGGACGGTAGTTTCGGCCCTGGTGGTTTAGCCGGCGGCTTTGGAGGCGCCTTCGGGGGCGCCGCGACGGCCGCTACTGTCTTGGGCGGGGCAGGCTTCTTCTTCCTGCCCACCACGGTTGCCCACCCCGCCTCAGATGGCGCCGCCGCAGGGGCCGGAAGGTCGGCCCAATTGAGCCCTAGCGGAGCAGCTGCAGGGGCCGGAGGCACCTTCGCAGCCGGCGCGGTCTTCGCCACGCTGGCCGCTCCTCCCTTCTTTTTGTCCGCCACCAGAGGGGGGCGGACTGGAGCCTCTGGAGGGAGGCGACTCGTCAGACTCTCCAGACGTGCGTTCAGCATGTTGCTGAACGACGTCTGGAGGGAGCGCTCGAGGCGAGACACAGCCCTGGCGAGGGCCTCCTCCCACTGGTGTGTGGGAGGCTCCGTCGACGCCATTGCGGGAGCAGGAGGCGGGGGCATCTGCCTTCTGGCGTTGGCCTCCTGCTTCCACGCCAGAGTCTCCGCCTTGAGGTCTTCGACCTGGCGGCGGAGGTTCTTGACGTCCCTCTGGAGCTTCCGCGTCTCCTGAGACTCCATGCGGTCTGCAAGGGCCTCCACCACCTCCCGTAGGGACTTCGCCGCTTCCTTCAGGACCTTGATGCAAGGCCCCGACAGGTTTTTAGACTTTTTGACGGTCTCCAAGATGGCCGTCACCTTCACTCCCGCCAGAGCCTTCAACGTAAAGGCGTCCAAGTCTCATGATCAATTGTCCGTTATTGTTGTTAATTATTACAATCATACCTCAGTGTTCTCGCAATGTGAGAAAGAGTAAGCATTCTGGAATAATCAACAGGTGTGAAAGGTGTGTACTTCGTTTTGCACGCACTTAGTTACGATACGAACGACAAATATTAATTTCAGCATCGTGCGAAATAGTTCCGTACTTACATAACAGTAAATTAGCCAACGGTAGAATAGCTGATAACAGTTGTAAAATAACATGACAGTTTTTTTTTAATTTCTTTTTTCATACTGTCTACGCTATTGGCCTAATAAGGCTTTGACAGCTTCATAGTGACAGTGTATTTTATTACTAATGTATATCTGCTATTTCTATCTACACATATATAATGGAAATTGATAAAAATTAAATTAATAAACCCTGTATCAAAAATACGTGCGTGTATCAGTGTACACACGTAAGGAGTGAAACTTTTTTATGACATAATTTTTCGAAAAATGATCTACTATATTTACAACTTTACAGAAATTGGTTAAATAAAGCTAAATTAGATAAAGTTTAAGCAAAAGGCTTTTATTATTATAAACATGGATACAAAAAACGTTCAGTTCTCACGCGGTAGAAATGAGACAATATTCTGAATATTTTTTAAGAGATTAAGATGAATACACTATGGAGGTGGTAAACATTAGTTTTTGGAATTATTTTGTAATATTTTAATATATCAGTCGTTACATTTCAAAATGAACTAAATCTAATTTTATCCGTTCCTAACATTTTACGTTATTTTTCAAGATCTTCATCTTTGTGCATGTAAAATATGAAGATCATAAAAAAAAAATAACAAAAAAAAAACCGAATCTGATCATTGTGAGTGCACCTTTAAAAAAAAAAACCCAATCTGATCATTGTGAGCGCACCTTTAGAAATAAACATGGCGCGTAACGGAAAAATGTACAGAAATTAAGATGGCGCGTAACCGAAAAACGTTACATACGTTTTTACATGCTCTAAAATTCCTCCCTACGTCGATAAAGAAGTTTCACTTCAATAAAGACACAGTGTTATATTTACATAATACATTCCGTAAAGCGCATCCAACTTATATAGTTTCTGATTCCTTTACGTTCACATTAATTATCCCCGTTTAAATATCAAAATCATTATTCAGTTGTCGCCCAACCTCTTGACGTTGTCTTTGGATAATGTTGCTCTACATGTGCTAATTAAGGGACAATCCCGCACAATGATCGCGGCTGTCTCTTCAACTTGAATGCCTTTCTTCCCGTCAATGACTGACTACAAGATACGCATTCAGGTTTTCTCAACTCGTATTACGTCACGACATTAATACAACAACAGTATTTATAAAAAACTTTTTAGCATCCATTACCGTTTATAAGCGACGGTTTATATTTCATTCAGCGGTAAAAGGGTAATGAAACTCGTTCATATCGCTTCAAGTGAATACAGTGGCGCGAATTGGTTACACGGAGGCGATTCAGTGATCGTTTAGCGATAATCGCGATCACGGGCCTCTGACAATTCTTTTATTTTATAGCGGACTGTCGCCGTCAGATAAAACGGCAATAAATAATCCAAGCAAAAGACATCGGCGGTACGTGTGCCCGGTTGCGCTCTTCGTTTGTATTATACGCGTAATTGTGCCTTACAAAACGTACGGTTGTCTTATTTATGGCGGCCATACTGTCGCACATTGGAAGGATAATCGTTTGTTAATGGTCGGTAATGATTACTATAATTTATTACGTACGAATGAAAATAGTCATTTATGTTTGTGATCGTGTGTGAAATTACGATTATTAATTAATATTAGATTTTAATGTACCATCGCATATGCTGCAGTATATTTCTCAACAATAATCATTACATAGTATAAAACAAAGTCCCCCACCGCGTCTCTCTGTCTGTCTGTTCGCGATAAACTCAAAAACTACTGAACGGATTTTCATGCGGTTTTCACCAGTGGATAAAGTGATTCACGAGGAAGATTTAGTATATAATTTATCAAGGTTTTTTTTATAGTCAGGGCGGGACAGCGTCTGCCGGGCCCGCTAGTGATAGATAATATTATTTGTAATCGTAAAACTTGGTGGTAAATTTAATATAAGGAATGCGTTAATAACTGTATGTTTCGCGGTAGTTCTTACTGTCCAGCTTATAGTTCGCGAATTTTCACATAATCACTAGGCACATTATATAAAACAGTCTGCCACGTCTGTCATGAAATTTCTAAAGTGTTAAGAATCTAAGATTTCTGTAATCATTACGCGCATTCAGCGTTGTGTGTTCTTGTCATTAAGAAGTGAGGCAAGCTGTATGTCGCTTATATTATTTCCTCTTACTAACATAAGGTATATTTTTAAGTCAACAAAACGACGTAGACAAAGTCGTGGTTATCAGCTAGTAATAAATAAATTACAATATCAAAGTGCCATCATCGTTTCGAAAATGTATCCTAGGAAACACTGCTAACAGAATATCGATAGTAGAATATTTTTACACACAAAACAAAATGTGGATTATGCGCAACGCATCATCGCAGTCGCGTCTTATTCCTGTGAACCTCACGGTTGTTATCAATATGAATTCCCGTCACGTGTTTCCTACGGGATGCGATACTGATAGGCGTGATACGAAATCGAAGGAATCTGAGCCTTCCAACGTAACATGTAACTATGTTTACATTTACAAATATGCATCATTGTGTCTTTATAGTCGCTTGGTATGCGGGCTATGCTTTCGCGTCATCTGTTTCTGGAAGTTTTAAAATTGTGAGGGAGGCGATGTCGTTTTGCGAGTTTCTGTTGGGAATTTTCGTTTATTTTATCTTTGAGTATGTTGTTGCGTTTACAGATAACTCGATTTTATCGTATTTGTTAAGAAAGTTTGCTGATGAGGAAAGTAGAGTAAAAGTTTGTTTACGTAAGTTGATTGTAATTTATGTTACTCTTTTGATAATAATAATTATATATTATGATATAATATGTAATTATTTTATATAATATCAAATCTATAGTGTACGTATCTTCTTCTTTTATATATATAATTATAGAGGTATGTCACTGTGCGCGCATCATTCAAAAACGACTAAAAAGATTTCTATTTTTTTAATTTTACTTCTTACGTACTTAGTCCTTATCTAATAAAGAATTATCAAGAAAGTTTAATTTAATATAAAAGTTAAAAAAACTACAATTTTTCTAAGTAATTGTGTTTTCTTATCGTAGAGAAATGAGACAGGTGATGTGGTGCTTATGTTATTCTTCTCTGCAGATAAAATTCATTGTTATAATAATAAATAAATAACACAGAAGAAGTCGCGGATAACAATTAGTTGTATATCAGAGTGAATGTTTACCTATTACTCGCACTGGAACGACTGAACGGAATTTAATTATATTTGTTACTAATAATCTTATAAGAAGGAATAATGCTTAACAACATATTTCTACTGCATTTTTTTGTTAAGTAATCTAGGCGTATGTCAGAAGAACATATGGTTAAAATCAATGATATTATAAGTAAAAAGCTGTAGATACGTTATAAGCGCTTCGACAGCGCCTTGTTAAAACTTGGCTAGCTAGCAAACGTGATCTAGCCCCGTCAACTCGCCCGTATCTAAGCAAAATATAACTATTTCTTTTTAACCACCAATATTGAGAAAATGCCATCTTACTTCCACATTTTATCTAAGATAGTGTGGCGTCACAATATTATTTTACGTATGTGTGTGTTATCGTGCCATTTGTTTTGTCAAAATATCATGTAGGTAACTTATATACAGCTTTTCAGTTATAATATCATTGGTTAAAATAAACAATGCAAATTCAGCACACCCGACGGGTAACAGATAGTACATGATAGAAATAAAATTATTGTGTACTTCAATTTACAGTTTGTACGTCTGGTACAGTCAACTTTTTGTTAGGTACTTACTATTAAGATTTCATAAACGATACCACAGATTTTGGGCTCTTTAATATCCGATCATTACCACAAGCTTCGGCTTACAAGAATGCATTTAATAGTATACTGGTAAGCTCGCATCACTTAATATTGACATTCGTTTTAGTCCGTGTCTACATAACAACGTTTTAGCTTAAGCCTATATGTTACAGAACAGTAATAAGAAGATTGTAATTGAACGTCAAAGGCGCCGACTTTGGATGGATTAGAAAATGCCACGAAATAGATAGGAACGGTAGGACAACTGTCCCAAAAGTTGTGTGTGTTAACTTTTTTATTTATTATTACCGTACATTGACGCGTGTTATTGTATTTGTAGCTTGTCAAATCATTATGTATTTTAAATGTATAATTATGATATTTGAAATTTAAAACACAGCCGGGTTGTTCAGAGGTTGGCAAATGAAAGGGATGCCTACATTTGTACCTAAAAAAAAGGTTATTTGTAGCTAACTGCTACATATATGATAAAATCACTCTTTCCGAAGTTCTTATAATGGACACTTCATCGTAAAAACTTGCTTCAACGGATAGCTTTTCCATATCCGCTGATTTGACACTAATTTTGAAAATCATTTTCTTTTGAATTTTTATTGGGTTATGTCTCGAGGTTGTAATTTTTTTCAAATACTGTAATTTTGTTAAGCAAGTTATTTTCTTATTTAAGTTTCGGTTATTTTGTTGAGCAAATAAAAAAATGTATGTTTTAGATATTGATGGATTCATTTAAAAGACGAAAAGTAAAATAATTAATAGAGCCTTGATCGACCAATTAATTCTAATTTTATCGTCGATCCAAAATAAGGGAATGGATATAAAACGTGAACAGTAGGATGTACTTCAGCTGAAGTGACTTCAGTTGTGGTTGGAGTTAACTTAAACAGCCAAATAATCTTTAAAACAGAACAAATGTTTTATATACTCTAATTTTTTTTATAAATGTTCATTCTTATGTATTTATTATAACCTAATAAATATGTAAAATACATTAATATTTTGATATATTTAATATACTTTAAATCGTTTTATGTACCTCTATGCTTTAAATATAAAAACTGTCACTATTATAGTAGAGAGAGCCCTACGGTACTGTATTTCTTTATATTATAGTGATGTTCATGTTAACCGATCCAGATTATAAGCGACAATTCCGAATCGGTTGTATTATTGATTGACAGCAGCATGCAACTTAGTTATAGATGAGTATTCGTGGTACGAGACACCTAGACAGGCAATTAATCAGTTATTTCGAGTGTTACAATTATTGAAATATGTTCAAATCCAATTAAGATTCGACTTTATATTTAAACTTTTTTATTTCTTTGAGTTCTTTACGTATTTGTATTTACGACCGTCTGATGAGTGCCTTCAAATTACCGTTTAACTTTAAGTTGATAGAAATAAATTGAGTTAAGAATATTTGATCTGACCTATTAGATTTATTTTAAACTGTGGCCATTTTGTTACAGGCAAAATCAAAGCTATTTAATAATGAATGAAACGAATAATATTATATTGATTTTAAGTATGTGATCTACAGTCACTAGGCCCTCGTTAATGTCGAAGCTAAGCGGCTTTTAATGTAAAATATTTTCATTCCTACATTTTCATTCACAGGCTGTTTCTTTTTAGTAAGTCCAGTAAATGGTACTTGTATAAAACATTTTAATAATTTTCTGATTTAGTGAAGTTGCCATTAATATTATATTAAACAGATTGGTCAGACATTAATCAAACTATTGTGCAACATTAAACATTGTATTGGAAGAGGCTTTAAATAGTAATTAGATTATTACTACGTGATTCTTATATGCTTTTTACTGATTTTAAGTTATCATTGTTATATTTAATCATTACTGCTTATGGAATAGCGTAAAGATATGTGATTAAGATTACACTCTGAAAAGTCTTCTATCTGCTAGTAAATTTGTAATTCTCTTTTAAATCGGTTTAGCCGTTATTTAAGATTAAAAATAAATAAACAGAATATTTAAAAAAGAAAAAGAAAGGCTTTTATTTCATGCCACATAAAAATATAATAACAAAGTATACACAATAAGTGAAGACCTCCTCCGAACTACTCCAACGGTCTCTATCTTTCGCTTCCGTTAGCCAGTTTCTCTCTGCGATATATTTTATGTCATCTTCCCATCTTGCTTTAGGTCTTCCACTTTTTCTAACACTTTTTGGACCTACCATGTTGTTACCCATTTCGGCCAACGATCGTCACTCATTCCGGCAACATGTCCTGCCCATTTCCACTTCAGTTTTAATGAATACGTGATTAAGATTACACTCTGCAAAGTCTTCTATCTGCTAGTAAATTGGTTAGTAAATTAGTAATTCTTTTTAAAATCGGTTTAGCCGTTTCTGAGACTGACCCGGAATTAAAAAAGACACTTTAATTTTATTTTAATGTATAAATTTCAAGATTTGTAAAAAGTACAAAACAATGGCATTCTTAGAATTGAATAAAATAAAATACACCGAAATAAAAAAAATCGCGTGTAACTTTTGTATAGAAATAAATTTCACAAGTAGTGTGTTAAAGAGTGGAGTTTGTTCTAATAATTTGTAGCTTGTTAAAACATTCTGTATATTAAATGACAGTGTCGCATCGGTGCCGGCCGGCAAGAATCCAAGATGGTATCGTTGTACCGAAGGCTTAGAATTTTATGTGAGTTATGCTGCAATAAATAAATGTACCGTTGTTGTGACACCTATGAACGTCATCGGGGCTATTTAGTTGAAATCGCTAAGACTATTTTATACTGTTCTCTGTCTCTCTGTTATAACAATATTAATTGATAGTAGAAATGGAAATATAGTCATTCCTATAAATGCCGTAACTACTATATATTATTAATAATTTTTTTTTTTTTTTTTTTTCTTTTGTTTTCTTTTTTTTTTTTTTTTTTTTTTCTTTTTTCCCTTTCCGTTCTTTTCCCCTCCTTCTTAACGCTTTTATTTTACGAAAATTGCTGTTATAAACTGCTGTCGATTATTCTGCTGTTGAGTAATTTACATTATTTTAAGCAAAAATATATGATAATGAAATGGATGTTCGCTGTTTATTCTGTGAGTTTGAATGTAATAAGGTAAAGCGATCTCTCTTTCACGTCTGGTGTTTATTGCATAAGGTTTACCTGTTCGTACTTTGCGATAACACTGGCCGATCATTCTCATTGTTAATTATACTAACGCACAACGGTTAGTCAACAGTGGAATAATTGTCTTCAATAATATGTTATACATTGCATCGAAATACATATAGGTACATCATTATTTTTGTAAAAGTGACCACGTCTAGTGATTGCACAAATATTACAATATCTACATATAAATTTTTTGTTTGTCATTCCATTTTCTTGTGTTTCGAAGTGATAAATTCTTTGGCCGCGTTAAGCTATTTTTGGTTGGTGAAACCTATTGGTCACTGATGACTTCGACATGCTCATGACGTATTTATTACCCTTGCATCAGATTAGTGACGGGTAATATAGCAGCCTGTGTACATGTATTATTGATATTTCGCGTTGAGCTTGTGCAGTCTATCAAATGTTCATCATCATCAGCCCGTAAGAGACCCACTGCAGGGCCATAGGTCTCTTTTTTTTAATATCATAATAGACAAATGAACAGGTGGGTCACCTGATGTGAAGTGATCACCACCGTCCATAGACACTTGCAAGTTGCAATACCAGAAGTGTCGCAAGTGCGTTGTCACCCTGTGTTTGGGGAAGGGGGGAGGGATAGGGGAGGTGGGTTATCCGGCGCTCTTACTGACCGAACGAAACGCAACAATGCAAGCACTGTACTTTACGTCGGTTTTCTGCGAGAGGGTGGTACTACTCCGGGCGAGCTGACCCATTCATGTTGATACCAATAATAGATTCAGCGTGGCTCTACCACATACCAAAATCTCTTCCTGAAGGCAGGTATGGGCATAATCACCACGCCAGCTCACGACGTATTGGTGATTTCAAACTCTGAGAAATCCACAGTTCTATGATTTGCCACATACAGTAGTACCAGAAGAACATTTCTCAGGTTCAAGTTTCCTCACGATGTTTTCCTTCACCGTCAGCCGATAGTGTTACCAATTTAAATTAGTAAATGTAATTCCGAAAAATTCCTAGGTACATGCCGGGCTTCGAACCTGCGGACATCGAAATAATGTTCCACCGGTCAACCATTAGATCACCACGACTATCAAATGTTATGTCTATATAATAGTATACTTTTTGGCAGAAATCTTCATAATTACATTGAAACTTAAAAAATAAATGAATTGTGACCGCTAGTACTTAAATTTCGATTAGCTGACAATGGGACCGAAGGTGATAATAATAGGATCTAGAAAAAAGACTGGTCTTTAAGTTCAGTTATTGAAACATATTGATTTATTTTTACCGATTGGCGAGAGATTTCAACAGCTAGATAACTGTGTTTTGTAAAAAGCTCTACCACCGTATATAGTTTATTAAAGCAGGTTTTGGTGTCAAAAAGCTATTATAGGATGGATCAATATGTGAAAGATGGTGATGTCTGGAATCAACACCTTTCTTTGTGCATCCACTAAAACCGATTGTAACTTAAATGCATTATAAATATATCATTACATAGAATAAAACAAAGTCCCCTACCGCGTCTGTCTGTTCGCGATAAACTCAAAAACTACTGAACGGATTTTCAAGCGGTTTTCACCAGTGGATAAAGTGATTCATGAGGAACGTTTTGGTATATAATTTGTCAAGGATTTTTTTATAATCAGGGCGGAACAACGTCTGCCGGGCCCGCTAGTGTATGTTAAAAAGAAAGCTGAACGAGTTCCTTCTCGTTTATTCTCGATGGCTGGGTTGCTTACGAAATTGGTAGTTTTGATGTCATTGTCGCGTTTTAGGGCCTAAATTGAATGAAGTACATAATTTTGATTTGGATTAAATAATCAGCCAAAAATTTGTATATGAATATCGTGAAGTTAGTATGTATAAAAACACTTTAAAATTGATGGCAGTATTCGAAACAAAAGTATGAGAGTCTGTAGACGGCGATAGTCCCTAACGTTTAAAGACGACAGATGCGATGTCAGCAGAAAATTGGATTTCTTAAAATAAACATGTCCCATTCAATTTGAATTAAAATTGTTATCTGAAAAATATACTTTAAGTTGTATGTCATAAGGTATATTGTTTTTTGTGTCGTGAAATATTGAAGACGATTTGAAGAAAAGTTAATTTTAAGTGTTACTTTTGTGCTTATAAAGGTTTCTGACCATACAACGGATTCGTATGTATGATTTTTTATTGTAATTTCTTTCTTTTGTGCAAAGGTGTCAGGATTAAACTTCGAGTATTTGTCCACTTTCGACGAAGTCAATCTTGTTACAAATTTGAATGACAGTTTTGAATTTTGGAATTTTAATAACAGTTGTATATTGATGCGAAAGTAATCCTTCATTGTTATGAGTTATTGCGATAAATATATTCTTTTGAACTTGTCATTCTCATTATGGAGCGTTTTGCAAACAATTTTGAATAATCTTACGTTTTTATTAGTTTTTGATGTATCTCTCACATTCTCTTCATCTTTATTTCAGCTTACTTTAATGGATTTCTTTCTAAAACTGTATGGTATGGTAAATTATATGGTATTAGAGATTTTCTAATCGCTGCCTGACAGTCAACATATAAAAAAAAGTGTGTGTAATTATGTACACACGTGAAGTTGTACTTCGTTGGCGTAACAAGATAAAAATCTTTTCAAAAATTTTATCTTGCGGTTTATTCTACGTTTGTATAAAACCGACACTAACAATAGAAAAAGTTGACTATAGCTAATTTCAGGGTGTCGGTTTTTCGTGACGGTGTGCGCGCGCATCGTAAAAATTTACTCTCATAATTTTTCCCTAACGAGCCAAAAGAAGTATAACTTCAAAAACTTTCACGTCAAAAATCTGTAACTAAGCATTTCTAAGTACCCATAGTTGCACTTGAGGGTCAGTCCTCTTGGTTTAAAGTGTTTACCATTTCAGGCCACATCATGTAATAGGCGATATGCAGATGTTACAATCTATAAAGTATATTATAAAAGCTGGCATGGTTTTTTCTGGTGTTCAGAAAAAAAATCAGTGACTCATAATTGTTTGGTTTATATATAACTAGCGCCTATCCACGGCTACATTCGTGATAATTATTATGAAGCATATAATAAAAATATACTATAGCCTGGCTTTTGGCCGCGGTTTCGTTCGCGTTAATAGACGTTGGACTTATTTCTCGGGAAGAGTATTCTGTTTAGATGGAATATACTCATGTCCTTTTTTATACCCCGATAATGTATATATAAAATTTCATGATGATTGGTTGAGTAGTTAAAGCGTGAAAGCGTAACAAACAAACTAACTCACATTCGCATTTATAATATTATAGTATACTAGCTATGCCTGCGACTTCATCCGCTTGGAACCTAATGTAAAAAAACAGTGACTAATAAAATAACCCGAATGTATTAAGTCCGTTTACTTTTCTCTCGTACTTAAATCTCGTCGTCATTAAAATTATAATAACGTTTGATAGAGTGAACCGATTTTAATGAAACAAAGACTAAATGTTACTCGAGGATACGCTTTATGATTTTCTTGGTGAGGTTTTATCGTAAACGCAGTAATTTAGTAGCAGTGATGCGTGTTCATACAAACAGACAGACAGTCATTTTGAAAAAGTAGTGAAATGTATTTTATTACTTATTCCAAGACAACTGCAACAATTTTTTTTTCAAAGACCTAAAATGTACAAATTCGTTAGATTTCCATCTTATTATATGTATATAGAAGAATAAGAAAAGGATGATAATCAGAGATAAATATGTTTCTTGTTACTGATTGTTTTTCTATAAACAGATCGATATTCATAAAAAATATTGTTCTTATTACTACTAATTAAAAGATAGTCCAAACAATTGTGTAATTAATAATGTAACGTACAAAAACTCTATAAACCTTCGATACATAAACTTTTATACGTAAATAATAAACGTTGTGGTCACTGAATTACTGGCCGTCTTTTACGACGTTATAAAAATTAACTTAATAAGCAACACCTCACACTTTTAATATTAACATACTCTCGACGGTGTGGTCCGCTGAATTTCGCATCGCCGTGATGATGGACTTTCGAAACATTTTAGTGCTCACATTTCGTAGGTATCCGCTAAGTGACCGAAAGAATGCGCACCGAACTAATAAAACGGGTTACGAAATCTCGAAGATTTAATACGGGAAATAATGTCGCAGCACGCCCACAGAATAGAATACAGTTTCCCGTGTTAACCCGTGTTCACTAACTCTTCGAAGGTTACCCATTAATATGCCCACTAAATGTTGTAACATACTCTGTCACTGATTGATTAATTGCGTTACATTTTTAAGGTATCAGGTTTTACTTAATCTACTTTATTGAGTTTATATATTATCTGTAATACTATTAAATATAAAGCTTAAGAGATTGTTTTGTTGTAACGCGCTAATCTCTAGAAGTATTATAGATTAAAAAACAGGGTATGCTGTAAAGGCACGCGATAGAAGAGAAACTTTTGTATTACAGGGAAACATTTTAATTAAAAAATAAAAGCAAAAAGATAACATCACGAGGTGTTCCCAGACGGTCACCCGTCTAAATACTGACAGTGCCCGACGTTGCTTAACTTTGGTGATCGGACTAGAACCGGTGTTTTTAACACTAGATCCGACACAGTGTTTACTCCCAGTACTCTTCGTTACACAAAAAGGTTGCAGAACAGAATTTCAAAGCGCTCCCATTCCGCCAAGAAATTTCATTTCAAAAGTCTCCTTACCTTCATTTTTAGTCTATTTGTTAAAGAATATCGTAGGTAATGTTACGGTACGATTCTTAAGAACGAACGAAGTATGGATGGGCAGTGTAATGTGAAGCGGAATAGCAGATGCATAGAGTGGATTGGACGCCCGTATCCGACAATAATCGAGTATTACCGAGTTTGACCGAACTGTCATTGCCTATGTCGGTGACGTCTCATAAAGTACGCCTCAAGGTTTAACTCCTTATAGAACAGTTATCCTTTATAATGGATTTGTTTAAGCTTATCTTACTACGTTATTAGTAATTCTAAACTTTATTAATGAAAACCAACTAGTACTTTTTTAAGTTACTGTATTTATACTGAATTGATTTTTCAGATAATAATGATTACCTACTGTTAATCTGTGAGATTCTTTGTGATTTTTTAATTGTAAGTATAATATGAAATTGATCTTATATACTGTTGTATAGAATATTGGTTTATAAAAGGTATTATATATTTGCTATTTTAATGTATATTCTTCTTCTTCTACTACGAACTATTGATTACACAATTTATGAACGCAAAAATAGCAGCGACTGTGAAGACATAAACATATAAAAACAACCACCATGTTCATTGCACGCTGAACTTCAAATACTTTTTTTTTTCGAACTGACTACGCTATTGACCAAGCAAGGTCTTAACAGCTTCACCGGACTACTAAGGCGAGCGCTTAAGGCACTCAGCCGATTTTATTTTGACACTTCAAATACCTTCACAATGATTACTGACTATAATGAAAGGTATATCTGTAGATCTAAATAATATAACAATATAGGCATACCATAAAAGCGAAAGCACTTTCTGTAAATATCTGTCTATCAATCAGCCATAAACGGCTGGACGGACTATATTATAATGATGTTGAAATTATTAATAAATTTACCGCACACTCCATAAAGTAACAATTAAGTAAATATTATGAGAGGTTTTTATGGGAAAATAAAAAATAAAATACGAATATTTAATTGTAAAGAAAAGGAATAAATTATCCTTCTGATCGATATTGACCGTTCGGTCTTAATCGTTTCTGAATACGTTTGTCGACTGAAGTTCCTCTTTTTATTAATGTAGTGATTTATTTGACAGCTCATACACGTTGAGGAGGCCAATAAATGTATTGAGATCGTCTCTCGATCCTTGTTTTAAAAAAAGGTTGCGTTCCATAAAATAAATGTTCAAAGTATTTGTATTTTTATATTTATTTAAGTATTAAACGTTATAACTCAATTATATTAATTTGCATTATATTTTAGTATGTTTGTTTTTTTGCGATCTTTATGTTCATGTATTTATGAACTCAGCTTGTATTGATTGCAGTAGTACATGCATGTACATATGCATTTTATATATTTCAAACCGTTAACAAATTCTTCAATAATAGTGAAACAAATATGTAATTCTTTCATTATCACACAGACAGTTAAAATTGATGGGACTCATGTAAACCATTCAAAATAGCTTGCATCATATAGTTTGGCGAATATTATTTTTAACCGACTTCGAAAAAGGAGGAGGTTACTACGTTCGTTATTTTTTTTTTATGTATGTTAATCGATATCTCCGTCAATTACGAACCGATTTTAATGATCCTTTTTTTATTTGAATTGGTTATATTCAGAGGTGGTCCTATATAAATTTGAAGAAAATATTCAACCCCTAAGGGGGTCAAATATTGTTTATTTGATTTTCACCCACTTCGTATCTACGCATTTTCGTGACATCGGAACCGATTTATTATACCCATTAGAAACCAGATATATTTACGGACACTAAAAATGAAGAAATAAAAAAATTTTCCAAAAAAAATAAACCGCCTTCGATGTGAAAGATAAATAAGGCACTAAAAAGCGAAAAATAACTGAATTATTAAATTAACCAAATAAAATAAAAATATTGATATTCGCGCTACCTAATAATATATTTGAAGTCGAAGGCGGTTTATTTTTTTTAGAATTTTTTTTTATTTAAGCTATCCTACTAATGCAACTAAGTAAAATTAAACAAATTCCGTAGAAAATATAACTAGTGCGTATGAGATCGACCGTGTAACTAAAACGCTTGGTATGGTACCACGTTAACATAAAGATTCACAGTTCGATCCATAGCGATAAAGCTCGGTTCTCATCGGGCGACCTACTCTTTTTGTTATTTTTTTAACGTGTACTTGGACACGCCACAATCCGGGGAGAGAGTGGGTAGTGTAAGACTCATACTCACTAAAGCCCCAGGGTATACCAGCCACCGGTTTGGTTGGAGCGGTAAGGGAACGTTCATGGCTTGAACCACGCTATTTTTTTATATCATAGGAGGCAAAGAGCAGGATGTTCACCTGATGTTAAGTGACACCAGGGGAGTCACAAGTGCATTGCCATCCTGAGTTTGGGGGGAGGGAAGGAAGGGAAGGGGGAAGGAGAGGAGAGGTAGGCCTAAGCCGCTCTCACTGACCGAACGAAATGCAACAATGCAAACACTGTTACTTCTCGTCGGTTTTCTGTGAGAGGGTGGTACTACCCCAGGCGAGCCGACTCATTCATGCTGAAGCCAGTAATAGCGTTTCAGCGTGGCTATACCACCTACCTCGGCAATTGATAACATGCTTCAAGCTATAGGGCTTGCCAGCAATATTACATTGTTCTCATATACTGTGTTTTGTATATGTTGATAGGCTTAAAAACCTATACGGTGTTATTACAATAAGTTTAATACTTGGTTTAAAAAGGTTAAGAATTAAATGCACCGCGCTCGCCCGAGGCAAGTTCGCATTATCCTTTTTCGCAAGTCTAACCTTTTAACGTGGAGAGAAAATCCATCATGGACTGTCAGGCCCCCGGGGGAGGGCATGAGCTGAGTCGACAGTCAACTGCGTGCTGGGACGCAGCTGGCGGTGCCTTTCGGCGACTTTAACCGACCAAAACTCCACGGCAAACCGTACGCCGCACTATAGGAGTGTCGCGGGGGAGCGTGTAAGTAAGTAGTAAAGTAGTAAGTAAAGTAGGTTAGTCTAACCTAACGTAACCAAAGCGAGATAAAAGAGCTAGATGGCGAACATTCAGACCGCGGTGCATTTAATTCGAAACCTTTTTAAAGCAAGTATTAAACTTTTTTGTAATAACACCGATAAAGTTTCTCAATATAGAAAATTATAAAATACACTATTATTTAAAATTGGACATGTAGTTTCAATGGTTAGCATGTTCAACCAAACAAAATCAAGCAAATGCTATTGTTCGCGTATACTGGAAATTTTACGCAAAGAATTCTGTATACGTGGTGTACAAGCGACAGGAGATTGTATAATGATCTCGTAAATAATTTATTTCCATGCGAATGGATGCATTAAAATGCATTGCGTGTGTTAGGCGGAACTGTGTGGTGAGACGGTGGAAGGAAACGGAAGCGTTCGGTCTTGGGGACGGGTCGTGGGGTCGCCGCCGACCGCGAACCTCGTCCGATATAGATTCACATGGGACAGTATCACTATAATGTATTTTTAATGATAGTTTTACGTATTTTAAATACAAATATCTGCTTAGGTAGATGGTAACTAAAATAACTAAATATTTTCTCTCTATTTCGCTACTCTGCCTAATATTAACTTTCTACAAACATTACCTGTAAAACGCTACAATAATTTTAATAAAATCATAAATACTTTATTCAAATGAAGCCCTAAGAAGGCGCTTACAATTGTCAAAACGACCATTGCTTCGGAAAATAATCAAGGGATGACTTGAAGAATCGGTTAGACCCTTGATTTATAATATTTTTATCGTACATATTCTGTAACTTGTAAATTAGATATATAATGAATTTTAGTGGGTGAAATAGAGGGATGTTATTTCCAGATATCATAATCGTTTATATCGTGTATATTAATCCATCCTGAATAACCTTTTGACATTAAAACACGCTTGACGTGATGCTAGAACTTATTATTCAGTAAATCGCTAATATACTTTGGAACTTTGTTATAAAACCTAACACTATTATCTAACAAACTGTTGCTGATCTTATGAAGCCTGAAACACAGGGTGGTCAATTTGTTCATGTTTCTGATATTCAAATTATGCCGGTCTTTTACTAAATCTAGCTTTGCAATAAGACTCTTACTACCAGATAAAGGATTTCTTTTCATATGAGCAAAGCAGTAATATTAAAATTCAAAAGCGTTAACATAAAATCGGTAAATGTTTTGTAATGACAAAATTACAGTTAAAGAAACAAAAGATCGACCACAATTAACCCAGAACAAAGTTTCTATGAAACAACAAAAACCTCTAGAAGTGAAGTCGCGACCGTCGTTCTATCTATCTGTATAAATAAAACAATAGAAATAAGACGTACGTCCATGACGTAAAAACTTCGGATAAATTTCGATACTTGTTTGATTTTTTAGACACTCTAGGTCTCTATGTAAAAATTAGGATTAATTTAAAGTTATTACAGTTTATAAAAATACTATATTTATGAGTACTACGGCGTTTAACGATGTGTTTTTTCTTACCGTGGAGAAGAATGGAAAGCGGTACGGTGCGCTTGCGCAGGAGAGGAGAAGAAAATAGATGATACTATTTATAAAGGAATTTTGTTTAGCAGAATATATCTTGAAATTGTTTTTATGTTTAATTTTATTTGTACATAAATTTATTTTTATGATAATAAACAACGCAGAAGAGGTTACGGATATTAGCTGGTAAATAATAAACAAATTGTCTTATATAGTGAGAGACGGCAAAACGAATAACACGATAAGCCTGGAAATGAGTTATGTCATTTACTACAGCTATTAAAATAAACTTATAGATACTTTATTGTACACATTTAATTTAAGAGTATTAAGTTAACTAAAAGATAATTACAAAAAGCTCTAGAAACAAAATTACATATATAAAAGACCCAGTAGACTTAAGAGTTTTGTAGCGATTAATGCTCGGTAATAGTGTATGCGGATGCCGCAACGATTAACTTAGACTAGAATATTAAAGAGTGTTAGCTTGTAGGTGGTAGAACCACGCTGAAGCTATTACTGGTGGGTAGTACCACCTTCTCACAGAAAACCGACGTGAAGTAATAGTGCTTGCATTGTTGCGTTTCGTACAGTCAGGGAGAGCGCCGGAGAACCTACTTCCCCTCCCCCATTCCCCTCTTCCCCAAACACAGGCTGGCAACACACTTACGACTTCCCTGGTGTTGCAAGTGTCTATGGACGGTCGTGATCACTTAACATCAGGTGACTCAGCTGTTCATTTGCCTCCAATGACATAAAGAAAGAGTGTCTGAGTTTTTGGTTAACATTATTAGAACCATGGCAAGGTAGAAGGCATGTTCTAAAGCACATCTGTATGGCTAGCACCGTCAGGTTGAAGATCACCAATCACTTGCAGGTATGTTATGTTTTGTCGGTAATTAAATTATAGTCGATTGAAGATACATCTGAAATAAACAATTAAATGTAATTAAAAATAAGTAGTTACTTTACGTACTACAGCAATATGAAATAAATCGTACTACGTATTCTATTCTCGATCCGAGTTCGAACTCAGTCATATATGTACACTGGAATCGGATTATACATACAAATTGCAACGAAATCGAAATCCACGGGTCACTTTCGTCGACCTTGAATGTAGCGGTTATTGTTTGCGGCTGTATAACTAATTGCATTGAGTAACACCCGTAGGCTATGAACAATCAAGTATCGGTTGCTCAATTTATTGAACACACCGTGCGGCCACCCATCCGTTGGCATTGTTGTTTATTTTTAGCGCTTGTCGTTCTGTTTAGAGAAAGGTAATATATATTTTAGCATATAATAAAACAAATTAGAAGTGGTCCGGTGATACAAATTTGACTATAATTCATTGCTTTTTTTTAATTTTCAATATCGTTGTGTTCTGTTTGGCCAATTATGATTACAATAGTGTTATTATAATCACAATATACATGTTTTTTATGTTTTTCTAGTAGATCATCTGCGAACTTGCACAAATATCTAGGTCATTATCTGTACAATTTTTAATTACAATTATTAATTTGTACAATTAATACAATACAAATATGTGTAATACTTATAGTACGTAATATGATAAAAAGTCAATTTTTTTTTAATAATATTAAAGCTCTGCAAGAGCTAGCTACTAAACAAAAATAAAATAAAGAAAATCAACAGAGAAGAAAAAGTTACTCAATTATTTTATCTTCTCTTATTATATGTCGGTATTAAAATTCAATATTCTAGAAGAAAAAATAATTATTTAAATAGAGGTTACCTTCATTACTCAAAATTATGTTTCTAGTAACCTTTGAATGAATATGTTATATCTACAAGGAAAAACGGAAATCGAAATATGGATATTGGAAATGATATTGTATAGTAAACAATACGATGATTACCACAAATTTAGAAATCCTAACGAATTTTAGAATTGTAAATATGAGTTTGTTATGCTTTAACTTCTTAACTAGTGAACCGGCTATCATGAGATTTTGTATACACATTGTCAGAAGCATTGAAAAGGATAAGGGTATTCTTCATCCAGAAAAATAAAAAAGATACATAGTAATTCTCAATTCTTAAATATTTATTGGTCTCCAATGGAATAGCTATTGCATTCCATAAATATGCAGAATGAACGACGAATGATTTGTTCATAAACTTTATGAAATTTGTTAGTATTCCTAGCATTTAATTTTCCAATAAACGTGGATACAATTTCGTGCATAACGGAATTGCTTTTAAAACTAACTATCCACAAAACTTTCAAAGTTATCAGCTACTTCAAAATTTTAACCGCTATTATTCTTAAATCGTTAAATTAAGATTAGTAGGATTAGTTATAGAGAATATTACTAAAAATTGCCTTAAATTATTAGAATTTCATAAATCTTAAATGAATTGTAAAAATAAATATCTTAAATATTTCTTCTTTTCAAACGTGTCAAACGATTCGGAGTCGTTTTATAAAATAAAGCCAGCTTCGAATATTTTTACACGAAATTTTTCAATTGGAGTTTAATTACATTATAAAACGTGGCACCGTCGACCTGAATCAATTAGTTTCTAGTTTTTATTAAGGGTAGCAATTTGCGTGGTTCTTGCGAACGAACAACCAGCCCGCCGTCCCCGGGGGGCGAGCGTTTATGCGCAATAAAATCAATTAAAAAATCAAAGGCCGGCCAGCGATGAATAATAATAACCCATAGGCTATAATAATATTTACGAAACGTCGAAAGGCAAATAAAACATTTAGGTTTGGAAGCGCAATCTACACCGGTTAATACTGCCATAATTATAAACGTGTTTGATAACGACTTCTATCCGTGGGTTGATATGAGTCGTGACTATGAAATGAAGCAATTGATATTGCTAAATTAGATGAATAAAAACTATAGGAATCCGGTTTCGTAATTGTAATGCTATGCTTCAGTTTGTTGAATGTAATGTCAAAAATTAATATGTTTCGACAAATTAATGTGGCGGGTTTTTATAGATATCCATTTTCATTATATTGTTGCTTAATGATTTGTTCGATATGAGACAGAGTAAATAGTGATAGAAATTGTATTTATAAACTTCTCTTTAAATAATTTTGGCAATAAAACATTTTTGAAGTAATACTTCTTATGGGAGCGCTTTGAAATTCAGATCGGCAATATTTTTATCTAACGAAATGTGGTGGGGATAAACACTGTGTCGGTTACAGTGTTGAAGACACCGGTTTTCGTCCGATCACCGAGTTAAGCAACATCGGGTACGTCAGTACTTGGATGGGTGACCGTTTGGAAAATCCCGCGTGGTGTTGGCTTTTTGATTATTTTTATTAATGTAATACAAAGGTTTTACTTTTATCGTATGTCTTTACGATAGATACTGTTTCTTTGAAAAGTTCCAATCGGGCCTATGTACGAACTCAATTCTCTTTATTATTAACCTTTTTAGTGCATCACCTACAACACGGCATGAAAATTATATACAAAATGACGTCAAAAATCGACAAAAATTAATAATTTATATTGTTTGTATATGGTTGCGCCGCTTTATGTATATTTGGAAATTCCCGCATTATGGTTGAATCATCCACTTAACCCGCCAAACACAGCACCACCTTCACTACCCATTAACCTTTTCTCACATCTAGTTCGGTATCGCGACCCCCCCCCCTAGTTTCGATTGCGGCCGCCAGTGTTCGACTAGTTGCCGCCTTGTGTTAGTTCTTGCGGCCGCTGTTGTGGCCCCCCCCCGGCCCGGCGCCTCCCCCCCCCCCCCCCGCAAATACCCCCCCCCCAAAACTAAAGAGAATCACCTACGACACGGCATGAAAATTATAGCTACCAAAATAACGTCAACAAAAATCGACCCAAAAAAATTTACATAATTTATACCCCCCCCCCCCCCTCTCTCATCCTTGTTAGTATATAAATAATTAATATTTTCGTAAATCTACTATTTCGTTAGATTCTTGATGTTATCACAGGACACTCTGTAATAATAATTATCGACTCGATAATGATTGTAACAATTTTTATTCGTGAGGATTGATTTTCGCAAAAAGAAAAACTACCTTAATGAAAAAGGCACCTTTACCTCAGAATAATTATGCTATCAATTCTAAAATAAAATCTAATCTGATCAAAAACGACTACGAAAATTAAGTGACTCTATAAAAAAACCAGTCGAGGTCTTTTACATTTTTAAATGAATTATAGTATGCATTATTTAAATTTCTTTTATTTTTTTATTGAAATTATTACATTGGCACTCCGAACAATAATTATATACATCTTTATACGGTTTATTAATTAATCAAACATATGATTAGTTGCACAATCTCAATACAAAACATCAATATAAGCCGCGGAAACGCATTACTCGGTCACGCTTACTAACATGTCATGACGTGAAATCATAACTTTATCTCCTGCAAAAAATACCGCTCAACGCGCCTAAAAATATTTCACTTAAAAATATACCATATATGTGATCGAATACACTTATAGATATATATTGAGAAAAATAATGACCGATTCCGGATATGTCATGTTAGAAGTTTAATAACTTATTTTTCAACGCCGAGCTTTACACTTCAGTAATGAAAACAGGGGGATATTACCGTTCAAAGTTAGATAGTTACATCACAGATGACAATTCACGGAATCGACATAATGAATTGGCTTCAAAGAGATTTGGCGTCGGGATGAGCACACGCTCCACTGAACTGTCCGGTGTAATTTGGCCGACGAGTTGGAAATACACTGCAAAGGCACCGAAAATATAAAACACCGCGTTAGTTGTCATTTAACTGAGTACTGGCTGCTAGAAGGTCGGTTTTAAATTTTAAATGTCTCGCTTATTTCTTTAAATTTATCTCTATAATAAATAGATTTATTTTTAATTAATTTTTTCCCGTTCTCGTTAATGTAGTTTTGACCTATATCTCTCGGGAACGGAATATTTTTGACGTGATAAATAAATACACCGATGAACACCGGCTGCAGGCACGAAAAAGCATGACCCATTGTCACGTTCCGCCTTAGCCGAGCGTGCAAGCGAGAGCGCGGAACAAACGATAGAGAGGCGCGATCGGCGTAAGCGTTCGGTTTGTGACGCATCTATCTCTCTTCCACTCCAGCGGTCGATGCATCGTCCATAAGCCGACATTACATATTACAACCAATTTTTCTTTCTGTACGACAAGTACCCAATTTTGTTTTCTGTACCCACGTCTGACAATGGATGTGTAAAATTTCACGACAACCGGTTGAGTATTTAAAGTGTTAAAACGTTACAATCTCACATTCACATTGATAATATTAGATAGGGTTTCAATTTACGTATATCTGCGCTCGCGGTTCTGCACACGTTTTTTCTAATTATTTGTTGCTATTGTTATTCATTGTAGTATATATCTGAGATAAACTAAATTAATATTGTGTAAAATTTCTTCGTTTTTAAGTAAATAAAAAAAGATAATAATTCATGAATCTGTTGAATGATACAAAAGGTTGTATTACAACACTATCTAGTGGGTACAGCAAAAATTTTCTTCGTGTAAAACCAAGTAGGTGTTGTTTCCAACTCTCATGGTGATTGGCTAAACGGTGTTGCAGTGAATTAGTATAAGATATGTCTTATACTTGCGTACGTACATCTTTACTAAGTATACTTACGTACATATTTATATATATGATGTGTTCTTTACATGTGTATGTGACTTATCTCCTTCTAAACGGTTAGACAGATCTTCATGAAGTTTTTTTGTGTGTCTTCAGGTAGATTTTAGATTGACAATTGGAGCCGATAGATGACACTGCGGTCTGATTCTAGATTTTCTTTTATTATCAACCTGGAACAATGTTCGCCGGGCCAGTTAGTTTTTAACCGACTTCAAAAAAAGGAGGAGGACCCAACCCCCAATTTTTATCGCCCCGCCGCCACCCCCCCACCCACTCCCCCCCCCGACTCTTCAAAACACCTATCTTGTCCCCGGCCAGGCCTCCCTCCACCACAACCCATTTTCCACCAATATTATAAAAAAAAACTCTTCAATTCTTAGGGCCATGCACGCTCACCAAGTGAAACAACAAGGATATGTGTGAAGCCATGGAGCCGAGTGGTGGAGAAACACGCGGATTATTAAAGGTTGCGTTCGACCAAACGTTACTTATTGTACAACCAATTAAACCATATCGCAACCAACCGAGACCATAGCGCAAACACGCAACTTTAATATACTTAAGGCGGAACGGAGTTCGCGGGCACTGCTAGAAAATATATTTATGACACTAAAAATAAAAAAAGAAATTTTCAAAAAAGATAACCACTCAATATCAATCAAAACCCAAGGCACAAAAAAGCGGAAAAAAAACAAAACCAATAAAAAAACTATAATGTGTCTACCTAGATGATTGGAAGCGGTGCGAACCGAAAACATATCATCTACAAGGACAAAGTTTAAGTCCACTCTCACGTCTCTGACAAATTTAATTCGTTGCCCACTTCCCTCCAGAGCCACATCATTTTTTATTTAATTTGAATTAAAACATTATTTTCCCTTTTTATGCCAGGTTTATTAGCTTTTTTAAACTTATTATATACGCATTCGATATTAATAGACAAATCTTTACATACACATTATGATGTTATAGATATCATTTGGGATTTTAGACAATTCTGCAATGCCTGCACAAATATTATAAATGCGATAGTAATTCTTCTATATCTAAGTGTTTGTTATATTTTCACAATTAAGCCTCTGAAGTAGTATAGATGAGATTAAATATATACCAATGAGATTCGTATAGAAGTAACCAGAGGCTTGGAGAACGACATAGAATCTTTATAATAATACATAAAAATAAAATACACTCAACGAAGCGGACAGGCACCAATTAGTTAAAATTATGAACTTGTTTAGTAACAAATTTGCATATAGTTTGCGTTAAAGTCTTCGTCTGTAGAAAGCGAAGAGCAAGTTTTCTAACTTACTTTGTTAGTTAGTATATTTTTACTTTTGTTTACATCTTAAAGGACTATGTATGTATGGGAAAATAAAATCGGCTGAGTACCTTATGCGATCGCCTTTGTAGTCCGGTGAAGCTGTTAAGGCCTTGCTAGGCCAATAGCGTAGTCAGTTCGAGAAAAGTAGTGTATGTGTGGATCAAATAGTCTATTTGATTTCGATCGTTTGCTATTAGACTTTCGTTTGGTTTGTCTCTTGTAATACTTTGATTCATATTATATTTATTCCAACACTATTTTTTATAAACAAGTTCTGAACAACGACTTGTTTAAAAATGTATTCGTATGCATATAAAATATGCTACTTCTGTCAAAGGGCAATTTGTCTTTCTGTGAATTGTAGCAACATTTCACGGCGATGTACTCACATTTTATCTTGCCTCTGTTTTTCTATTTTCTTCACTTGATGTATGGGACGCATTTCCGCACTTTCGAATAACATTCGTGAATTCCCTTTTATGTGCGCATTGCTTTAAAAATGTATTCGTTGTTAGGGTGGGCTTTGGCGATACGAAAATGCGTAAAGGAATTATTTAACAACCGTACTACTGTATTTGTATTTGGACTTTATTTTATTTGTATACGTCAGGTATCGATTCGACCCAAATAGAATTTATATATTAATTTTATGATGGTGATCTTTAATCCATATTATATATTTTATTACTTTAAACTGATTCAAGTAACGTAAGTGGAAATAATTAATTAAGAATTATGTTTTTATTTTCATATGTAATCGCATATGCTCTGTTAATGTTAGGGATATAGAAAATCGATTCTTCATTAGTTCATAAATAAATTAGCAAACACTTGTGACGTTATTCGAGATAATTGCAGTATAAAATTTTATATAAATTATACCCTATCGCACGTAGGGATTTTAATACTTTTTACAATCTGATTGGTAGTTTTAGTTCACGTTCTTATGTTAATGGTGTAAATTAGACAAACGACAAATATAATTATTGCTTAAAAACGATATAGGTATAAATTACATTTTCCAAAGCCATTAACATCTCCAGATTGCATTAGTACATTTTTTATCGTTAAAAAACTTACAAATAGAATTTTGTTAATAATATATCTATAAATAAATAATAGGAACGTTGCTTATTATTCATAGTTTTTGTATCGCCTCGATTGAGCATAATTAAAAGCCGGGTCGAGGGTCGTCCAACCGACCAATTGCTAATCAATTTCAACAACACAAAAACAACAGACGTGCGATAAGGTTTTCCTTTCGAATCATGTACATAACATATCAACTCCGGCCAACCTTATCGTTACATTGTATCTGAAGACCTCACGCGGTGGTGTTTTTGCGTTTATAATCTAATGCTCTGTAATGAGTTTACCGTCTACAAAGCTTATTGTACAATGTACGTAGTCTAAGATCACGTCTCGATAACAATATATTTTGTTTAGGCGTTGGAATGTCCTTTAGACTGTAACCTATTTGAAAGATCGAAGATAAGAACCATCATATATTAGGGCGATTTGTTTTGAACGTGTTTTTTGCCCCGTCAGCAAAATATTGTTGTATATACTGAAAAAAAATCCGAAAATAATTGAGCTTTTAATTTTGAATTGTAACTATTATTTTTTTCATTTTAATTTTATTTGTTTAAATATACAAGAAATCTTATTTATTTTTTAATTTCCTATAAATTTGCGGCCTTTAGTACTACTAGAATTGACCAAAGTACGGTCTGTATACAATAAGGACTCCTTCAAAGTACTCAGAATTGTTTGACGCTAACTCATATATCTTGGTACATACACGTCACGAAAGTCAAATGTTTATGAAAGAGTCTTGTTTTTGAAATTATACTTCTTTTGTCGCGTTAGGGAAAAATGATGAGAGTAAATTTTTACGATGCGCGCGCACACCGTCACGAAAAACCGACACCCTGAAGTTAGCTATAGTCTACATTTTGTTTTTTTGCTTTTGTTATTTGCATTTCTTTGTATTAAAACTTTCAATGTATTAAATACCTTTTTTCTATTATTACTGTCGTTTTTTCTACAAACGTAGAATAAGGCGAAAGATAAAATTTTTGAAACTTTTTTACACTTTTTTTTTGCAGTTTCGGTGAATCGGTCAAAATTGTAAAGTTGAAGAGAGTAATTTTGAATTAAGTTCTACAAAAAAATGTTCTATCTAAGAAAACCATATGATTCATAACTTCAAAGATATACAGCATTTTAACAATTAATTTGCCAAAAATTGATAAAACATCTACTTAGATGTATGTCTTTTAAATTACTGAATGAGGATTTAATTGGAAGCAGTTAGAGTTTATATGAGTTGACGTCAGTCCGCTACAAGTACTTGCAAAGATTCTCGCGTTGAAATTTGCATTTTTCGAATGAATTACAAGCTCATCCTACATACAAGCCCACCAAAATCATTTTATTCTTTCTAAGAAAAAAATAGATTCCTTAATTTTTTGATCCATAAATATAAAGTTAACTAAAGTGGTTTTCTGTTGTCGAAGATTCAATTCATCGTCAACGACTAAACCGATTTTAACGAGACTTTTACTGCTAGATAGGATTTTTCCTGACTATTATTCAAGCATACTGTTACGCTTTCCGTAGGGGTTAATTACTATTAAATAAAAAAAAAGTCACAAGGACTGCCGACGGAAGTGAAAACTCAAAACATTGAAATAACTACTGAAATAACTATGATCCTTTATAATTTTTAAATCAATTATAGTATGAATTATTTAAGTTTCATAATTTGTAAATAGAAATGGTTATCATTAGTCTCTCTTTCAAATTGGCAATCCGAATAATAATATACTTTTTTATATGGTTTACTGATTCATCATACATGTGATGGGTTGCACAATCTTTATACAAAATATAGATATATATTACATGTATACAGGCCGTGTATATACTAGCCGACCCGTGCCCACTTCGTTGGGCGGTAATAGGCATTATCAAGCTACAACTTTTCTCTAGAACTCAATCATATATATCTCATAATTAAGGCAGCGTTCGTAAGAAACGTTTTCGTTCGACCATTTTTCTCCGACTCCCCAGATATTACCCCCTGCAACCTCACAAACTTTACCTCTTTATAATATTAGTATAGATTATAGATAATATAATTAGTTAATAGCTTCTGCTCGCGACTTCGTACGCGTGGAATAGTTATTTTGGGCTAAAACGCAGCGGAAGCTCTCAAAAGGAAAAAAAGCCCCGATTTTAAAACAGTTTTCATTGTTGCTCCGCTCCTATTGTCTTTAGCATGATGATATATAGTCTATAAAGATTCTCGATGAATGAGCTATATAACACTGAAAGAATTATTCAAATCGGACCGGTAGTTCCTGAGATTACCCCTTACAACGCCACAACGTCACAAACTTTACCTCTTTATAATATTAGTGTAGACTACGCGTCGCTAGTCTGACGCAAGCCACATAAACACAACACCCTCGGTCACGCTTACAAGCATGTCATGAAGCGAAATTATAAATTTATCTGTTGCCGTAAAATACCGCTCAACGCGCCTAAAGAGGTTTTCATTTCAATAAATATCATTTTCACACAACCAAACCATTTCCAGCGGAACGATGTTGCGGACACCAATTAGTTATAATTAAAGTACCAATAAATACGTATTCTAAATTAGAATTACGTCGAGAGGATCAAATTACAATACAACTACTGATAATGATCATTGCATTTCATGACGTCGACCCGCTCCGAACTATTTATCTATTGAACGGGAAGAGATCGCTTTTCAAGATCCTTCGTATGCCAATTAGCCAATTAGAGAACGCGAACATTGTTGTGCGATTTAGATAACGTTTTCGTGGTCCCTTAAGCATTCCTTGTCGTCTGTTAATACATTAATCGAATTCAGCGGCTTTAAAGTTTAAAGAGATCCCGTTGCTTATTTCATACTTATTATGTATGAGTTTAAAGCTTAATTCTCGAATTAATATACCGCTTATGGGTGATTTTCCAATAAGATAAATGTCAGATAACATGTGTATACTAAATCGAATCATTTATTTGATTTGTTATTAATAATTTCACGTGCTCATGTTAGGATTTTCAATTCGGTTTTCTACCACTGATATATAGGGAGGTACGTTTTCATTGAGTAACATAACACATACGTAGTATATATACGAGTATGTAATAGTTATTATGTACTGAATTATATTTATTACCTGAAACTACAAACACGAGTACTCTGAAAGTTACAAGCTGTCTAACACCAGGCTACGAAATTTAGGAGCAAAAAAATCGCCATACAATTATAGGCCAGAAAGTATGTTAAACGAAAAGTAAGTCACGTGGTGCAGCGCAGAGTATCGGGAACCAATAGCGAGTTAGCCGTCCAATGAGAAACTTGCATTACAGAAAAAGGCCCGAACTTTGAATGCCTATGTCACAAAGGGATACTATGCCACGTAGTTTTGTCACATTGTCGATCCCCAACGAGACATTCGTGCTATATACTTGACTTGTTTAAACTTACTTAACTGCATTAACAGTAAAACAGTCTATACATATAATATGAATGTATATTTAACGTGTCTGTACTCTTTCGATTTTAGTGAAAAAAATTGTTCCTGGTGTCTAGGAATTAATAATAAAACACATTTCAATCATTTCTAAAAATTTCTGCCTATCTGTCTGTTTGTCTGGACACGCATCACTGTTAAATACTGCGTTCATGATAAAACCTTTTCAAGAAAATTATAAAGAATATCTTCGAATAACATTTCATCGTTGTTTCATTAAAATCAGTACAGTCTATCCAGTCTATCAAAAGTTATTGTAATTTTAATGACGACGCGACTTAAGTACGAGAGAAAAGAGGATAGTAATTAGATTTAATACATTCAGATATTAGTCACTGTTTTGTACATATGGTTCCACGTGGAAGAAGACGCGGGCACAGCTAATATTGAATAAAATCGATTAGCTTTGAAGTCATCGTCTTATTTGGTAAGTAATAAGTTGTCACATAGACGTCGTGTATCAAAACTGACTCCGTTACAGTCGAGTTGACGATACGTGAACGTACATAGATGGAACGTAATTGAAGTCGGCAGTTGATTGTAGGCTTTCGAGTAACCGTCACCTTTATTCCGGAATAATTTGAATGACATCATTTTTATGCATGATGCTTGTAAGTAATACAAGGATACTTTTCGAATCACTACTCTTATTAGAATCGACGGGACTAATTAGAATTTTCTTAAGTTGGAATAGTATGGGTAAATGTCTTGTATGTGTACTTCATAATTCTCACTTTTTACTAGTGTTTATAAATTTTGTTTTATTTTATTTTCTCAACCAATTTTTCAGATTTTTACTGCCCTTATCGTGTATGTAATAATATTATGTCTTATGATAATTTCATATGTTCTGACAAGATATTGGCACCCTTTTTATAACTTTCCAGGGAGTTTTTGTGGCATCTCAGAATTTATACTGAATAACCCAATTGTATTAAGTAAAATGCCACCAATAAAAAATAATAAAATTTTAAAGCCATATGACAAAGTAAGATCCCGCCAAAAACTCTCAGTTCGTAACTTGTAATGTCTTTTTTTGTTTTGATATGAACCAACAGATTACTGATTTTTAAGGAATTTACACTAGAAAAACATAAAGCGGTAAGTCCGAATTTATTTTTTACTGAATTACGGTTTTTCTTTATAATGTACTATCAATCTGTCCCGGTTTTGTATATGTAAAAATAAAAATAATTTTTAGGAGTTATCCTTAATAGTTAGGCGTAAAAAAATACATTTTTGTAGGTATTTTTAAGACGCAAAATTCTGTAATACGTTATTTTTATGCATCTCATAAGGTTTAACTGGCTTAGTTAACAGTTATTAGGTTGTTAATCTAATCGCTCGGAAACTCCTTGTTACGATTTCATTAAAATACATTTAATTTTCTCTGACAATTACTTTGGGCTAACGCTAACAGGCAGCGGAAACCCTCAAAAGAAAAAAAAACGATTTTGAAACATTATTCATTGGTGCTCCGCTCCTAGTGGTCTTAGCGTGATGATGATGATGTGAATTTTTCAAATAGGACCAGTAGTTCCTGAGATTACCGCCATTCAACCAAACAAATAAGCAAATACGCATTATAATATTACTATACTCGTAGATATTACTTTTCTCTCGTACTTACCTCGAGCCGTCATTCAAATTACAATAACTTTTGATAGCGTGGACCGATTTTAATGAAACAAAGACTAAGTTACTCTCGAGGATATGCTTTATGATTTTATTGTGAACCCAGTACTTTAGCTGTGATGCGTGTTCATACAAACATACGGACAGACATTTCTAAAAATTATTGAAATGTATTCTATTCCGTATTCCTAGGTACCTGGCATAGTTTTTTTCACGAAAATCGAAAAAGTACAGACACGTTAGATTTACATTCTTATTATATGTATAGACTAGGTGCTCGCTCGGCTTCACATTGAGGTACAGCTAACGAAGTAAATGAAAGCTTCCCTACACAGTACGACAATATAATTAAAAAGAATTATATTTTTGATAAATTCTCACACTTCTGTCTCTTTTAGTTTAGTTATATGGAGATTTTCTTTATGTTTTTTCAAACATTTACTTTCATACGGATCTTGTTCTTACAATAAGAAAACATAACAAAAAAGTATTTGCCAAACAGTTGCAGCCGTTCTAAAATGATGCGCTGACATATATTTGGTGTTCGATTCTTAAATATATTGATAACTAGCGGTCCCGGCAGCCATTGTCCCACCCTGATTATAAAAAAATCCTGGACAAATTATACACCAAAACGTTCCCCGTGAATCACTTTATCCATTGGTGAAAACCGCATAAAGATCCATTCAGTAGTTTTTGAGTTTATCACGAACAGACAGACAGACAGACGCGGTAGGGGACTTTGTTTTATACTATATTGATAATTGATATATGTATATATTATAAGTACAAATCTTCCGAAAGAAATTTTTGTATTGATAATAAAACCTATATTTAAATCCATTGAGCAGTTTAGAAGAATTAAGGAAACTCGCAGACTGGCACTAAAAACGACTTGGTTTAATAATATTTATTTTTATGTATGTATATATAAGTTTAGCACCTGACCACGATCTTACATAACATTAAGGGAATATTAATTGATTGAAGAAGGCGTTACATTGAATTTCCGCCTGCAAATGGTAGGCCGCTACCACGTCTCACTGCGACAAAAAACATTTGATTTTATTTATGCGAGGTGTACCTGAAAAAGTTAATCTGAAAGTAGTAATAAAGGGAGAGCAAAATATTAGTAACTAAAACAATATAAGGTTGTATATTCACAATTTAATAGACGTACGTACTGTATAATAAAACATTTAATTAATCCAGAAAGTGCCAATAATTTTTACAAAGGCAGTGAAGCGCTTCATGTGCATCAAAGAGGCAAATCCGGTGTTAACGAAGGTCCGCGTGTAATCCCAAACCCGGCTTCGGGATACGCCGGGACACAATTAACAAGCTTTAGTATAGTCTAGCCATGTATATTAGTGCTTAGTGGGTATTACTGCGAAGCACGTCTTACGCTTAGACAATGTTTATGAAGACATTTTAATTTGAATTTATACTTTAATATAAATTGTAGTTGAGTGTTATTCTCATATTAACGGCTAGATTTCTTTTTAGAATTAGATCCAATTGTATTAAGAGATGTGACAGTTGGGATGATAAATCCATACATGGCTCAAAATTTTATTATAATATATTACAGAAGAAATTTTAAAGGTGATAACAAAGATTTTGAACAAAGCTTTTAAACATAATAAAAGGTATAATGACGGTTTAATGTTAAGCAGACCCGTAAGCAGACGAGTTTTAACTTAACACTGATATCCCTCTTTATAGACACACAGGTGCACTTACACACGCACTAATACTTACGAAATATCAGACAACCTTAGGAAGGTATTATTTTTGGTTTCCACCCCCCCCCCCCTACCCTTTTTTTTTTAAATCCCCCTTTCTTTTATTTTTTTTTTTTTTTTGTTTTTTTTAAATTTTTTTCCTAATATTATGGCTTAAGTTTTTTTTTTAATTTTTTTTTTTTTTAAATTTTTAATTCCTAACATTTTTTGTTTATTATCATATTGTTAATTAACTTTTAGGTTACTCTTTTTTTTCTCCTGACCAGCGCGCCGAGGCCAGGCGCGCACGCGCGCGCGCAGCGGCCCGCCGCACATTCCTAAGCAAACCTCTCTGAAGTAGAGATCCACAAGAAAAATCTTTGAGCCTACGGAGGAAGAGGTTAATGATAAATCTATAATTGTATGGTTGCTAATAATACTTTGAAAAGTGTAATTTTGACAGTCAATGTTAACACATCGGAGAAGTTGTCTGAAGAAAAAACATTATGGTAAAAATATGTCCTGTTTTCTTTTTGACTTCCGTACCTGGGAACACGCTTTGTTACGATGGATAATGTGAAATATGACAAAGACATAGAAAGTAGTGTGTTGTCGGCAAGAGTGAACATAACACTATTCGAAGTATATTGTCAGAGCTTCTATACCAGCAATCTCTGGACCTCATATGATTAACCTTCTTGTCTATTACGTATACATATCAACAGTGTTTTCAGGGCGTTATTGGGCCTGCCTCAATACTATAGTGCATTGAGCATGTTTACTGAAGATTTTTAAGCAATAATTCTTTAAAAAAGTAAAGCCCTTATGGATCCTTTGTGCGGCCACAATAGTGTCTTGAGAATGCTGTTGAGTAGACCTGATAGTTTGTTTTGTCAAAATTGGACGGAATTGTCAAAAAGTGTGTACAGGTTAATGATTTTACTTATGTGGTTGTTCACTATATATATATTTGTGAAATATGCTATGTATGTTTGCTAGCAGAAGGTAAGTTTTAATAACAAAATTGGATATAACGTCTGAGTAAAAAAAAATATTATTTGTGTCACGACTAACATATAGACGAACACAATGTACACTCAAACATAAAACAACCGCGCGTTAATCATATAAATAATAATTCTGTTAGAGATTCAAATTCCCAATACTGAACGTGAAAGCAGCAGCGGGCGACCGCTTGAATCACTGTGCCGTCTACAGTGCGTTTAATATACCTAATTAATTTAAATAAAACTCAATGGTTGTCTGTATAAATAAACCCAAGCTCGAGTTTGAAGTATACTGACTTGAAGTAACTACTTTTTTACATTTTTTACTCCATTGTATGAGCTTGTTAATGCAGATTACTGAATAGGGTTGTTACATTTAAAACTCGATCCAGGCGAATTATGAAAAATAATGTTTCTTAGTGCTTGGAATTCAACCATAATTTGTTATTATTAAAAATTTAAAGTCAGCTGCGAGAGTGTACATTGTACAAATGCGATCTCATATATAAGTACTGATTACTAATAAAACGCGAATTCGTGTTGCAAGCCTAATTTCTGACATCGTCCAATTATTTTTATTAATTTTCAAATATAGTAACTAACATTCAGTATATATTATAGGCGGAACAATTAACCCTTTTTTATACTTCTAACCTATTTCCGATACAAAGTGTACTTCCGACTTTTTTTGCGCTATCGTTGTTGTTTTTACGCTAAGGTCTTTGAAAATGTTATTATCGTTGCTGCAAGCTGTTCTACTATTCTGTCATAAGTTGGAATTTTTGCCACGTTTGATATCCATTAACCACATCTAGCTGTCTCTTGTATAGACATTCTGACTCCTTAGTCCGGTGAAGCTATAAAGGCCCACCAGAATAATAGCGTTAGTCACTTCGGAAAAAAAATCTTTATATGTAACTTCTCCAATTGGATAGAATGAAGAATATCTAAAAAACTCATTAAAATAAATTTGAGAACGGCAATGATTTTATTTTGTATATTTTATAAGTTCTAACGTTTTACCACAATCTCGCCTGATGTTAAACTGTACTAAGATAGTACACTGAGAAGTGAAATGGATCTTGAATCTAGTTGCCGCAAAATACTTATATCTACTTGGCGACGAATTCCAACTTCATATTAGTAGCTAGCTATGTAGAGATTAGAAAACTCTACTAGCAGGCAAAAGCAGTATAATCATGCAAACAATTCAATTAATTCGAATAAAGAGAATTTTTTAAAAATATAAGAAAAGTATTTTCCTTTTTTTTTTGTGACATCCCTATTTCATTGCATGACAAACGTTTAATGAGGTGTTTCGTGAATATAAAGAGAGACAGCCGCTTTGTTTTTTATCCTCCGAGTTTTCATATTGATATAATGTAATGGTCCCGGTGGTTTGTTCATAAATTAATTCGATATGAATGGGCTATTTGTAAGCTTTTAAACGTCATTTGCGCGCATGTAGACGTTTTAGGTTGTTACACTGCATCCTGTCTTGGATACGAATACTAAATGTGTACGTGACCTCCACATTAATGATTTGGCCCACGAATGTGTATACGGTAAGGCAAAAAGTAACTCTTAGTGACCGAATGAAGAACTATTTCAGTGTATGTCGGGTATCGGTATGTAAGAACTATTTTTATAGAATTCACTTGTTTCTTACAGTACTAGTAATTTTTTTTTTGGAACTGACTACGTTATTGCTCTAGAAAGGCCTTAACAGCTTCATCGGACAACTAAGGCGAGCGCTTAAGGCGCTCGGCCAATTTCATTTTGACAACTAGCTCAAGGGTGCATGGCACACCTCGGCTTGGGCTGTTGCCTAGTTTATGCAATTCGCGACCTAACTAATTTAACATAAGCTAAGCTACATATTCATACGTATATAAGTTAGTGAGATATATATGTGTACCAAGCATATATACTTCAATAACTCTTACAAGTATTTTGTGTCGGATATTTTTTTTTGTCTGAACTAATTCAGTTCGATAAGGGAAAAAATAAAACCTTCCAACTTCCATGTGTAAGCATGTGTGTGGAGGTGATATGTGTAATGATGTTGTAATGATGACAGATTTTGTGTCACTGTATTCCCGCGAGCAGCGCGTACCCAAGGGCTCCACGCCGAGGGAACGGACGTAGGCTTAAGCCGCTGCCGAGGGGGGCCTAGTTTGGTGTGCAGGAGTGAAATTTACCCCCAGACCACGGCAGCGTGATCTGTGGTTACGCGGGCGTGGGCGTGCACCCGCTCTGTTTGAAGAGACAGGCTGGTACTGATCGTTCGCTGCCGTTATATCATCGGGATAACAGTACGTATTTGTAGGAAGTTCTATTATTGAGCTAAGAGATGGCAGGTCGGTGTGGGCAGCACATGAGAATGACTTATTTATTGTGTGATCAGTGATGAGCATAATTCTCTGTTTTGGGTATTACATATCTATATACGCATGTATATCAGATATTTAATTAGCATTCTAAGAGCTATTATACTAGTGTGAAACTAAACGGAGTTATATATATAAAATCAAATTTTATTTTTCTGTTATTGTTATTTATATCATTACATAGTATAAAACAAAGTCCACTACCGCGTCTGTCTGTCTGTCTGTTCGCGATAAACTCAAAAACTACTGAACGGATTTTCATGCTGTTTTCACCAGTCGATAAAGTGATTCACAGGGAAGGTTTTAGTATATAATTTGTCACGGATTTTTTTTATAATTAGAGCGGGACAACGTCGTCCGGGTCCGCTAGTATTTAATAAATTAAATTTAAGAAAAATATTAAAAATTTATTGGTAGAGAAAAATATAAAACCACACTAGAAACTATGGACACTAGAAAGTTCTCCTATTAGTTCCATTTATTGGGAAAATACTGGCATGAGGATTAAGATCGTACTTTATTTCGCTGGGAAAGGCGTCTTTGCTTAAAAGTAAGTAAGATATTTATCGCAAAAAAATGAACTAAGGCACGATATGCTAAATGGACATATATTTATTATAATACTAGCGGGCCCGGCATACGTTGTCCCGCCCTGATTATGAAAAAATCCTTGACAAATTATATAGTAAAACGTTTCTCATCAATCACTCTATCCATCGGTGAAAACCGTATGAAAATCCGTTCGGTAGTTTTTGAGTTTATCGCGAACAGACAGACAGACAGACGCGGTAGGGGACTTTGTTTTATACTATATAATGATATCACCAAATCGTTTAGACTCAGGAGAGTGTCAAATAAATAAACATAATATCCTTCTACGCAATCAAGTATAAAAATTATAACAAGAAATGCTTACAAATACTTGTATATCAGCTTTATTTGTTATTGAAATTTTTTAAATTAATCCAAAGTTATGGACCTTATTATTCTATACGAATTTCGACTGTGAATTTTATTCAATAAATCATTTCGGTCTTCGCGGTAAAGATTACATTGTGTTTGCGTAGTGATTCGAAAGCTTTTACAGCTCATTGTTGTATGATCAACTACCATATTTCATAAAGTGTTTTGTGAGGATTCACGAGAAACAACTTATCTGAAATCCATAAAACAACAAAGTGCATACTTTTGAATTTACGTAATCGTTTTCTGTATTAAAAAACATACGGCCAAGTAATCAGATTTTATTATGAACGGAACAACATAACAAAGAAGCGTAAAACTTAACCGATATCACATGACGGTTTACGGTAAATTTATTGCAGGATGTTTTATGTTCTATTTGGTAACGGTAGCAGTGTCTACAGGAAACGTCGACATTGACTTCGATGTCCCTTTACCATCGAATCTACGATACATCTGACACACTAAAATAATTAAATACACACAAAAAACTAATTAACATTAATGTATTCCGGACACGGCGACAGTGTACCACGACGAGGGCTCTCTTTAAAAGTTGAATAAATAAAAAACCTAATCCAAAACAGTCACTATAATAGCGGTCCTACATACCTTGAATATAAATCAGCAAGAAGCCAACCCAAAACGTATACTACTTGAAGCATCAATAATGAAAACAGATGATGGACAACCGTATCTAATAGTGAATTTATTGCCTTGTTACGATTGTTTTCTATTAAAGAACAATAAAAACCAATTTTTGTTTCCAAGACGGGATATGAGTAATCGCTTCAATTAGATACGATACCGTCGCTTTATATTCAATAATAATGGACGAAAATTCCGGAGACAAGCGACGCGCGAAACTTTAATACGGGCCATAATTAATACAAATAAAATAAAAACTTATGGACGCCCATAAATTAAACCAAGCGGAAAGGGTTCAACGTGTATCGGGAGAACCTTTTAAGAAACCTGTACACTCAAATTCCATTCCGGGGACCATAGTTAAAATGCTCAAAGAATAGCTATTCATTAGTGGGTGCGAGAATGAGAATTCTCCAAGCACTCTGAATATTCCATTGGCAGAGGCGGTTGTATTGTCTTTAGGAAAATGCCTCAGCTCTTTGGACTGGGTACTAAATTATAGCGACGCGATGTTGGTAACAATCCCTCTCGACAAAGACAAGAGTTAGCGGCTGGGGCCTTGGAACATCCTAGTTCATTATCTAGCGATTCTATAGATTTTATTGCCCTAGGCTCAGACAATGAATCTGCTAGTTTATTACAGCGCGATTAAATTAAATTTGATTTTATTACTGTTGATTGCTTCCTACTTTTATAATTATTTATTTGAAACAGATCGTTATCTTATTTGGGGGCACATAAATTTCGATTCATCGTATCAACTTAACACAGAACGGCTGAATTAATACAACACGCGAACCATTAAGAGCGTGTAAAATTATTCAGTAGCCTGTCGTAAGAGTACAACAAAGTTTGCACTTTGCATATTTAAAGGAACACCGTCTTTATCTGGCTGATCGGCAATTCAGTTCACAGATATCGACTTGAGAAAAACGCAGCGAATTAAAGGCCGAGATAGTTACGGTTTGGTGCTCTCGTTATAACAAAATTAAGTGCTGCCATACGTACGGATGCCACATTAAAATACCTACAGCAACACAACACCGCCTCTTGGAAAAAATAAAACATGATATATCGTTAAAGACAATAATTTTATGACGCAGTGTAGTTTTTACTCTTAATATACTTTAAAAACATACATGTATTGTCGTTGTATCATGATGCTCATGACTTAAGAATATTAGTAAAACAATACAGATGTTATGACAGACAGATTTATAAATAGACTAACTAATACAATCAATAAGGGATATGACTAAAATGCTGTAGATACGTCATAAGCGTTTCGACAACACCTTATTAAAACTTGGCTAGTTAGCTTATGTTTGATGGCTGCCTCGTCAATCCGACCGTATCTAAGCTACATGTAACAATTTTTTTTTCATCACTAATATTGAGAATATGCCACCTTACTTCCACATTTTATTTAAGACCGAGTGGCGTTGCAATATTACTTTACGTATGTGTGCGTTTTCGTGCCATTAGTTTTGTCAAAATATCATGTAGGTAACGTGTCTACAGCTTTTTAGTTATAATATCATTGTGTTGAGCATATCAATAACATAACCTTACACTGTTTGTCTTTTTATATGCAAGCACTTTTTTTAGGACTTAGATGCGACTTAGGTTATAATTTTATTAGCTGGTAAACTTGGATGTTGTAGAATATTAATAAAAACCATAAAAAGAAAGTAACTAAACTATATACAAGAGAATTCTAGACAATTATTGGTTAATAAATGCCGTATGAACCAAATTATGTTAAGAGGAATAATCATTTTGAAGTTTTTTGGGTGCGGTGATGAGTCAACCGTAACGAAATTCATTTCCGTGGCAAGTCGATTAGTCGCGAGCATTGGGATCAATTAAATTGTGTGAACGGTCCACTGAGCTCCGACGTTACGAGATGGAATCCCGGGAGAAGTAGGTAGTCGTGCGGTGTACACCGGGTTACGCTTCTTAATTCAAAGGCCGATCGAGTATCATGCGCATTAAATGTCGAGGATCACCTTTTTTCGTGTTTGTGAAGTTTTTATTTTCCTTTCACTCCAATAAGTTATGTCTGAGAAGAAAACCAAAGTAATGTTACGAATGCGAATATGATTTTATTTTGTTTGGTATATAATAATAATAATAATAATTTAATGTTCCAAGTCAATGTGTACATAATTAACAGTAATATTGGTATCTGCACCGGTTACAAACCGTATCGCAGATATCACAATTTCATATAATGAGAACTAAAACAAACAGCGACTTAAACATATGTAATAAATAAAAACTTAATTTGAATTAATTAAATATGTGAGATTATTGTGTAACACGGTATTCCGAGTGAGACAAGAGTATTTTATGATATTAATGAGTGAATTGTTTATTAAATAAAAGTGTATGATTTGAACTACCGAATTTATAATCATAATTTAAATTATGGTAATAAAAATTTATGAATGTAACCATTTCATGCCGTAAATAATCAACAGGTCATGATGAAATTTGGCTTTCATTTTGTCAGCGAGACAGAAAAGGACATAAAACAGCAGTTATTTACATTAATGCCAGCGAAGCAGCAGGACAAAAGCTACGTATATAAAAAAATAACAAAAATCTCTCTTTTACTTTTTTATTGTAATTTTGTACAACCAATCTTATTACTGCTATTGTCGTGTAGATAATAATATTACAAGTTTCTTGCGATCGTTTCAATGTTCTAACAAGATGGTGACCGGATTGTTAAAATTTTCCAGATAGTTTTTGTGGCAAGTCAGAATCCATGCCATCATCGACTCCATTTGTGCACACCACCAATATTACTAAACATAGATTCAATCAAAAATAACACAAGATATGGAATAAAATATAAAATCCCCTACATGACATTCCAAGATACCGCCAAAAACTCTCCATTATTATAAGTCAACAAAAACCTTACTACAGAATACTGACTCTTTTAAATTATTTCCTTCGCTTCTCCTTTGTTTATTCATAGAGGTCGATCTTGAATGCTATTTAGTCTATGCCACTTCTGTTAAAATCTATTAAGGCTTGAAATCTACAGAGCGTGTCACGTGTACATTACACTCAAAAAAATTGAACCTCCGTTAGTGTACCCTGGTAAAATAGCATTACAACATACGGTTAAATAAATTGATTTCATAGAAATCCCTCTAATATACGTTAAATTTTTACAATCATTTCTTAACATGTGTAGGCTCTCTATTTAAAAAAGTAGCTATATTATTATTTAAAAAACTTAGGTAAATAAAAAAATATAAATAAGTATATATTAAAATATTTATTTTAAAGCGATTTATAACAATGCTTAAACAATGCACAATTCTAGAATCAAGAACGTTAAAATATATTTTGAATATCAGAACTAATTTATTCATTGCCCGGCAACTATTAAGCAGATAAGCGATTATTTTTTTTTGCATTAAAAAGCCGTAAAAGCCACTTTTTTACAAAATATAAATCGATGTCGAATTATGGTAGATAAATGGCTATTTTATACAAACTAAACGCTAATGTGTAGATTAAATATACAAGAAAATTAACGACGACTATCATTAACATTTTAATGTGATTCTGATACAGTAGTGTCTATTTTATCTCCATATAGTAGCGGTCTCGTTAATTCGTGAACAAGATTACTTGGTACAACTGATATGAGGTAGGTTGGTGAACTTCCCCGGATTAGTTCTTGAGATTGTTAGCCGCTTCCTTGTTGTAGTAGGTTGGGAATTATGGCTGAGAGTTTAATATAGCTTCAACTATAAGTTATTTAGAATATTAGCTTTCATCATATTTATCAGATAATGCAATGACCTATTATTTATTAGTGATATTATTATGTTTGTAATTACTATTTGTTATATTAGTTACAGGAAAACATATATTATATTCTCTGAGTTCGAATATCGCTATTTCCATGTGATACGATAGTTATACTCCATTGAATAGCATTTAGGAACCAAGTCCCGCCGGTAGGAGTTAAACGATAAAAATCGTCACGTAAGAAAAAAACGTCATGTTCTTTGTTTCTTTCTATGTCTATTATATATGTATGTACGTGCTTGTATTCAAAATTGTAACGACGATTTTATTGATAGCGTTTACTGCATTAAATTATATAAAGGTTAAGGGTAGGAACAGGAATTGGTCAATATATGTGCCTAGGTTAGCAAAATTTAGTAACACTTCATAGACATAAATACTGAAAGCTACAAAAAATGAGCTTTTCCCATATATATTAGATCTGATTATAGCGTAAACAGTTGTATAACCTCAATACTGAACTCGTGGATATTTCATGAAATGTTGTTTTTATTTGAAATTTTTTATCATTTATAATTTTATGCCTATTCGTATATAAATTAATATTTCTCCTAAAATATTGAATATTTAGATCAGTTTCTCAAGACGAAAAATAAACAAAAATAAAAATATAGAGATTACATACAAAGAGAGAGAGACCTGGATGGAGAGGACTTAACGTTTCTTCCTTAGTGATGAAAATGTAAAAATCTTTGATCTATATATGATTGATCTAATAATCTTTGATCCAAGCCGAGTTGTGCCGTGCACCCTTGAGTTAATTGTCAAATAAAATCGGCTGTGTGCCTTAAGCGCTCGCCTTAGTAGTCCGGTGAAGTTGTTAAGACCTTGCTAGGTCAATAGCGTAGTTAGTACGGGAAAAAAAAAGATCTATAATTATATCGAATTACACTGAAAATTAAAAAAAAAGCGTAAGAAACATGGTTCCCGAAGAAGGTCCACTGACTGCATTCTTTTTTCCACAGAGAAACACAGGATTGTCAATTGTGATGATGATCACACGGTGAATGTCTTTATCGGTTTCAAATATAACAACGTCCAGTTGTATATACATTGAATAAACATGAACTAATGATATTATTCTAAAGTAAAAGATTATGCAAATTTCTTTTTACGAACAAATTAACAATTAATTTTGTTATCTTTATTAACATAGCTTATCTTGCGAGCCAATTAAACTGTCCAGGAAGTTTTGCTACCGCTACGTATATAAGAGATAATACCAGCCTTGTAAGTCTAATTCGTGATGAGTCAAGCGATCAGACGGGTAAACTGCATGTTACTGTTCGCTGGGAGGATCGTCGACGCGACAACCAGCGTGCACGATCACAGAATTAATTACAAAACCGTTATAGGATCTGATACGAGTAAATAAAACTTGTTTATTAATTGTTGATCCTAGCGTTCATTTTATGTGACAATGTTTACAAAACATATGGTTTAGAGCAGTTACTATAACTTAATGTTAGTCTCAGGCGTTGATAAGTTACGATTAATATTCTTATCCAATTATCTGATAAACGTAAACAGACTTATATGTTACCTTGTTATTTTTTAATAAAACAAGTAACCCAATTGAGTATCTATATGAATACCGTTAAAGTTTAACCCGAGTTTAACGCAAGGGTTGGTGTCTATGAAGGGCATTAAATCTAACAAGAAGAAAATGTTTTCAAGATACTCTGTGTCTAGTCCTAGGTCATCTATGAGACGCAAAACTGGCTTGTTTGAAAAACGTTCGGTTAAGAAACCGCACCGTACATTGGCGTAGGTTTATGCCAAATAGAGGGAGGTATGAAGCAAAATGTTCACATGCAATATTTTTTTGTGCATAAATGAAGAAATGAATTGTTTTGCAGAATATCACGAATCTAATGTTTAATTACTTTTTAATTTTATTATTAATTCGAGCCAAAAAGAAGAACTTAATGTTTCTATTATTAGCCATTTCGTAATTCAAATTTATAATTATTTATAAAAATAAAATTTATATATAATATAAAAAAATATTATAAAAATATATAAGTTTTCTTTACTGATCCTCATCCATATACAATCAAAAAATTTTTGTTTTTCATTATTTTTGCTATATTCGTTAGTAAAAGGTTAAAATGGTTATTTATTTTTACATAATTCTAATCTTAATCAATATTATAAATGCGAAAGTGCGTTTGTTTGTTTGTTCCGATTTGACGGTTTAAATGCTCAACCGATCATCATGATATTTTGCATACACGTCGTTAGGGCTACAAAAAAGGACATAGGATACCGTTGTTCCAGAAAAAATGTACTCTTGCCGAGAAATAGATCAAATCTTCATTAAGGCAACCGAAGCCGCGAGAAGAAGCTAGTAAAGCCATAATGAATACAAAGGAAGTAATTGTAGAATTCTTCAATTCGACACTTTGACGTTGTGAAAATTGTTTTGTTTGTATTGAAAACGAAGTGTTTTACTTGAATTTTAACTTTACTTATATTTTATTCCTGCAACGTTTTAAGTTACCTCTATTAAGTCGTATCATTACTGCTAACCTTTATGATATATTGATCACAATCTCATCTGATGGTAATTGACGCTCTTGTGCTCTATGCTGGTAAATATGCTAAACTTAGAGAGACTGATTTTTAAGTGCATCTATTGGAATAAACCTATTAGGTGCTTGGTGACAGACTTTCAACTTTGAGTGGTAGTTGTGCTTAAGTGTGCTTAGACAAAGCTTCAGTATCAAAAACTATAATTAGATATGATTTGAAAAGTCCTCTACGTGTACGTGAAAGGCTCGTCCAATTCAGTTCACCTGTTTCAAAAATCAGTCCGAACAAACAACAAACACTTAAATATAAATATATAAAATCCAGTGTCATGATTTTTGTCCACAATATACTTAAAAACTAATTAACCAATCTACATGAAAGCTGGCATTTATGTATAATTTGGTCTAACTTGATAGGATAGTATAATTTATATTTCGATTAATGTCCTCAATGTTTTTTTATTACAAATTAAACAATTGTCAATGTTTATTATTGTTATTAATTGTAAGTTTCATTAGTCTCGAACAGATGGCGCTTTAAATTAATTTGTTCCCAGAAGACTACAGGACCGACTGTTATATATATTATGTCATAGATGGCGCCACGTTTTAATTTTGAATTTATTTTTCAACTCCACTTCATTTTATAGTGCGCATGTTTTATTCAATACAGCATCTAATAACTGAGTAACAGCAACGCGTGACCGGATCAGCTGGTTTTGTTTATTTGTAAGGATTAAATCATTTTACTATCTATTAAAAGTAATACAGTTACTCAAATGAAAATTGATATTTTTAAATTACTACAACAAAACCTTTACTTTTACCTAACCTAAACTAATTTAAAATTTGCTATTTTATACGGTAAAATTTAAATACTTCTGATCGAATGAATTCGAATTGATTGTTTTCGCTCGAAATTCCTTCTTAGAACTTACATCGGAAACTATGTTCGCCTTTTATTCCTGGAAATTATTGTCTCGTTTCTCAATTTATTGCTTCGTTTCGCTAAAACTAACATTTGAAATTCTTTAAATAACATTACAATTCTCACCTGAACCATATCTGATGTCAATTGTTTTTTTATCTCGCTTTTAATTTGTATTTATTTTATTTTATTTCGCGAATCTTTCAAACACAGAATATATTAAACACTAAATTTCTGTAAGTTATAGGAATACAAATACAGTTCAAATAATTTCAATTACAAATTTACCTAGTACGGGTAATCATACGTTGGACTAAATACGACCATAATTCATAAATTTTTTGTTCAACTGTTTCTATTTTTTTTATTGATAAGTTTCGTCAATATCTACTAACCCAAAAAAAAAGGAAATCAATTGAGAAAAATGTAGATGTGTATACGTATATGTGTGTCGGATACCGCGTCAATGGACGTAGGTTCGAATCCTTGTAACGAAGTCGGAACTTTCTGTGAAGGTAAATATCGAGATGAAACCTAGCATGGTGGTAAGTCTAATTTCTCATTTTCTAAGTCCGACGAGCTAGCTACAACTCTGAAACAGAAAATTTGTCTTCAAACACCTATTGGTATATTTATTGGCTATCCAGCAGCTGCACTTGAGATCCAGTAACATCATTTAACATTGTGGTCAAATGCTAAAGCCTATGAAGTATTAAAAAAACGGTGTGTTGTAAAGACATACGATAGAAGTGAAACTTTTATAGTACAGGGAAACATATTAATTAAAAAAATACAACAAAAATCAACGTCACGCGTTGTCCCAGGCGGTCACCCATCCATGTGCGGACCGTGCCCGACGTCACTTAACTTCGGAGGTGACAACCAATGTTTTTGACACTCTACCTGACACAGTGTTTGACCCCACCGCTTTTCGCCACTCAAAATTATTGCCGATCAGAATATCAAGTTTCCCTTCAAAAACTGTTTTGGCTCTGCCTATTTATATTTAGAAGTTTAGACAATAAATTTTAATAGATATTTCTTGATAAAAAAGTAATGATTTCATTTGCTGCAAATTTTATTACGGTAGGTGGTAGAGCCACGCTGAAGCTATTACTGGTTTCAGCATGAATGGTTCGGCTCGTTCGGGGTACTACTACCACACTCTCACAGAAAACCGACGTGAAGTAACAGTGCTTGCATTGTTGCGTTTCGCTCGGTTAGTCAGAGCGTTGGTGGCCCACCTCCCCACCTCTTTCTCTCTCTCCCCTTCCCTCTTTTCCCCATTCTCACAAACACAGGCTAGCAGCGCACTTGCGACACCCTGGGTGTTACTAGTGTGTCTATGGACGGCGGTGATGACTTAACATCAGGTGACCCGTCTGTTCGTTTGCCTACTGATATAAAAAATGCGATTTAAAAAAAACATCGTCAAATTTAAAATTTAGTTCATCAATTTTCGTGTAACACTTCTCATATTCAATAGGTGGTCTACCGTTAGCTAAATAGTGGTATTCAATCATAATTTTCGTTGAGATTCGCTCGTGTATTTTAGTGGATTGTTATTAAGGTTGTGCGGCTCCGGGTTTGCTGTTGATGAGAAATGATAATTGAATTTTAAGTGGCAATTTTGATTAATTCTGTTGTGGATAGTATTGGATAAACGATTTATAGAATTTTTTGTTGCGTTGTTTTCAACTGTATTCTCTTAATGAATGATTCATGAGTATTGGTTGTAGGAATATCTTTCTTAGGCACATTATGAATATGCGAATGAGATTCTAACTAATATTATAACTTGGTATGTGAGTTTGTTTGTTACGGCTTTAAGTTTCATTACTTTTACTACTGAACCGATCAACTTAAAACTTCGAATACCCTTTGTCAGGTGTTTTTATCCAAAAAAATGCACTGTTCCCGAAGTATAGAGTAAATTTACACTGACGCGGGCAAAGCCTGAGTAATAGCTTGTGTTAAGTAGATGTTCGGAGTTTTTGGCATGATCTTAAACTGACATATACTGGACCTTATATTTTATTCACAATCTTATGTTATTGGACTTTATATTTTGTAAAATTGGTGGTGTTTTACGTAATATAGTTCGGTTATTCTGTATATGTGAAGTGAATGGGAAATTATATCACGGATCATGAATTCTGAGATGCCACAAAAATTCACTGGAAGGTTCTACCAAAGGAGCCATCGTCTTGTTGGAACATTGGAACAATGACACGAGTCTTGTATTATTATTACCTACTCGACAATGGCAGTAATAATGTGGTAGATTGGTTGCAGAAAAAAAAATGTGTTCACAGTTATTTACTAAAACTGAGTTCTGTAATTACTTCTTGATTATTGTTGTTTGTAAACACAATTTAACGATAACCGTTAATTTTAATTGTATAATTCACAAAGGAATATATGTATAAATAACTTAGAATAGTTTAGCTAGGTCAGATCCGCGGTATCAATAACAGCCCAAGCCGAGGTGTGCCGCGCACCCTTGAGCTAGTTGTCCAAATAAAATCGGCTGAGTGCCTTAAGCGCTCGCCTTAGTAGTCCGTAAAGGTATTGCCAGGCTAACAGTGTAGTCAGTTCGAAAAACTTAACAGCATTGATTTATAAAATATCGTTTTAAGTACTTGTTTCGTCTGAATTATTCGTGTATTTTTTTTTGTATTAATAGTAATTTCGTTGTTACTACTTAGCTTCTATGGAAGAAACGTTATAATATGTAGACTTGATAAAATTCTGAAAAGTCTTCTTTCTGTCTTCCAGTAAGAATCTCGTAATCAATTCATCCGTTTTGGAGATCAGTTCGGTCAAATAACTGACATTTTTATCCATACGAGACTCGTATGAATGTATATAGATTTATTCTAAATCAAAGTGTTCTTATTTCATAATACATTCAAAAGTAATATAGTCATCCGCAGGCAGGCAGGTTATTCGGATATTTTTTATTTACTGATTTATGTTGAATGTGAAGAATGAACAATTAATTGATTTTGTAACATTTTATACTATGGTCAATAGTATTCGATAGTTATTGGAATTTACACAAGATAAATGTGTTAGTAATTCGTACGTCTTAATTTATATGTAATAGTTAAATTTAAAGATAAATAATTTCACAGTCTATGAAATATATTCAAGTTTGTTCTCATTAAAACATATATTGAATTATTATAATCGAGTACTTAAAAAAGTAATATATTAATAAAAAATGTATAAAGAACAGATAAATATTTATATTATCATACTTTTTTTATTCTTTATGTTTCAGGAAGTTTTCTTATAAGTTAGGTATTTATTTTCTTGTCTGTGTTTAATATCCACTTGGAAAGTGTCATAGGAGACGTGAAGTGTTAACAAAGCTGACACTTTACGCGTTCTTTGATGTTCAACAGCAGTTTAACAGACTCTTTCATCTTTCTGAGTTAATTACTTTTATCACTTTTGGTTTCCTAAATAAAAATGTGGTATACAACGCATATATACATAAGTACATTTAGAAATGTACTTTGAAAATATTAATATAGTAGAAGAGAACTGGATTGTCACACGTGCTTAATTTCTAAAATATTGTTTTATTCTCAACGCAATTAAGTAAGTTTAAACAAATTCCGTATAAAACATGATTGACATGGGAAGATGACTATGGTCTATGTTACAGAGCTGCACATATATGACATAAGCATTCATAGTTCGGCCTATCTCGGCAACACTCGGTTGTTATTGGGTTGCCAGTCAGTCCGCGCTACAACACATGGCGAGGGCCCCAACTACCGTAGTATCAATCGTATCAATTATACGTGGCCCCCGAGCTACAAGGTGCCCAACTTGTGCCACAAAGTATTCGTAACCTCAAGCGTCCTTAGGTGATAGTGAATCATAGATCACATGTCGTGGATAGTTTTATATAATTCAACAGTAAAAATACTTCCCCCAGAGCTTTTGATATAGTGCTCCTATAAAATTAGCTAAGTTACTGCACATGACCCTCCCGGATTATTATTTTATTCTCATTTAACATATTTTCTTACCTACAGCTGTTGTGGTAATTACGCGGCTCCAAAAAATCCTAACGTAATAATTGACAGTGTATAAATTTCTTTAATAAACATTCGATTGCTATAACGGGTGAGTGCCTTAAGCGCTCGCCTTAATAGTCCGGTGAAGCCGTGAAGACCTTGCTAGGTCAATCGCGTAGTAAGTTCAAAGACAACAAACAATCGATTTCTATTGTACTATTTTTTCATATAGCTTTACTATTCCTAAAGACCACATAATCAAATTAAATAAATATTACGAACTAACTAATGAACTAAATAAAAATGGCTATGTGGTTAAGTTATACGCGGTAGAAGTAGGAGCGAGAGGTATACCAGCAAAATCTCTCTACAACCTTCTGAAGGACCTTGGCCTGTCGAGAACTGCAGTAAGTTCTATTTTAGAACGAGTATCAAAGGCTGCACTAACAGGTTCCTACCAAATTTGGCTAGGCAGGGCGGGAAACTCGAGCAGTGAAGGTGAGCGTTGATGCGCATCTCAAAGGGGGCCTCCTTAAACCTACACCTGGGTCGCAAGTCCTGGGAACTGCTCTGAGTTTCTCCCTCTGCCACACGATGGACCCGGCAACCGCACGGTGAATCCATGGAAGGCTAAGAAGTTCGTCTCTCTCTAATTAATATGTTCGTTTCACCTAAAAAAATATGAAATCTATAAATTGTTTTAATCGATGGTTCATTTTATTACATTCCATACAATTAATCGAATCTAGCGATACTTCGAATACATTATAAATATAAAGCTTGAAATTGGTTGAAACCTATTCAAACAACTATCATAATGTATTTTTAATAAAGTTGCTATAAAAAAAGCTTATCGAAAACGTTTTAACGATCTTCGACATCAGTGTTAATGATCGGTAAAAATGGCAATAACTTTTCATTAGCAACATTGCAGTTTTTTTGTTCCGTTTATAACACGCGGATGAGAGATACAATTATTTCTTAAGAAACCCAACAGGCGCCAGCGCATGTTTCTTTTAGAAATTGACTCGATATTTATCTTGTAGGGATTAAACGTTCGTTTCGATACAGTTTATAATCGATAATGAAGTATAAGGGTCGCATATGCGATCTCCTGTAGATATCTTTATTCGTTCTACAAAACTTTTATGGCACAAGGTAATTTTTAATACATTAACAAGATGATTGTTAATGTATTTAAGAAATTCAATTTAAATGCAGAACGATAATACTTTCATTATATTTTTTTAAAAGAACGAATTTAATTATTTTTGACGTATCTGATTCGTCGTTGTAATTGAGAGAATACCAATACGAGTATTATTTTTATTATGAGTTGATTATATATATATCCACACTGTCTAAGAATATTTCATTTCGTAATGATTTGTCTGAAAACTATTCGCTATTTAGAAAAAGTTTGTATGCAAAAAGAAAAATCTTTTGTTCCATTTTCAAAATCATATACAATTAAAAAACGTAATAAACAAAAAATTGCGCGGGAACTTATTTAATTAACAACTACTGTTACATGTGGTTTATTAACTTTTTTTGTGGTCTATATAAAATCATGAAATGTGGGCGTAAAGGTGAGAAGAAATGATTATAGTTGTGAACATATCAGAAGCCGGTGGTTGTCAATATTCTAAATGTCAAGATGATGTAATTTATCGATTCTAGACTATGTTGGGCGAACGTTTAGCACCTCTAGATAGGATCGTTTTCTCCAAACTTCTGCATTTAGGCAGCCCAATATTACGGTGATGCAACTGATATAAAAACTTTACCAGTATATAGTAAGTAATCAAACAATCAGAAGTGAAAGACGTGAAGTTGATCTTCATTAAATAACAGAAACTTTTAAAATCAGGCCAATTTAAAAAATAGTTTTAATAAACATATTGATTACTGACATTACTGATGAATTTCGTGATATTGCAATTTTTTTCTATGATAAACTCGAACGCTTGTATTATGTTTGTATTGTACAGCATACAATAAAAAAATAAAAATAAAGAAGTCGATTTAAAACGAATGTGATAAAAATTATTTTTCCACTAATACGAGTAATACAGTATATCGTTCCAGTTTACATTATGTTTATTAATTTAGTTTATTTTTGGTTGTTGGTATATCTATAAGTGAAACACCGTTTGACATACTATAACAGTTGGTAAATATAAGTGTTTTTTCATGGGGATGGGTTTTATTCTATTCATTTTCCTATAACTCACAACCAAATGGAGCTGCAGGACATCAGTTTTTATACTGTACGGTCGTCCTGAACAAAGCTATGTTTATAAAAGTAAACACGGATAATACTAAAAATATTAACAAACGCATGCGAAACCGCAGGCACAGCTAGTTAATTATAAAACTAAACCAGGTCCATCGATCTACGTCAATATAATTTCATTATAGTAATATCGAAGATTTCATCTGTCACGTCTCCGATTTGTCTAGATGTCAATTCATGTTTGAGTTCAGAGGCACATGAAGCTCGGGGCCTTTCGAATTAACTAGTCGTCACGCGACGCTATCGTGAGGCGACATCGGTAGCGGCGGCCTGCCCAATGATTTGTCGCCGAAAATTTTATTTTACACGGTCTTTGCTCTGTACTGAGCTGGAACCAGTTGGCTGGGCGCAGAGTCCGAGACGAAGCCACTTAACTTGAAAGCAATTTGTTTATTCTTTATAGTCCCTTCGACTAAAGGTTTTCTATTACTTCTGTTATTGATTGAAAAAGTGCAATCGCAACGGCAACCGTCGGTATGCAAATTATTGTTGTTAAATATTTTTGTTCAAAGTTATGTTGCACGATCTCAAATATTAGTTTTTTTTTATGTTATAAGGAAAATACAATAGGCAAGCAGTCTTGGTAACTGCGGTCTATAGCTATAAAGAGTCAACTTCAAAAGAATTGCAATCCTGAGGACTCGGAACTATTTGTAAATCTGTTATTGTAAATTAACGACTACATACAGTAGATTTTATATTTTATTCATAGTCTTGCGTTATTTGGATCTATATTTTGTAATATTTGTGGTGTTTTACGTAATATAGTTTGGTTATTATGCGAAGTAGATGGGAAATAAAACCACGGCGTATGAATTCTGACTTACCACAAAAACTCCCTGGAAAGTTCTAACAAGACGCTCACCACCTTGTTAGTTCATTAAACTGATCGCAAGAAACATCTAATATAGCTACTCGACAATGGCAGTAATAATCTACTAGAAGATTGGTTACCATAAATAAAATAAATACATGCATTTTTGAATAGAAGCAAAGATTTCTACTACTTTTTGTATTTGCGATTACCTGGTATTAAACATTACCTTTACGACATATATTGTTTAGATATGGTACTAAACTAAATAGCAATTAGCTTTCACTATGAACTCAATGCTAACTAAAATAATTTTGTTCGTTTTTTTATGCTTTTACGTCTTAACTACTCAACCGATTATTATAAAATGTTGCATACACGTTGTCAGGGGTATAGGAAAGTATCTTTAACTAAAAAACAGCAGTATTGCCTAGGATTAAGTAAATTTACATTAACTTGAGCTGAAAGCAAAAGCATTATTCAACAATTTTAATTTATTCTCTGTAGACAATGTCATTGTGATTTAGATTATTGCTCTGAAAGATGTTGCCTTTCTTTGTATAACATAATAGTATGTATGTATTCCGATGATATGGAAATCAGACCGTGTTTTTATTTTATGTGAACATAAATAAAGGAAGATAGTCGACGTAAAGCCGAGTCAGGCGCAGCCGCAAGCGCACAAACCGGTCGTAATTTTTATCCGCCGCCGGTGTACAATTTTGGTAAATTTGTTTGCATGTTCAATGGTTTTGTTTGAGCATTAGCGTCGGCGGTTATGGATGTGATCTTAAATAATAATAATCGTCCGTCGTATCGTATGAGCATCTCGATGTTTTATGGCCTCGTATTTTTTTGCGATGCCTCGAACGTAAACATTGTTTATGGATTCAATCATCGTTCGATATATTGTGGGAACTGATTCTAATTATAGAACATTGTAAAATGATCGACACGCGTTCGAAGCATTAAATATTCCAGTGTAATAGATTACAATATATATTTTCTTTATCACTTGCAGATAAAATTAATTATACATTACAGTTAAAAACTTTAAAGTCAATAAGTTTGATTTAAATTTTTAGGAACAATATAGATACAATCTTTCTTTAACACATAGATTCAATTGTGATCTATATATGTTAAAAACAACTAAAGGTATTTTATATATATAGAATTTAGCGGGCACGGTAGACGTTGTCCTGTCCCGATAATAAAAAAATCTAAAATCTAACCACAGAGCCACCTATCGTGTTTAATTGTGAATTTAAACTATTCTTGAATCCACCTTAACACTAAAAATTTTTTTTGTCAATATCTGTCCAGCCTTTACGGAGGAGTTCGGTCATATATACACGAACAGAAGAATGATATGAATAAAGATAGATTACCTGTTAAATATCTAAAATCATAGTCATTTTTCTTAATATTTTAGTGAATACTTAAAATTCCTAGTACTTGAATATATATGAAACTCATTGCATTTTAATGAATACATCCATTACATTGCAGGTCTTATACAAGCATTTGAATATATATAATGTAAACATAACGTAGAGGTGTTAGAAGGGTTAAGGATTGGTACGAATTAATAAAATAGACTGCCTCTGAAAATTTAGTATATTCTCTTGGCCATTGCTCCGACTAGCCGAAACTGTAATATAGCTTAGTGAAAATATTTAAGTACAAGATGATAAGTTTGATTATAACAATTATTTTGACATTTAAATGTCCGGGTTCGCTTCCCGAATATCGATACGTTGATCCAATGATATAAATTCACCTTCATAAATGATCCATTGTAGTTAGTGTCCCACGCATCTTTGTACAAACTAATGTAATCAGATTGGGTTGAAGAATTAGCCATCAATCATTTCACGATAATGATATTTGACGTTTATGATTTTGTGCCTGATAAATTTCATAAGTAACATAAAGTGGATTGACCGCAGAAGGTATTTAGTCAATTCGTTGTGAATATTATGGATATTGTAACTTCTGTTTTGGCGTTCCGATTTCCTTTTCATATTAGCATCACATATGCATTAATATAACCATGGTCGTTTCCATTCAACGGTGTTTAGGAATCTTCAAATTACTACTGATAATTATTTTAGGTCTTTTTATTGAAGCGAATGATTCTTTAGAAACCTCAATCGATTGAAAAAAAATTTGCGTGTATCAGTGTATAACACTGGGAAGTGAAACTTCTTTTGCTTGTCAATGCTCATAAACTGTATACTATACGACGCCCTGTAGTATTTATATACTTAACTATACATTTAAGAATTTGGGTATACTAGTAGACCCAATCAGACGCTTATATATACCTACCTAATGTTTAACGCGTAACCCAAATTTTTCCTACCGTGCCCTAAAGAATTTCACTTCAAATGCACATTTATTTGGTAGAGGAAAAAGTTGTGGTTTCGATGACCTCGAAATGCTAGTAAAGCGTTACCGAAGGCCTTTACATGCTCGTTACATATTACGCTTGTGATAGCTCTTGTATATACTGGAATGTATTTCACTACATAGTATAAAACAAAGTCGCTTTCTCTGTCCCTATATCCCTATGTATGCTTAAATCTTTAAAACTACGCAACGGATTTTGATGCGGTTTTTTTTAATAGATAGAGTGATTGAAGAGGAAGGTTTATATCTATAATAACATCCATTAAATAGTGGAGAAATACTGTTATTTTTGAGGTTTCTAATGTGATGTTGCAAATAATTACATTTTTTCCGGTTACATTGCAACAAACGCAGGCGGGCCACGGGCAGTAATGAATAAATCAAAACTACTGGATCGATTTTAATAATTTTTTTAGTGAATGACATAGGGTATATATTTTATACCCGTGCGAAGCCGGAGCGGGCCGCTAGTTTTATTTATAAGCACGAATCGTAATTGGAAAACCTTGATAGAATTTAAAAATCAATTAAGCTTTAGAAATTCACGAAGAATTTAACCGATCATGGTGTATCTTCTATTCTAACCTGATCAGAATAAATAAATACTTCAAAGCTAAACGTACTGGCGGTTTAAACTGAAGGCTGATATATTATGAGTGACATTCGATTTTTAGCCTACCCTTTAGAAGGCGGGCTTAATTTAACACATCAATCTAATAATAGAATCAATTACTCAGTGACAGGCAACTCATAAAGACTATAGAAGAACAGCGTCCATTAATTAGACCGCTAGACAGGATGCAGAAATGTAGAAAAAGCATGGGAAGTGTTGCGATAAGCCCGGTCACTGTCTCTAGCGGAGTGAACCGTTAAAAAAGCAACATTTCTACCTCAACACTGTCCGAGCGCTTTCATTGAACGAATCGTGAGGTAAGTTAGGTGCTTAAGTAACTATCCTCGCCATTAACTGTATACGATTGTTGATAAACTCCATTTGAGACAATTGCTCAAATGATTTGTGTGAATTACGAGATAAAATGCTTTCAATTTTAAAGTATTTAGTGTGTATAAATAAAAATGCGTTTTAAATATTGCTGACAAAGAAAATGAGAACAAATCTTCCCGCTACAATACGATTATGTGATTAAATAAAATGACAACCGAACAACTAGTTATCAGTTGTCAATAATTTTGAAGATTCCTACTGTCTCCTGTCTTTCCCACTCATTAGACTTTTTGTGTGGGCATTTTTAACTAAACTATTGAAATACGTTTTTCGTCTCGCATTTTAAAATTTGGACCGATAATTGCTGTTTTAATATTGATATATTTATACCAGTGTTTGGTTATTTTTATAAATCATAAGAGAAAATGAGATTTATATTATATTTATATATAGTTGATACTTTATAAAATAAATTTTTGATATTCCGTTTTGACTTATTTTGAAAAAGCTAAAAAACATGATAAATCCAATAATGGTTCACTTTTGCACAATGCATATGGGGATGGGGAACACTGACCGATTTCGAATGAAGTTTGTTCATCTAAATTTCTTTCATAGAAAAGTTTATCCTAGTCATTCCTTCTATTATAACAAGCTCTCTTCGATGGCGTTGGGCTGTATTTTATTCTTATGAAGTCTATGTTGTAAGTTAGAGCGGACGAAGGCACGTGCGGTTGCTAGTAAATATATAAATGTAATTGAATTTGTAAAATACCTGTTTTACATAGAATGTATATGAAAATATCTTGACTATAATCAATTCAGTATACTGCGAAAGATCGTCGCATATTGTGAACATGAAAAATCGTGAGACGATTGAAGGGTCTTTGAATTTCATGAGTGTGAATTTATCGTTTACTTGTCTGTGACGGAAGATGTCATGAATAAAACCCATAGATATAAAGTTTAATATTAAGCTATAAGTTTTGTAGGCAGAGGTGTTTGTCTACGTATTGCTTTAAAACTTTAGATCGTGTTAAGCGTGTACCTATATATATTTAAGGAATGTATTTTATATCTTTCTTTTATTCAAAACTAGCTGTGCCCGCGCCTCCGTCCGCGTGCAACTTAATTTAAAAAACAGTGACTAATAAAATTATTTGAATGTATTAATTCCAGTTACTTATCTATTTTTCTCACGTACCTATGTCGAGTCGTTATTAAAATTACAATAACTTTTGATGGAGTGAACCGATTTTAATGAAACCAAGACTAAATGTTACTCCAGGGTATAAGCATATCTTTCATTTCTTGATTGGTTTTATCGTCAATGCAGTACTTTAGCAGTGATGTGTGTTCAAACAAACAGACAGACATTTCTAAAAGTGATTGGAATGTATTTTAGTAGTATTTCCGAGACACCTGCAACAATTTTTTTCATAAAAGTACAAACACGTTAGATCTACTTTCTTATTATATGTAGAGATCTTGACATTGATTTATGTGGATTGCAAAACGTAATTATATTTTCAAGTAAATTCCCTTGGTATATATTTTTGATTAAGCGAATGCTTCCAATTATACTCTTGTAAATCAAGAGTAATCTGGTATATTCGAATTAATTGAATTATTGATCTTCGTATACCTCTGATTTAATAGTTTCAAAGCGTGCACATATTTTATTAGAGTTTATTTATCCAATCAATCGTGTGTGTTGTGCGTCTCGGGTCAAAGCAATTGTGTTTACATCGAGGAGGCTCGTGATCTAAGATTTGAACGCCCCACTTCCGCGGATGGAATGCCGCTCGGAACGTGGAGTTACGAAAGTTGATTGAAATAAATCCTGTTTATATTGAATATAATTTAGTAAAATATATTCGTTTTTATTTTATTTTCCAAAACGTATAGATTATATATGCTTTAGAAATCAATCGATAATATTTTAATCACAATTTTATAGTTAGATAACTGTCTTAAAGTAAAGTTAATAAAACGGTTAATAATTTTTCTATGTTTGTTTTCTATGTGTCATTATTTTTATCCAACGATTTTTAATGTAGGAGTATCTAGGGAATGCATGCCTGCCTGTAATATGAAATAATCCTTTTTATCTTCTCTGTAGATAAATAAAAGTGACAAATAGAGAATGCAACTAATTCAATGGCTTATAGCGACTTGGGGTATCATCTATACCAGAGAGGTGTGAAATTATGAGTATTTTATTTAATAACATAATTTGGGGTGTAAGGGGTGTCGAATAACATCATAAGACTTGAGACACCGAAGCCAACCTCACCTCACGTGGTGCATCTTGCTAAATAACGAACGAGGCAATGGCGAAAGCGTGGTGGTAGGGTTCTACAGCCTGGCTGGGTCGCAACCACCATATATATGGCGAAAAAGCCCGTCATAGTGATTCGTTTCTGCGGGTCGCGTTTCGGGATCAGCCTCTGCGTATCCAGCTTTTCGCAGACTGGCATGACAGCGCCGCCCGGCGATGGATAGTGTGTCACTCGGTGGTCGCCATTGTTTTTGGATTATGCTGTGCTTACCATCAGGCATAGTGCAGTCATTTTGCCGTGCTACAAAAAAACATAGCTTTAAATTTTTCTTTTGTATTTGCAATATATCGACCCATTTTAGGGCAAATATTGTAACTATATATTTATTTTTCGAAATTAAGTTATTAGTGGTGAAAATTCTTGAGTACTTCTATGTTGTAAAATAGAACGTTTAATGAAGACAGACAGACAGATTTTATTAGAGAGCTTTTTACTTATATCCTCATAATAAAATTCGAAAATCGAAAGCCATTTTTAACTGTTTCTGTAACAGGTGAATTTGCAGTTGTAAAGTTTACTCAGAAAAGTGCCGATATGTTATATTTAATATATATTATTCGTATATTATAGTGTTAAAGCGACTTAGATTCGATTCTTAGCCACCGAGTAGGAACTTTTGGTGAAGGAAAGCATCATGCCGAAACTATAGTACGATGTTAGGACATTTTCTAAGTTCACCTGGCTAGCTACCACCCTCAACTTGAAAATCTGTCGCCGAGCACCTGTTGGTGTGTTTTTTTAGAAAAAAGAGGAGCACCACATATAAGAAATCACCCCCACCCACAAACACTACAAACACAAAGAAAGTCGAAAGTGCTTTCCCCCCCTTTATAGGGAGGGGAGGGAGGAAGGAAAAAGAAAAAAGAAAGGGGAGGGGAGGGGAGGGGGGCCCCCCCCCCCCCCCCTCACCAAACAAAACACAAAAATCCAAACACTTTTACTTCCCCCCGGTTTTCTTTGAGAGGGTGGTACTACCCCGGGCGAGCCGACCCATTCATGCTGAATCCAGTAATAGTTTCAGCGTGGCTCTACCACCTACCAATGCTGTATTCCGGCAGCTGCACTTAAGAGCCAGTAACATCAGACACTATTGTGGTCAAACGCTAAATCCTACACGGGATAAAAAAGTTACATAGATTGTGGTTGACCACATCTCTTTCACATCTTAATGTAAGTATGGCACGATCACCGGATCCATTCAAATTACTACGGCGCATATTTCACAACACATTTGTCAAGAGCACTGGCTCTCTGTAATTACTCATCTCGGGCGGTAAATTGATATTACAAGCGGTTATATTATTAGAAAGTGGACTATTTGACCCACAACGTGATAGAAAACGTACTTATGATTATGATACGTATCTTTTATAAATATAATATGACAATGGTGTATTAACAATGAAGTGGATGAGACGGCAACCGAAGCCGAACGATAACGATCGATTCGGTTCATTCATCATTTAAAACTCAACTGCAACGGTGGGAGTAAAATATTAGTTTGATAAACAAACTTTGATTATATCGCGACTGTTTAAACTATTCAATATTAATACTTCATGGCGTTTGTATTCGATGATATTTTTTTTTCTATAGGACTATACTCGATTACTTTGTCTAGTTTTACTAACAGCTAGCTGTTCCCGCGATTTCGTCCGCGTGCAACTTAATGCAAAAAAAAGCGTTGATTAAACCATCTGAGTGTATTAAGTCCATTTACTTATCTACTTTTCTCTCGTACTTATGTCGCGTTGTTATTAAAATTACAATAACTTTTAATAGACCAGAACCGATTTTAATGAAACAAAGACTAAATGTTACTCGAAGATATGTTTATGACTTTCTTGAAGAGTTTTTATCATGAAAGTAGTATTTTTGCAGTGATTGGTGTCCAAACAAACAGACAGACAGGCAGATATTTCCAAAAAAATTTTACAAAAATCTAAAAAGTACATTTTTTTTATATCATAGCAGGCAAACGAACAGGTGGGTCAACTGATATTAAGTGATCACCACCGTCCATAGACATTTTCAAAACTAGGGGAGTCGCAATTGCGTTGTCAGCCTGTGTTAGGAGGGGAGGGAGGGGAGCAAGGGAAGGGGTAAAGGGAGAATAGAAGGGAGGGGAGATGGTCTTCCGGCGCCCTCACGAACCGAACGAAACTCAACAATGCAAGCACTGTTACTTCACGTCGGTTTTCTATGAGAGGGTGGTACTACTCCGGGCGAGTCGACACATTTATACTGAAACCAATAATAGCTTCAAGGTGGCTCTACCACCTACATTATTAGATTTATATTCTTATTATATGCATAAATAGATACAGATTAAGAAAAAATGAACATTCAAAGTAATCATGGCTCAATGGTAATGGATTCGTAAAATCAAATCCAGAAATAAATCGATGCTTTCGGTAAAGAGAAATATCGTAATGAGACTAAGGCATAGTTTTCTTTCGACGATGGATATGTCATAATGAGACCAAAGCGTAGCTGTAAGGTATTTTTAAGTCCCACCTAGCTAGCTCCTTTATATTTGAAAATTTTTCATCAAGAACTTATAACAGAGTGTTATGACAGATATGATTTAAAGCCAGGCCTAGATTTAGCATGTTATCATCATCTTAAGTTACATAATTTAATATCAGATGAGATGATCTTTAAATGCTAAAAACAATATGTGTACTAAATTAATTCTGATCAGATCTAAATGAATTAATTAACTATTGATCCAATGGTTCATTAGATTAAGAGAATAAGACATTAATGTCTGTAATTAATTAGTCTTCTATTTACGAAAGGTGTGCCCGATGCGATTCTATTGTACCATTTATATGCTTGAATTGAATGCCCCATGTATCAGACTCGGTAAGACAAGTAAAATGTTTTTTTTTTAAATGTAATATGGTGTTAGGTTTTACAATAAAGTCCCAAAGCACGCTACTGATTTGCGGGATAGTAAGTTCAAGTATAATGTCAAGCTGGTTTTGATATCTAAATATCTGGGGTTAATATATATCTGCCTGTGCTAAAAGCGATTGTAAAAAATAATGTTTTCTTTGCTTTTATGTATTTCGATAAACATATGTACGAGATCGAGTTTATTATCAGTTTTTCTCGATGGTTTGATTGTTTTGCGATCCGGTGGCAGTTTTCATATTCATAAGCGCTTTTTAGGGCCTAAGATGAATAAAGTAATTTTTATCTTATTTGATTTGTAACCATTTATTTGTTTTGTATACATTAAAGGGGATCATTTTTCAAAAATAATTTCACAATTTTCACGTAATATAAGTAGTTTTTTCGTAATATAAGGAATTCCTACCCAACAGCACAACCAGTGCGTTATCTGTCAACCGGTTTAAAAAATATAAACTAGATAATAATTATCCTGATAGTTGAGAAACTTGATTAGCTAGCAACTCTCAGGTTAAAAATCTGTTAGTAAGTACCCATACGTGTGTTTCGGCGACTGTGTATGAGAGTTAGAACCTTTATGTTTAGCTTGTTACTGTTTTATATCGCATGATCCTTTAATATCAGCTAAGATTGTGATTAAAAACTAAAAAAAGTATATGAAATGCTTGAAAACGATATTCATACAATTTTTATGTTTTTGATTTGCAATGTTTTTTTTTCACGTCGTTTTTTTCCATACTAGTTGTTTTCGCAAAGAAATCATTTGGAATTTGCAATATAAACGGAGAGAGGGGTGATCGCAATTTGATACGATTCAGTACTCACTCCTTTGATGTGTTGCATGTGCATAATATTAAGTCACCAAGATTTGTTAGTCCTGATATAGATACAAGTCAGATAGTCGTGGTTATTTCATATACTAATATTATAAAGAGGTAAAGTTTGTGAGTTTGTGACGTTGTGACGTTGTAGGGGGTAATCTCAGGAACTACTAAACCGATATTGAAAATTCTTTTACCAACAGAAAGCCACGTTATTTGTGAGTGTCATAGGCTATATATATATATCATCACTCTAAGACCAATAGGAGCGGAGCAACAATGAAGAATGTTTTAAAATCGGGTTTTTTTTTCTTTTGAGAGCTTTCTCCATCAAGCTCAAAAGATCGAATGGACATGTACGAAGATTATCACAAAGCATTATGTGCCCTAGTCTCTTCGTGCTAAACCTGGGGCAATCTTGAAGCAGGTGTTCAAAGTTTTGCACAGATGTGTTATAAATAATATTATTACCAACTAAACTTAAATACATATTTATTTGAATTAAACAGTTGAACTGGCAGATGATTAATTTGACTATAAACAAAAATTACTTCCCTTTGGATACATAAAGCTTATTTTTAAAGCGGGCGATGTAAACATTCGTTATGTAACCCTATCCCAAATGAGCTTATCGAAGGTCGCCCTTGAGCAAAGGGACAGTTCATTAAGGACTGTTTGACTGATGGGATCTATTAAATTTAAGTTGTTTTCATACAACGCGACAAGGTGATTATGTATTCACACGTACTATCGGTTGAGATAATAAACACTATAAATAAATAAAAGGCTTCACTAATTATTTTCAATTTATTAATTTAATGACCGTGTGTCAATGGGATTTTTCATTGGTAACATATCAGATATCATTAACTTTTAACGCCTGTTGGGGATGATTTCACAAAATTCCTTTGTTACTCTTCACCTACGTTATATAAGGAAACTAGCTCTTGTTCGCGGCTTCGCTCGTGTTAATATAGTTATGACCTCTGTTTCGGCGATAGTATATTTTTTCGGGTTGACAGGCAGTAAATAGGGTATTGTAATGTAATGTCCTTTTTTGTATCGCTGACACGTGTCTACAGAGATTATCTGTGATTATCTGTTGAGTTGTTAAGGCGTGAAAGCGTAATGAACAAACAAAGAAACTCACATGCGAATTTATAATATTAGTAAGGACTTTGGATACAATTTTACGCTTCTCGTCTTTACACGCATCGGCTTATCATGTGCGTTATATGGAAATTTAGGAAATACTTATAAGGAATATACTTAGGAAATCTATTAAGTAGATTATATAAAGATCTGTTTACAGTAGCAGCATGTAAATACAGTTTACAATTAATCCAAATAAGAATGAACATTCTGTGAATCAATAAAACCATTTTCGCACGAAGGTAATCGTAAACCTTAATTTTAGTTTGAACTTTAGATCATACCTATAAGTATAATGCAGAAAATCTTTAGTTTTGCTGAAAATGACATCACAATTAAGGCTAACGTAAACTTTTTGATATTGATACATATTTAAAATACAATAATGTTCTTATTCAAGCGCTTAATTATATGCATTCGTATCGATCAAGCGTTTCTAATAATAGTTTTATAGCGACAAATTGTCCCCTTCCGTACGTTGGGATTTTAAACAACGATCGTATCTTCATGGGTACACGCGCGCCCTTTAATGCAAGCCTCCGAGTTAGTGAAACTCCAATTAGTATTGCTATGTCGACACACTGATACATAAATTGGCAGTACAACTATTACCATTCGTACAGGTGAAAAATGCAGCTGTCTTATTAACTTAATTGTACATTTTATTATTTGATTAATTTATGATTACCGGGTCCATGATTGACTAGTTTGTATAAATCTGAACTTGCAGTCTTAAATATATAATGGTGATACTAACCCATAGTATAAATGCGAATGTGTATGTCTGTTTGTTACACAATTAATAAATGATTTGACTCCTTATTCTATCATCATGCAATGTATACACATTGTCAGCGATAGAAAAAAGGATTTACGGTACCTTTCATGTAGAGAAAACGTATTGCTCATGAGGCCTAGACAAGTATATTTTACTTCGCTAATTCGAACAAAGCTGTGGGTCGAAGCTAGTATTGATATAATAAAGACGAGGACACGTTTTTATATGAGGACAATGAATTCAAATTTAAACATAGCTTGTAATATTATGACTAAACTGCTGATATATCTATATAGATATACTATGGATACTTTAAACTCAGACATAGTACTAAAAATTATGCTCACCATACAAAAATCAGTTATGTCCGAGAATCAAACCTGTGATCTCTCGGCTCAGTAGTAAGGCTTACTATTATTAATCCTCGGCTGTGTAACATGGCTTGCTGTAACGATTTATAAAATACCGGAACCATTAACAACCATCCTCGTATTCGATCGTAGTCCTATGTCAGTTACAGATAGGATGTCTCTCCTGGGTACATCAGTGCCAGTGCCTGAGTTGTTAACTTTGCAAACCGAAACACAACTGTATGCACTATTGCGTTAGAACAGAATAAGTGACTCGCATTTAAAATCAAATCTGCGTAGTTTCAACCAATTTTTATTTTTATTTTTTTATTATAGGTGGCAAACGAACAGACGGGTCACCTGATAGTAAGTGATCACCGCCGTCCATAGACCTAGTGTCCACCAGGGGGCACCAGGGGAACACCAGGGGAGTCGCAAGTGCGTTGCCAGCCTGTGTTTGGGTGATTGGGGATCGAAGGGGCAAGTGGGGGAGGGAAGGGAAGTGGGCCTTCGGCGCTCTCACTGACCGAACGAAACGCAACAGTGCAAGCACTGTTACTTCACGTCGGTTTTCTGTGGAAAGGTGGACAATTTTACTTGCGATGATAAAATAATTTTGAAATGTTAAATACTATAGATGGTATACTTTTTTATATCGGATTCGCAACATTTTCGAATGTGCTATGATATTAAATCACAGCAATAAATTGTTATGACCATCGGTAGCCTTTAAAAAATTAATTAATTTATTTATTTGTGCACAATATCTTTATATATAATTTTTTTCTGTACGTGTGTATGTCACTGAACTTCTCCTAAACGGCTGGACCGATTTTGATGAAATTTTGTCTGCGTGTTTCATTGGATCCGAGAATGGTTTAGATTCACAATTAGACCCGGTAGGTGGCGCTGCGGTTGACTTTTAGGATTTTTTTTTTTATCGAGGCAGGATAACGTCGGCCGGGCCCGCTAGTGGCATATAGTTTAGCGTTTGTTTTGAGGTACTAATTTATATTTCAACTATCTGTAACCGCAGCTCCCCGCGCGTTTTTTTTATTTGTATTAAATAAATATAAAATTGTAAGTACGACACGCATGCCATTTACAGTAACATGTAACGTATACATTAGATATATAATATTATATATATATATTAGAATACTAACAGTGTATTAAATGAGGCTTATCATCAGCAACAAATTTGGAACCTTAATCCATCATATAACTACCTCAGTGCTCACTTACACTGTATAAAGAACTAATGAAAAAATGACTTAAAAATAGATAATGATATAATATACCCATATTGTCAATAAGTAATACGTTTATGGTCTAATAGAAGAGGTTCTTTCTTCAAGTTAACTATTAATAATTTTAATGTTGAATTGAAAACAGTGAATGAGCCGACGTATTAAAATCTTGTATAAATGTAAATCAAAGTATAAAACTTTATACGTGTCCAAGCAGTTTTTAATATTTAACAATTTAAATAGTGCTCTATGAACTCGATGCAATATTTTTGTATGTTACTATGGTCACTGAGTTATGTAGACGAAAGCGCGGTAAATAAAACAAAAAGGCCGCCTAAATGACCAAAAAGACAATATAATTCAAATTACATACATAGATACAGATATATGAATTTCAATTATATTTATTTTTGGAGTCCAGTACAATGCACGTCTTACGCACATGTTTATAGTGAACTACATATTTTTGCTAAATTTCATGCGGACAAAGTCGCGGGTAACAGCTAGTCTAAAACAGAATAACCTAAATTACTTCCTATAAGGTCAGTTATCTTTGTATTTATAGATTTGCTATATTTTTTCTTTAAAAATATCGGGGGTTTTTGGAATATGAAGTTTTATACATTTCGAATAAAGTTTGAGTTGAGGTTGGAATCCAATCCCAATCCAAATCCAGCTAACAACTTTGCAGTTTGCATAGTGTTCAAAGCGAGATTGTGGAATTATGTGATCATTTCTGGCACTCGGGAAGTTACTACGTATATTTGAAAAATTAAATAACACACATCATGGCAATATAAATAGGAATGACCAACATTCTTCAAATATAAATAAAATAAACAAGAAAATTCGACTCTCAAAGAGTATGTAGTATTATGTTATGACTCTATGTTTGTATTAGATGTCTACAGCACCCTAATAACTTATAAACTGTCCATTTTACTTGTACAAATAACAGAAAGAAGGAATGGAAAAAGTAATACAAACAAATAAATTTGTCTGTTAATACCAAAATTTACTTCTATTGAATAACCAAATGTCAGGTGGTTAGGTAAATAGGTGCATTTGAGAAGTGTATTTTGGAAGAGAGCTATTCATCTTTAAGCGTTGATTTGCGCCGGCACTGCGTGGGATTAAAGTAACCATAAAAGAATATTATAAGACAGAAACTGTACAATCCGAGAGCATGATTGAATTTTATAGTTTTCTTGGTGCATTCTTGCGAATGTGCTGCGCCGTGAACTAATAATAGTAAATAATAGAGTACGGTCTTTGGACGTGTTTTAGTGTAAGAATTAATGTTGTATGCTCTTAATTTATTCAATCTCATTGTAGATAAAAAAAAATTACTAAGAGAAAAAGGTAATGAAAATTCGTCTATACGGTAAATAGGGGTGACAGACAAAAGATGAGAGAGAGTTCATTGACAGTTTTCACATTCATGTTGGTAGATCAGCTGCATATAAAGAAGAAAGGATAGAATAAGGAAAAACACCGCCCTTCAGTACAATAATGCTAAAACAGACGAGTTTTAGGGAGACCTTAGTTCGAAAAATGATTAAATTCGTCTAAAAATATGAAAAATAGATTGCTTGAATTCTAAAGTAATGTTACTTAGTTAACGATACTATATTACATAACATACATTTTACACATAGTAATGTTCTATTATTTTGTGTTTGTAAAGAAAAATGTTAGCAGTATAAATTAGAATCTGTATAGTGCAGAATCGATTTTGAAGAAGACCTATTTACATACATGACTTCTGCAAATAGATAGAGTCGAAAACTTAAATTCATTATGGCTAATTATCATTACGCTTTTCAATAGGGTGTAAGTAGTAATCATCAGATATTATAAAGGCATATTAAAATTACTATAAATTTATATGGACTAAATATTAACGATAAAATTACAATTTAAAAAAGGAGACTCATAAAATGGTATACGAGCGTCAGTCAGTGTAATATGCACGCTCAATATTTAGACAGTAGCAATATTTATGGAGGAGACTCTCCACTCGGTTCTCGTTGTAAATCAATTAAAAAAATAGATGCTTAATATTTGACCTAATTATATAGAAAAATACAAAAATTATATACAATCCTCTACGCGTCTGTATTAAAGGATAGTATCAGTGACCGTCGGATGATTTCACTTTCACTTGAAAGAGAACGTGGGAACTTCAGGAATAAACCAAAACGGTTTATTGCCCATTTTATTATCGAAAGTTTCATATCGAAAACTCAGGGTCGCCCATTGTAGCTTTCGACACGGGTCGATTTACCTATATTGTGATTATACTTTTGAAAGTCTTAGAACAAACTTTAACTTAGGGTTTTTCGGTTGTTTATTAGTATTTGTTTTGATATTATTATTTTATATGTTAAATGTAACCGTGAAGTGTCATATCCTAGAATACTGTAACGAGCGTTAAAAATTTTCAATTTTAATAAAATCTCTTCAGGGCACAAAAGGGTGAATATTAAATTCTGTTTACAAACAAACGACGGATTCGTTTTATGAGACTAGAATTCGCATTTCACTCTACAAATGACCGTACGGGATTTTTATTATTGATACTTTCACTACAAAATCGAAGCCGTAAACGTCTACCGGGGGACGAATAAAACACCATCCCTTCTATATGATGGTACTATAATATGCATAGAGTCTATTTTATTTGAGGTTACCGACCAAACTGCTGTAAATACTCGATCGGAGTGTTTTATATAAAGAAAAATGCGAAAATCATATTTATCTTATACACAAGCTTGTAAGTTATTTACACTTTATTATAAAGTGAAGTTTCGCCGACTATATATCTAGTTGGGTCATAAGTTCTGCCATGACCTTGTCATTTTTAATTTTCAAATGCTGGCTGAATATACTTCGACTAATTTTGAAAATAACATATTCGCGCTTTTCGAAAATATTTTTTTGTATGGTATTATTTTTATGGTCGAAGAAAGAAGATAGAGTCGTGGTTATTGCGTTGCACCACTGTGGTTATTCTCCAACAAAAATTAACAGCATTCTGAAAAAATAACAGCATGGCTTATTTATCGCACTATCAAACGGCACACTGAAGATCCAAACTTCGAAGATCGTAAAAGGAGCGAGCAGTCGACCTTGTATAGTTAGAATACCAGCGGTCATCAAAACAGTGAAGGTGCGAAACCAACGAAATTCCGTATGTAAACAAAAAAATCTTATCCCCACGGATGGGGCTAAGCAGAACCACGAACAAACGAGTGTTAAATGAAGACTTGAGACTAACAGTTTATCGTAAAGAGAAGGGACATCATTTGAACGAGTATTAAAAAAATGGCATAGTAATCTATTAAAATCTATTCAGCTGTTCCGGAGATTAGCTTGAACAAACACAGACACTTAAGATTTTTTTAAATGTAAATATTAGTCCATTCACGGCCGTTTCGTTCGCCGTTAAAAAAATGGCAAAGGGCCAGTCAAATCCAAGTATGAAATAGATTAGAACTATATAAAAAATCCGCATCGAATGGTTCTAGTCATATACAGATACGCTGAGTAGTTTTCGTGTCACTAAATTAGAAATATCTGCTATTTCTTCGGGATAACTTTCAATTTTGTCGAGACTTTACTGCCAGAAAGATGAATTTTTAAAGTATTATCTAGCATATATATAATTATGCTTTTCCGTTAGAGATAGCAAATAATAATAAAACTTTATAGAAGTAACTTAAATTCGTTAAAACGGGTCTAGGATTAAAGTGATAATAGCAACGTTACAATAAAATAGCAACTCCCAATTAGTCTAACTAAAAGTAAATTTAATACAAATAAAACTTTGAAAAAACAACAGTCTTAGTCTTACGTTAATATGTTTAGCAGTCAGAACTGTATTATGTACATATACTAGCTGACTCGGTCACGAATTGCTGTGGCTCAGTTATTTATTACATGTTAAAATTAAATAAGAAATTAAAACGTGGCGCCATCTATGAGATATTTATAAATAACAGTCGGTCCTACAATTTTCTGTCAACAAACTAATTTAAAGAGCCATCTGTTTGAGACTGATGAAACTTACAATTAATAACAATAATCAACATTGACAAACATTTAATTTATAATTAAAAAATATTGAGGAACTTAATCAATATATAAATTGTCCTATCTTTCAAATTGGACCAAATTAAACATAATGCCAACTTTCATGAAGATCGGTTGAGTAGTTTCAGAGTTCATCGTGGACAAGCATCATGACACTTTTTTATATATTTAGAAATATAAATAAATATGATAAGTCCTCATAGTTTCACTATTCCCTCCACAGTGTCCCGCATTGACAATTCTAACGTAGTGTGTTTCGTTTTTACGTATTTCATGAATATATTATGAAGTGAGGTGTGCTGGGAAGGATTTATGAAGGGTGGCCAGGGTTTTAATCTCGCGGAACGACCATAACAAGACGTATGGGCGAATTACTGAATACGTTATGAGGTGACTTAATAGCCACTTGAGTTTTGGGAGAAAACCCTTTTAATATTTCAAGTTAATAGATCACGCGGTCGATTTGGTCTATCTCTCGACTTTTGTTTGTTTTACCATTTAGATAGTGCTCTTATGTACAGTATTCGTCAATCTTTGTAGCCATTCGAATATAGGTGTAAATCGGGCTTGAGCATAATATACTCAAGAATTGATTACGAAACGAAGTAAAAATGTTATTGTGGGAATAGAGTATGTATTATAATACGTATTTATACCTAAATTTGTGCTCTAGCAACTATAATTAGAGTGGTGAAAAAGTTTGGCACGAACTTTTTTTTTTCGATTTGACTACGCTATTGACCTAGCAAGGTCTTAACAGCTTCACCGTACTACTAAGGCGAGCGTTTAAGGCACTCAGCCTAATGATAGGGGAAAAAAATAAAGCCCTTCCACTTTCATGTGTAAGCATGTGTGCGTGCAAGTGTGTGGAGGTGATATGTGTAATGTTGTTGCAGTGATGTAAGACTTTGTGTCACTGTATCGCGCGGGCAGCGTTCTCAAGGGCTCCACGCCGACGGAACGGAACTAGGCTTGAGCCGCTGCCGAGGGGTTTGGTGCGAACTATTATAGTATATATATTTATTTTCAAAATTATGCGTATTTCTATTATTTTTTCAAAAATTAAACATGTCGTAAGCATATGTTATACCTTACTATAAATTGGAAAATTCATATTTGCTAAAATATATAAATAATTCCAAACGGTTCCAATTGCACTTGGCACAACTTTACGAAAAACTAGATATCGTCCGCGACTTTGTATACGTCAAATTACGATATGAAACTTAGTAAAAAAAGAGGCTAACGCCATCTAGTATATGAATATCTAGTAAAATTTGTATGGTATTTACGTATACGTAGGAAGTAGTAACTAGAGGAGTGTAAACGATTGTGGGCTGGATTATCCTGTATATATGATGATTTAATTGTTTTAGTGACTTGAATTATTACCAGAATATAAGTAGCAATAAAACATTAAAAGTTTAAAACGTTTGCCATACCAACCTGAAATTGCTTATAATGTTGTCACTATGCGGATAATCGGGTTCACTAAAAAGTGTGTGTGAGTAACCTGTAAGAAGTTATACTTCCTTGGTGTATAAAATTATTTTTTTACATATTTTAAAATAACCTTTAACGAAGCCAAGTAGTGGCGGATTTGCCCTAAGGCCCAGGAGGCCCGGGCCTAGGGAGGCCAGATATTAGAGGCGGCTAATCGTGGCAAAAAATTCGCTGATGATAACAAGAAATAACTCAAAGTAGGTAAATATTCTAAAGGCTCGCGCACATTATGGTGAGCCGCACTGCACCGCATCGTATAACAATAATCTTCCTAAATCACTTTTGTACTTTTTATAAATAAAATATAGCTAATGTAATGTGAAGTAATTATTTCTTTCATATAAAATGTACGTATAAGTTATTTCGTACATATAAGTGATTTAGTAAGAATAAATAAAAAAAACCAGCAAAGTAGCAGATATTATAGTTAACTAAATTTCTGAATCGCTTTCGATAAAAGATGGCATAAAAGTAAATTCATTATGTACTCAACACGATGGGTGCTGAGAAAGGGGTGGGTGGTACTTACTACAAATACTACGGCCAAGACTGCAAATTCGCCACTGGAGCCAAGTGTTGTAAATATGATATAAAATATCGTGAAAAACAGCTCCGATAAAGTACATAACTGAATTTAATTAAATAAATATTTATTAATACACTCTGTATTTGTGATAATAATATTAACGATTCGAACAACAATACAGATGTACTGTAGCACGTAACTGAATGGAGGTTTGTTGTCATTGTTAGATAAACTATGTATATATTTCCTTTATTTACCTTGTTGTTTGTAATTGTTGTCCAACAATAAAGAATTTCCTTCTTTCTGAAGAAATTCCGTATTAATTGCACCATTGTTAGTTGTGATTATTGATGATAATATTCGTGTTCTATAAAATATAACATTACGCTTTTCAGGTCTAATAATTAACGATCACACCCAATATGCTGCAGGTTAAAGCGAAACTGGAGTGAAACTTAAATCGCGTAGATTCCCTTTGTGGCGTGTACTAATAAACGACATTTACTCTCTTCCCGAGAAGGCATGATCTCTCGGACGCATGACATTCATGGCACCGCGGCTCGTCGTGCCCCGCTTAATTAGCTCTCTGCCTAAACGTGATGTAGGGGTCATGTGTGCGAATGTGAAACATTGTTGTTTTTATTTTAAATAAATTGCTTTGTGTCTATTTAAGTCTTGTCTATTTGTAACTTAAGTCACCTCTTGTAGCTTGTATTTATTTCTTTGATAGTATTGTTTGTACGAAAAGGGTAAATAAATTTATTAAACTGTACTCTTATTTACTTTTCTTTTGTAATTACAAGTAAATTACGAATTTTGATAATGATTTAGTTGTCGTCTAGATAGATAAATAGATTACTTGATGTAAGGATCATAACCAATAGAGTCTTCTGAATAATGGTGTTGAATTGTCGATAGTATGGAAAGAAACTGTTGTCAATTATTTCTATTGATAAAACTAAAACTCGTGAATAACGAACAAACAAACAAACTAAACAAAAAAAGAAACATCACTTGATAAACAGAGGAAGAAAAGGTACTTAACCAAATATTATAGTGGACGATACTTTGCACTTCCACCTGGAAGTGATTGACCGCTACCTCGTCTCACTGTAACAACCAATGTGCTGAAAACAAAAAAGGTACTTAACTGTTTTGTCTTCGCTTGTTAATGCCACAGCCTCATGAAAACAAAACAAAAATGATTAAGCAATCCTATATTAATATTTACAAAGCACAACAAACAACAGAGCGTTTATCTGATAACTATTATAGCGTATTAAAATTAAACTTTCACATAACCGATCACTAATAAATACAGATCGGATCATTGATACCACCACGCATGTACTGTGTAAATACCAATATAAGAACATTATAATTACGATAAAATCTCATACACTATGTTTGAGCGGAATATCACGCGATCTTGAACAATGTCCACCGACGCTCAGCCTACACAGGTCACGCCCCCTGACGGTCTCCCATATTGTTTTTTATTCGTTGTATCGACGGCGTCTACGATCATCTTAACCAACAAATTGATGGGTTCGTACCGTTAGAGGCTTAGCGTGAAACGGCACGAACATGTTACCATGTTTATGTAATGAGTATATGTGTTATGTTTGTTTATATTAGTTTAGTAAGAGTGTAACTTGAGTCAAAAAATGAGGAGTTGAAGGTTATCGAACATCAGTGTAAAAAAATAATCTTGAAATTACTCTGTGTAATTGTGTGGACACAATATTTGCAGTTATAAAGTCCATAGCTTCTGACCTGCACCGAGTTAAAGGGTACAAAGGAATGACGGAAGGTAAGGGCCGGAGATCGATTTTTAAATAATGTGAGCTCACGCCCATCTTCGCGAAACTACCGTTCATGCTACTGTGGACGGACGGTTAACTTCGCTCCAGCATAACCACCGCGGCCTCCGCAGCGCTTCAAGGCTAGATTTGATTTCGGCATGGAACCCTTAATCACGCTGCTAGCGCGATACAATTACACTACGTTATCTACTTCATCACACACACTATACGTGCGTACGGTAGGTACATAGGTTGTGTAAAGAACATTTTTCCCTTTTTTGGTTGGTTACCCTTAGCCAAAATTGTCAAATTCAAGTACGTGTACGTTTTTCCACACATATGAAAGTACGCATGTGTATCTCATCGACGTTATACATCTATGCTTAGCTTAGCTCGTATTTATTATAAATCAGAAGGTTTTCGTGCAATCCAAGGTTGGTGTCTAAAGCCGACGCGGATCTGGCTATCGATTCCCTGGTCGACTACCTTCAGACCGCCGTCAGGGAGACCTCGAGAGAGGTGCAAGCGGCGAACGATCGCCGCTTTATACTCCCGGACGACGTGAAGGCGTTGATCACGGAAAAGAACGCCGCGACTCGGGCTCACGACACTTACCCGTCCGCAGAGAACCGCGATCGCCTACGTCTTCTACGTAAACAAGTTAAGGCCCGTATTTCCGAAATCCGGAACGACAGATGGGACAGGCTTCTGGAGAGGATCCGGCCGTCCCACCTGGCGTACTGGAAGCTAGCTAGAGGAATGAAGTCAGACGTGACTATTCCGATGCCCCCTCTCGATAGAGGCGCCGGTATGCCTCCCGCGTTCGAAAGTTTAGATAAGGCGGAGTCTCTCGCCGCGAGCCTCGAAAAACAGTGTTCACCGAACACAGCTAATACTGACCCTACACATATTGGATCGATCGAGTCCTCGGTAGAGCAAGCACTCGCGTCTCCGCCGGCGGATACCCTAACCCCAGTCACGTTTAGTGAAGTCTCGGATGCCATCAAGCGGTTAAAGCTTAGGAAGTCCCCAGGTCCCGATGGGATCAGGAACGAGGTACTCAAGCTCCTTCCTGATCGTATCATAGCTCTATTGGTCTGCATCTTCAATGCGGCCATGTCCCAGGGTCATTTTCCAGCCGTCTGGAAGAAGGCCGTAGTGATAGGAATTCACAAGTCCGGCAAAAAAGCAACGCTTCCCGTTAGCTATCGCCCTATCAGTCTGCTAGATACGCTAGGTAAACTGTACGAGCGGCTCCTTCTGAACCGCCTACAGACTTGCATATCAGAATTAGATCTGTTGCCACCTGAGCAGTTCGGATTTCGAGCTGAACATTCATGTACAAATCAAGTGCACCGCCTCACGGAGTACGTTTTTTCTAAGTTTAATCAGGATCCGGATCCTAACGCGTATCCGACCAATGCTAACCCGAAACGCACAATAGCAGTCTTCTTCGATGTCGCGAAGGCCTTCGACAAGGTCTGGCATGCAGGGCTCGTCCACAAATTAATTCAATTTCGTGTCTCAGATAGGTTAGTTAGCATAATCCGCGACTATCTCACAGATAGGTCCTTCCGCTATAGAGTGGAAGGTGAAATGTCCTCGCCCCACCCGATACGCTCAGGTGTGCCCCAAGGGTCCATTCTGGCACCCACGCTCTTCAATCTGTTCGTCAGTGACCTACCTCAGCTCCCGGGGGTGGAGGTGGGTTGCTATGCTGACGATACAGTTCTCTACGCCTCTGGATGGCATCTGGTAGGTCTCAGGACACGCGTCGAGAAAGCCGTCGGCACACTCGGTGCCTGGTTTACTCGATGGCGTATAGAAGTCAATCCCGATAAAAGCGCCGCGATATTTTTCGACCCGATCTCTAATAAATACGAACGCAGGCTCGCGCCTATTAAACTATACGGGTCAGTGATTCCCTGGGCCAAACAGGTTAAATACCTAGGAGTCACGTTGGATAGACGCCTCACGTTTACTCAACACACGAAAAGAGTCAGGAATAGGGCCGCTATGGTCTTGGGTCGGTTACACCCGCTAGTTTGTCACAAGAGCAAAATGTCCTTAAGACATAAGCTCACACTTTACAAAACTTGTATTCATCCGATTATGACATATAGCTCACCCGTTTTTGCGCATATGTCCAAAACTAACTTCTTATCATTACAGCGTATTCAAAACCGCTTTTTACGTAAAGCCACCGGGGCTCCGCGATACGTCCGGAATGAGGATCTCCATAGGGACCTGGAGATGCCTTCTATCTGGGCGTATGTAAAATCACTCACCACCAGATACTTTGAAAAAGCCGCGAATCATCCCAGCCCGTTAGTGGTATCCGCCACGAACTACAAAACCGTACCGGACGTACCGCGTTATAAAAGACGACCGCGTCACATTTTTACCAATCCTCCCGATAAGGAAATAACGTCAGCGAACGATCAGTACCAGCCTGTCTCTCAAAACAGAGCGTGTTCACGCCCACGCCCGCGTAACCACAGATCACGCCGCCGTGGTCTGGGGGTAAATTTCGCTCCCGCACACCAGTGTAGGCCCCCCTCGGCAGCGGCTCAAGCCTAGGTCCGTTCCCTCGGCGGGGAGCCCTTGAGTCCGCTGCTCGCGCGATACAGTGACACAAATTTACATCACTGCAACAACACTACACATATCACCTCCACACACGTGCACGCATACACGCTTACACAAAAAAGTGGAAGGGTTTACTTTTTTTTTCCCTTTTCGAACTGAAATAGTTTAGAAATTTTCCGATACAGAATACACGTAAGAGTTGTTGAGATATGTATGCTTGGTACACATATATGTTTCAGCAACTCATATATGTATTAATAGTGTAGCTTAACTTAGGTTAGCTCAGTTAGGTCGCGTATTGCATCGAACAGGCAACAGCCAAGCCGAGGTGTGCCGTGCACCCTTGAGCTGGTTGCCCAAATAAAAATCGGCTGAGTGCCTTAAGCGCTCGCCTTAGTAGTCCGGTGAAGCTGTTAAGACCTTGCTAGGTCAATAGCGTAGTCAGTTCGAAAAAAAAAAAAAAAAAAAAAAGCAATCCAAGGGTACCAGCCAAGCTTTGGCAATTTTGCCGCCTTTTCGCTAGTTACCATTTCTGCTGAGTACATTCTGCGCTCGCCACAAAGTCCGGTGAAATTGTAAAGTTCCGTCAGGCCAACAGCGTTGATTAAACTATTAGACCGTTGCCAACCATTTTTGTCATCCGAGGTACCAACTAAAGGACGATTAATATGTCGTCGTCCATCACGAGCCCGCTGTTTATAAGGTTAAATATTTTATAACTAACCGTAACGATGTTGCCCTTGATGGCTAAAACATTGATGACTGACCTCATATTTATTTCGTCATATATATAAAATCAAAGTATCTGACCTTTATGTAATCTTTGAAATGGTTGAACCGATTTTGGCGAGATTTTCATTGCCAGATAAAACCGATTTGGAAGTATATATAACATAAATTCTTTAAAAGCATTGTAGGGTTTAAATATAATGATAATGGTGAAAGAAGACATGGTGATGAAACCATAGCCTGGTGGTACCGATTTTTCTAAGCATGCTTAGTTAGCTACCACACTCAAGTTGAAGATTGGTCGCCAAGCAAGTATAGGTTTGTTCCGGTAGCTGCATTTGAGAGCCAGTTTCCCTCAAGGTTTAGTGTGTTTACCACCTCAGACTATATCCTAATTTAAGACCAGGAGATATTGTGGCAATACGCTCAAACCTATGAAGGATAAAAAGAACCTTTGTTAGGAGTCACCAGCTATTTTGAAATAAGTATAATACTAATGCTCTAATATATTAACGGATAACTTCACCTGTCACGTCAACAGCATACACGCTTCGACAGGATTTAGCTCTCTCCCGACCAAAAAACTGGAATGCCTCTGATGAAATACGAAATAGTAAGAAATTCACGAGCGCACTTACAAAAAGCTGAATTCATATCACGATCATTTCGCATTCGGTTCCAAAGCAAAAAGAGAGACCAATTATGCGTACACAGCGGCCACTTAAGCCCGAGCACTGACTCGCTTTGAATGACCACAAAAATTGTTTAACTCCCATACACAAAAAAAGGTTAACAAGGAGAAAAACTGACGGAAAACGTATTCGGATTTCGATATTTTTACATTCTCTAACGTCAGACAAAAGTCGATGTGTCATTGTGTCGAGAACGTTCGATGCATAATGCATTGTTTCCATTACACTACGAATTTTAACATAAAACCGATGTTAAAGTTTCTTTCATGAATAAAATGCGATTTTTAGTGACCAAACGACTCGGAGTCAAGTGGAAGCGGGTTTGATGTAACAGAGATTATTTGTTTTTATTTGTAATATTTTATCCGTAATACGTTTTTATATTGAACCGCTTGATGCTTTTATTGTTCCTTATGTGGAGTGCTCATTAATTTTTATTGACTAATGTATTCACTTTTGACTAGCTATTGCACGCAAATTCGTTCTCCTGATAATGCTTTTATTGATATGAGCTCTTTTATTTTTGTAGTGAAAAATTTCTTTAGGCGCGTTGAGTGGTATTTTTGGCAGGAGATAAAGTTACGATTTCGCATCACAACATGGTATATGCTAGTAAAGCGTTACCATTTTATTATGCGTGCGCGGCTTGCGTCAGACTGGCGACGCATAGTATAACGCCCTGTGTACGTCTAACATTGATGTCCCATTATATATTTGATTAATTAATAAACTGTGTAAAATGAATATAATTATTGATCATAGTGCCAATAGATATGAAAACCAGACAAATGTTAATAATTTCAATATAGAAATTATGATATTTAAATAATCCATAATATGATTCATTTAAAAATTTAAAAGAGAACACATCTTTAAGTGTAATTTGGTCATTAGCATTGAACTCCTATAATCCTTTTTCTGGCTTTAAGTTATATATGTTGCAGTTCATGAATGCTGTTTATATATCTAGAAAATACTCACCTATCGGAGATTATCAAGCAAAATACACTTAAATTTGAATAATATGTACACATTTATCGTTCAATAATTTAATAAATATATGATAAAGGTAAATATGAGATTTATATATTATTTATATATTTATATATACAGACGCGGTAGGGGATTTTGTTTTATACTATGTAATGATATTATTTAAAACATAGTTATGTACGTAAATGTAATTTTGTTTAATTGTTTGTATATTACGTCAACAATGGTATATATAATGAAATGATATAATTGTATATGAAAAAGACATTTATATAGAGTACTACTACAGTACTGACTACTTAATCCCAGAAATATTTTGTGATAGGCTAGTAGGCCACATTCTAAATTAAATTAACATTATTTGCGCTCATATATTTCCTTGATTGGATTTGGAAATGAAATATTTTAAACTTCATAGAAATAAAAGAAAAGGAATCAAATTTATTATTGTACTTTTTATACTTTTCAAAACAAACATAATACATTTTTGTTTTTTTAAATAAAACTTCTTACGGCACGTACGCGTTACGCGTAAAACGTAAGGTAGGTATGTATTTTATATTAAGCTTGACGACAATCTTATCTGATGCTGTGTGGATATGCTGTTTATTTTTTTTTTTTCGAACTGACTACGCTATTTACCAAAGCAAGGTCTTAACAGCTTCACCGGACTACACATATGCTGTTGATAAATCACATCAACCTACCAGTTACTTTTTAGTTCTTCGTTTGAATACTCCCTAATTAAATATAGAGAGGTAAACAGAAGGCAGGAGTTAATTTCACTGCTTAGTTGTCAGAAAATTGCTTCGTATAAATTGGGGAATCGTCCATCGCATAAGGAAGAAAGTCTTTAAAGCATCTAGTCGTCCTTTTGTAGGACCTTTCTGGTTAAAGATGATATCTAAACAGGAGATAACTGCACCTACAGTTAAGATTCATGGTATGATTCGAACTTACATCGTTAATATCTAACTGCCTTGTCATAAATCCTTCATCGTCGATTGGTCTTCAATTCATGTCTTCATTTTGCAATAATTCCATCATCGCACCATAGTATTAATCTATTAATCAAAGGCAATAAAACATATAACTGAAATTGCGATCAGGTTTCGTGCGTTCCCTTAAAACAAAACGTCTGCACCCACAACTTCATTTAAAATAGACACTTGAAAAAATAAACACGTCTAATTTTAAGGTTGATTTTGTTAGCGACATTCCAGTGTCATTGGCAGCTAACTGTATTGAACATTCACTGCTCTGTTTACAAATACAAACTCGCTTCAAAGTACGTTTCTTATACAAATACTGTGCGATTTGCTATTCCGTACCGTTGCTTGTTCGAGCCTAATATTTGTGTTTGGCGCCCAACACAAACTGAGTGACTCGTGTCTTCAGACCGCATGTGTGCCATAATGGAATGAATGATATTAATTGCAAACTAGATATTATGTTTTACTTGTTAAAGTGTATTATTTATTGATGGCTTGTCCAGAGAAAGGCAATCATTTTATTTGTTTTGTAGTTATGTTACTGTACTTTACGTAAAATAATTGATCAGTGGTACTTGCCCGATACGAAATACATATACGAGTTATTGAGGTATACATGCTTGGTACACATTTATATTTCAGTAACTCATATATGTATCAATATGTAGTTTAACTAAGGTTAGCTCAGTTAGATTAGCGTTTTTACGTAATCTAGGCAGCAGCTCAAGCCGAGGTGTGCCGCGCACCCTTGAGCTAGTTGTCAAAATAAAATCCGCTGAGTACCGTCCGGCCCGATCTGGTCAAGCTGTTAAGGCCTTGCTAGGCCAAGCGTAGTCAGTTAAAAAGAAAGCTGATCAGTACATTGTATAACCACGATATTTGAGAAGAGTGTTCCACATATTTTTCATTTTTAAAAATTACTTACTATTGATCTGTTTCACCATTGCAATTTACTTGCTAGTGTGGAGTTGTAAGTGTACAAGTTATTTAGGTAAGAATAGTATTCAATTATTTTTTCTCACTTTTACATTCGCAGTTCATCAAAACCAAAGCAGCTTTGTAAATTTCGTCACACAAATAACTTTTTTTTGTTGCACGTAATTTGAAATCGGTTATATCGTCCATGGTGTTCCTTGAAATGGTATGCTATAACGGGCAATTTTTAAATACATGAAATATCCCTTGTAACTGGATAACAATATATTGAACTATATGAACGCACTATTCAGCTTCGCAAACAATCCTTTGCTTATAAGTAGCAAGGAAAAGATTATAATGGTTATTAACAGATATTGCTTTGTTATCACAGACTTTTCTTTTAGGTCAGTTATAAGACATACAATTCTGTAATACATTATTCTGCTATATCTCATAAAGTTTAACTATTGTTAGCTATTTTAAGCACCTGAAAAAAAAATTTGTATGACTTGATTACAATCGATTTTTCTCTACTTTCTATAAATAAAATATATGTGTATATCACTCATAAAAGTTCCGGATAAAATCCTCTGATTATTTGTAAAAACAATATCGAAATCTATTCGACAGTTTACAATAATGAATGGTACACGCAGGCAGACAGTCGCAATTAGCGACGTTTTCATATTATTAATTAACGATAGATATATAAAACTTTTTAAAAGTATTGTCAGGTGTTTTAGATAAACACGTAGATTCTACGTACATTACATAAGTTGCTTAAGAAAAAAGTGGCAGGATCAAAGATAAAACTTATGTAAATACCATTTGAAAATAATAAGTATAATTTCCCTATTTTAAAGTAGGATGTTATTATAAGTAAGACATCAAGCATAGTTGTTGAAACTAATAAAACGTACAAAAATCTTCGCAACTCTGTATAATCAAACAAAATAAACTAGAAGCAGCGCTGTCAAGGAAAAGCGATACCTCGAGCTACCAGGGACCACCAACGCTCAATCTAGACACGAAGCGATATCATAATTACACCGGGCACTCGCATATAAACCCTGTCTTCCCACCGTATAATAAATAACTTCGCCTGCTTGATTATACACCGCTGACGTTTCAATTTGATAGTTCCCTTACCTTATCACTTTCCTGGATTATTGATCGATTTAGCGAGGCGTATCGTTGCGATCTCCGGCCGTCGTATAATTTACTAGAGCTGGCTAGCCGGCCGGTCAGGACCATTGTCAAAGGAAGTGCATCGGTTATTGTTCGAGTCTCTTGCGAGTTTTATCTACTCGGAGATATCCCGATTCGAACGCGTCGAGGACTGCAATTTATCTCGCCGTTTACTCGATCTTATTTTACTATTGAAAATTGTTGTGAAATTGACGCATCATTTTATTGTTATTCATGCTTATCTGTGAATGCATTATTCGGACGTTGCACTCGAACGGCTTATTATGAAGTCAGTTACAGTTCTTTGGATATAATTTTGAAAATACTCTATTATCGTATAACTACACGCCGTATGGATAATTCTAATTCCTTCCCATAATTCCTGCTGGAATTTAAATACAAAAAGTGCTCAAGACAGTACCATATGTTTAAAAAAAATTCTGTAAGTAATAACAGTCGAGTGGTACGATGCAAATATGACTAGATAATTAGTTAATCAAAGTGTATAGTGTACAAAGAAATAGAGAAGATTAACTTACCGTTTTCCGTAACTTTTATTCTACCTTTCGACACTATATCACGCTTTTTTTAAATATCGCAGTGAACATGTATGTTTATTATTATAGGTATTTCTACATCCATTACACAGTAAACGTGTCAACCTGGTTCTGAACAAGATTTCCGTTTTAAAGTTGTGTAAATATTTTTATTTAAATTCGTGCGTTTCTCTTGAAATCTAAAAAGTCTGCCATCGTACTTTACTTTTTAATATTGTTGTTTTATTAATATTTGTTATTTTCATTGTTTACTGCATAACTTCCAGTGAAATAAAGAACTTGAATACCCAATAAAAAGCAAATATACCTATTTGAATTAAGAAACATTTACTAATCAAACTGAATTAAATTTGATTAGTGATTCACTAACTGAAAATTGATTTAATGAAAAAATTAGGTACATCCTTAAGTCTGTTCTTCTGAATCATATGGTTACTGCATATTATTGACTTCTATATTGAGTACTTGAATCAGTATACTTAAATAATTTAAATCATAATAATAGAATAATTATACAATGTAAAGATCTAGTCGTTAGTTATACTATAATAACAATAAATAGAGAAATTAAAATCCTAAATATCAAAAAAAATAGTCGTCATAATTAAACTTATCTACATAAAGTTTTTGCCCGCGACTTTGTCCTGTGGAATAGTTACTTTGGGCTAACTAACATGCAGCGGAAGCTCTCATAAGGAAAAAAACCCGATTTTGAAACATTCTTCATTGGTGATTGGTCTTAGCGTGAACCCTTCCTCGATAAATGAACTCTCTAACACAGAATGAAGTTTTCAACCTCACAAACTCACAAACTTTATCTCTTTATAATATTAGTATAGATGAAAGATGAAGTTGATGAAGAAAACTTGCTGTTTCAACTCCTTCACTTTAATTATTTATCCAAGTTTGATTGTAATCGAAAATAAACATATTTTCTTATAGATATTATTCTTATAGATAGTTAAATCGATATGCGAGCCATAGCTAATATGTTAATAACCTATACTTTTCAGTTATGCAAGAGGTCAAACTGTAACGGCTAACCCGGCCGGACCATTAGCGAAGTTTGTTTGTTAACGCCACCCGACTCGTTCATGGTTACGTTATAGGACCACGCTACGGTCTTCTTAATAGGCACGTAAATGATACCCACATTGTCCTTTTTGGTTTGAAAATATTATGAATAGGGTTGTAATTATCACCTTTTCTGACTTATCTTTGCCGGTCTTTTATCTCTTTTTTGAATTTTACACATCAAAGGATTGTATTCATAACTGATATATCTTCAATAGGTGGTGAAGGTACTAATAAACTATAGGTGATTTGGCTGGCATCTGCATCAGGTCGCTTGCATGTATCACGAATATGACGGGCCCATACACGCTGGAGTAGTTGAAGCTTTCAGATGAGTATAGTATGCAGAGTTCTTGGTAGTGGAATTACATAGCAGGCAATGGTATATATGGTTCCCTTATATGGGAACGCAATAAAGCAAAAATGATGGGAAAAGGGGCCTGTGACCTGTGTATATACCAAATCCGAATACAATGCTTTGAAAAGCACGGGCCTATACTCACTGGAATAGATGGAGGTACCGCTTTCGGATGAGTATAGTAAGCAGCATGCTTGGCAGTGGGAGTGCGTAGCAGGCAATGGTATCCTTACACGACGACACACCGTTCCAAAAGAAGACCGCTAAGAGGACTCGTGAGGACGATTCTATAAGATGCTCTGTCCTTCGTAGACGACTGAATGGCACTAGCGTCTATTTTATTCTCCTTCTTCCTCCACTGTAGTTAAATCAGGGGATTACATTACGCACTGCATTATGCACTAATCCAACCGCCTGGGAGACAGTTTTGTAGTGAATTATCCTAAAAACCCGGCGTGAAGGTATAAGACGCCCTGTACCCTATCAAGAAGGTTGTTGGTATACTGTGGCGCATTGTAGGTTATCCTTTAGTATTAATTTAGATAGCCTTCTGTTTAAGTACTGATTAATAACGACATACCCTTTAGCATAACAAGTAGAGCTACTTTACGATAGTATGGTAATGCTTGTTCTTCAGTTGATTTCTACACAGCTTCTATCTTCAAAACACCTCTCTTAATATAAGTCCATGTTTGATCTCCAGCTTAAGTATTAAGCTGACACATATATTTAACAAGTCGAAGCAAACGTTTAAAGTATGCCGATTTATTCACATGAGTAGGTAACGCCCGATAAAATCAGAACGGCGATATCTTATTCATAAATCCCTTGCAATCGATTGTGCGCGTGACACGTTGAGTGACGACCGATCAAACTAATCGCTTTAGAAGCTTCCTGTACAGATTGTTATTGTAATACGTATTGTACTACTTGTTATTAACGTACCGCCAACAACGGGACGTCACGCATAATTTATTACTATATATATCGTTTTGGTTGTTTGCGGATGATAGTACTATGAAGTACTAGCTGCCCGCCTCGGCTTTGCACACATGTACTAAGGAAGAAAATGAGACCGAATCTTTCTTGTAAATAGATTACTAAAAGGATACGATCATGTAATGAAATAAAATAGCAATAGATCACGACATTTTTATAGGGAGACTCTTTAACCCATTATCACTTTTTTCCTAGAATTTTTCAAATGTTTTCTGTCATAGAAACATTGTTTTGTTAATTACACATGCAATAAAGTTAATCAGCCAAATAAGTGCGCAGCCTTTTTAAAGTGATGCGCTTGCATACATTCGGAAATTGATTTTTATTTTTATAGATTGTTTTGGTAGTTCATAGTTGTAATGTACGAGTATTTTTAAGTGTGGTTTGGTCATATCTACCTAAATTGGTAGTCTACCCCCAAGTGCATGTCATTGTGCTTCATTAAAATATTTTAGGGTGAGTCCTGCCTCCCGAGAGCAAATAGTTATCTTTTGTGGTGTCACCACTTAATGTTTGCTACAAGTGTAAGCCAATCTCATACAAAATTTTATGATTAAGTTTACGTGACTTTTTATTATGGATTTGCGTTTTTACCTTCTCTTGATTTACATTAATTTTGATTAGTAAGGGTACATATACATACATTTGTAGCTACGATATTTTGCTAGATGTAAGGTCTTATTCTACTTAAAAGCTATATATGTAAGCTATTAATAATGTAACTATCGATATGGATTTTGAATGATTTTAATTTTCTTAGATTTTTATGTTATTTTAACATATTTTGGCACCTCCGCGATTTCTTCTAGGCTCTAACGTGGGTAGTTAAGGCATATCTAAGATAATAAACGCAACGTAATGAAGAGTAGTGGTCTCAAGTCAACGATATTAACACTGAAGTTTTGACATTAATTAAGGAGTCCATTAAGAACCATAACTGTATTTAATATACTAAGTTTGGTCTATTGCAATTCTCTAGACAAATCATTTAGCTGTCACGTATACTAAGACATGTAAATTTACTTATGTTGTGTGAATTTTAAAGAAATACACTATAGAGACATGAAAGCTTTTAGAGCAGCTGCTAAGTATGAAGAAAGTGGCAATAAAACGAAATAATATACATATGATGAAAATGTGCTGGACATAAAATTTTAAGAGCACTAAGTAGCGTTAAATGCACACTACTAATTGTTTATAAACATTTATAAATGGTAAAAAAAAAACAATTTATACATGGCAGCAAGTTCAGTTACACGTTAAAAAATTCATTCAACTGTGTACAGAAGGATTCTTAAAAAAATCAATTCATTAGACTAAGATAAATAAAGCTTATATTGTTAAGTTCGTAGTAGTTGTGTGTAATTATAAGCTATCAGCGGGCCCGGCGGACATTGCCTCATAATAAAAAAAACTTGCTAAATTATATCAAATCAAATCAAAAACACTTTATTCAGTTTAGGCCCTAATAAGTCGCTTATAAACGTCAAAACTACCACCGGTTCGGAAAACAACCCAGTCATCGAGAAGAACTGGCAAGAAACTCGATCGGGTACATCTCTTTAATATATATATATATATATTTCGAATACATTATACGTTACAATACCGTTTTTAGTGGATGCACAAAGAGGAGTCAATCCAGACATCACCATCGTTCACATATTGATCCACTCTATAATAGCCTTTCGACACTAAAACCTGCTTGACATGGCGCTTAAATTAACAGCCCGGCAAATCGGTAATATGTTTTGGGACTTTATTGTAAAACCTAACACTATTACCTAAGAAACTATTACTGGTTTTGCTAAGTTTGAAACATAAACCTAAACCTTCCTCATGAATGACTGTATCTACTGGTGAAAAGCGCATAAAAATCCATTCAGTAGTTTTCGAGTATATCGCGAACAGACAGCCAGACGTGGCAGAGAACTTTGTTTTGTACTATGTAATGATTTTACGGATTCGAATTTCCTGTAATGACAAGGTTTACTAAATCTCGAATTAATAGGCGATTTAAAACATACTTATATATCAATCATTTTAAAGATCATCAAAATAATTTTTATAATTGCCTAACTTATTAAAGGGGCACCATGAGACAGCACAATTACATTGTCAATGGTGCAAAAATAGTTGAGTATATAGTTCTTATATTTTAACCAATTATATGTGTATACAACATTTCTTCCTTAAGATTTTTTTATAACATACTAGCTTATGCTTGCGGAATAGCTCGCGTTAATATAGATTTGATCTGATTTGAACAGCACTTTAATGATAGAAGATAATCCTCTATGTCCTTTTTCGTATCCCTACTAATGTGTATGCAAAATGTTATGGCAGAAAGTGTAACAAACAAATACGCTTACATTCGCATTCATAATATTGGTATTTGATTGAAGAAGGCGTTACTTTGCGGTAATCCATCATTAAGAATTATAGTGGACGATACTTTGCACTTCCGCTGTAGTGTGTACATTCAATTCCAGGCGTGCAAAGTAGCGTCCACTATAATATTTAATGATGGGTTTCCGCAAAGTAACGTCTTCTTCAATCAAATACCAATATTATGAATGCGAATGTAAGCGTATTTGTTTGTTACACAGTAAGTTGCAAAGTAGCGTCCACTATACGAAATAAAAAAAAGTTTTATTGACGATAGATTGATTGATAGTGTTATACGCTTAAATAAAATATACCTACTTTTCACTTGGACAACGAAATCGTTGTTGAATCGAAAACGATACGAAATATAAGATTCTTATAATATACTAGCTGTGCCCGTGACTCCGTCCGCGTGGAACCTAATGTAAATAACAGTGACTAATAAAATCATCTGAATATATGAAGCACATTTACTTATCTACTTGTATCTCGTATTTAAGTCATGTCGTCACTAAAATTACAATTACTTTTGATAAACCAAACTGATTTTAATAAAACAAAGACTAAATGTTACTCGAGGTTTTATCGTCAACGCAGTGCTTAAGCAGTGATGCGTATCTAAACAGACAGACACTTCTAAAAAGGAAATTATGTTATCACTTATTCCAAGACCCCTGCAACAATTTTTTTCATAAAAATCTAGAAAGTACAGACATGTTAGTTTTACGTTCTTATTATATGTATAGATATTGAGTTTAATAATATTATCACAGTGTCGGTAAAACCTTCAAATGACTTGAACAATGTAGACCACACGTGATTGAAATAATTTAGTTATAGTTCGATACCCGATATTATTTGATATTGGACTTGTGTATGCAGTAATATTCTCAGGTGGGCGTTAATATGACTTATAAAGTTATTTGATACATTTTTATTCATAGAAATGCTTATAATTATGATATACTTCCATCATATTATAGGCATAATGTCTTATTGTTTCAAAAATGATAAAAAACTAAAAGAGGAAGTTATAAAACATAAATACGATCGTCCACAACGAATTGTTGTGAATGCCACATTAAACATAGGTCCCTTGTTTTTGACACAAATGTAGTATTTATTTTGTTAAAGTTGTAACATTTTTGTTATAATTTATACTTATGAATACATTTATGTGTTTTATATTTGTCCATGCTAATTTTTGTAACGATCGAACCGATGTTTAGGAAACTATCAATCTTTCCTTTCTTTTAAGAGTGATCTATTATTGCGCTTTCCGTATCATTTTTTTTAAATGTTACGACAGTTTTTTTACCTTTGACCATATTATCATGATATGTCAAGTGACGATATGGTCTAAAATGGTAAGCGCGATAAAACTAGAGGTGATTGGCTCTCAAGTGAAATTGCTGAAACACACCAGTTAGTGGCTGATTTTCAATTCACAGATGATAAGCTAGACAGGCGGACTTAGAGAGAGTCCTACCTTCATCACGATATATTCCTTCATCGAAAGCTGCGACTCAGCTACAAAGATTCGATAAACCGACGTTGATTGACACAGTGGTCGATATGTTAGCAACTGAGCTATCATCGCTTAAAAGTAGCCAAGTAATAATAATAAAATGTTAGGTAGCTAACTTATATTCCATAAGAGAGTTATAGTTAGGTAAAAATGACATAAAGGCAATTAAAAAGACAACTCACAATTAATAAAGGTAAACATGTAGTCTCTATGAAATAACCAAACCAGTTTTACGAGAGTCAAGTCATTGGCACTGGTTAATATATTAACAAATACGAATATAAATATTTATAAAAACTACTAAATTGATAATCCATACGATAAAAAGATCTGATTATATTTTTCGATATCTTGATCGCTGATTTAAAAGCGTTGAACGTTCCAGAATGATGATATTATTTTTTAAACTTTGTTTGAAGATAAAGTAACATTTATGAATAGAAAATATCTCAACTCATACGGCCATGTTGTAACCGAATACGTTCATAGTCGATATTGATTTTTATTTGCGGTGGCGATAGAAATTTTTTATAATGATTAATGACTTTCATTATATGTCTTGATTTGTTTGATTGGAGCCATTTAATTTTATAGACGTTGTATAACTACGTATAATTAAAAATCTGTTTTTTGTTTTCGAACGTACCTTTTTTACCGTCTACGGAAATTGTTAACGAGTGGCTTAGGACATTGGGGAAGAGCCCCTATTTCACTTATGATTTATGTTACTTTCCGATTATCTAACGTTGTAAAACCGATTTACAATCTTATTGATTTATTGAGATGGTAAAACTTTTTACATCGCCTGCCTCCGTACAATCGACTTTATGACACTTTTTAAATTTAGTATTTTTATTATTATTCCTCACATTCTTGACTTTAAATTATAATAGTATTTAATTGGTATTCAGTGGGCATTTTAGTATACTAGTGTTTACATCCAGTGGTCGAAATTCGACTAAAATTTTTTTTAAGTTATACTTTATTTGTCGCGTTTGGAAAAAATGATAAGAGTAAATTTTTACAATGCGCGCGCACAACGTCACGAAAAACCGACACCCTGAAGTTAGCTATAGTCAACATTTTGTTTCTTTGTATTAAAACTTTCAACGTATTAAATACCTTTTTTCTATTGTTAGTGTCGTTTTTTCTACAAACGTAGAATAAGGCGAAAGATAAAATTTTTGAAAAGATTTTTATCTTGTTACGCCAAAGAAGTATAACTTCTAACGCGTGTACATAAGTACACACACACAATTTTTTTTTAATTTCAAATTCTTAATATCATTGAGATTTTTTCTCCAAGAATCTACATTTTTTTTTTTTTTCGAACTGACTACGCTATTGACCAAGCAAGGTCTTAACAGCTTCACCGGACTACTAAGGCGAGCGCTTAAGGCACTCAGCCGAATTTATTTTGACAACTAGCTCAAGGGTGCGCGGCACACCTCGGCTTTGGCTGTTGCCTGATACATGCAATTCGCGACCTATCTGATAATATATTAGTACACGTAAGGAATGTGAAATATGGATATAAATAAAGATTTCGATTCGTCGATATTAAGGAAAAAATCTATTTACCAAGTTTTCTTATTGCTGAGACTAATACTCGACAAACTAAACTAAAAAAAATGATAAAGAAAATCAGTAAACAAACATAAGAAAAAAGGTACTGAACTTTTTTATCGTCACGTATTTGGTAACTACACTAGTGTTCGTCTAGTTCCTTGAAATTCGGTCATAATTGATTAATTTTACAAGTTTCAGTATTAAAAAAAAGATCTATTATAATTTTTTTACAATTTTAACACTAAAGCGTGCCAATAGCTACTAAGCAGTAAAAAATACAGAAAATCGGTCGAGAAACAAAGGCGGAAGATGACTTTAACTATTCTCCCTCTGTCCATTAACATCAAAATTGCTTATATGTCAATTATAAGAATGATTATGTGCAGTAGGGACTGTAGTTGTAGGTAAAAAATGACCAGGTAAAATATATGATAATTATAACAAAATTTTGAAAAAATCAATCTTATTGGTAACTTAGAAAGAATAAAAATAACTAGCTGCATTACCGTTAACAAAAACAACAAGGAACCTGCGAATTAAACTCATAAATATTGAACAAGTTGTTTTAACAACATCCTCGTTGTTTCTTATGCACACATACTTATACAGTATAACCTCGATATAAGGAAACTGAAGGGTATTAGAAAATACTCGTTATACCAGATAACTCAGTACTGTTTAAGCGAACGATTTAAGAACACATTTTCGTTTCTCAGCCATTCCAACTTTAAAACTAACAACTATTACAAACAATAATGTTTATATTACTTAACATTGAATAACAATGACTGACTATAGAGTTAAGTAGGTTTAATTGATAGGATACGTTATGTAAAGATCATAACTTGAAAAAAATTAAATAGAGGTCAATAATACTTTCTATCTATATTCTGCAATTATTATAAATTCATTTTAAAGAGGTTTGTGACAAATGCATTTGTAATATTAAGGTATAACTTGCATTAGCTGTTACTGGCAGCCCTGGCAGTTACTCCGTTTCGAAAAATTCATTACATCGAAGAATTCATTATATTGGGGTACCTCTTATTGGCAGTCCTAGGGTACTTCAAAAAATTTATTAAATCGAGGAATTCGTTATACTGAGGCTCGTTATGTGGTTACACTGTACATAGTTTTGTGCGTAACTGCCGTAAAATCATGCGATATCTAATTGCAGATTGTTGATTGCCGACGTGAAGCATCCGTGGAGAGAGCACTGTTTAACATGACTAGTCTGTTATTAAGTGTTTTATATCTTATGGATTTATACCGCCGTCATCACAGGTGGTTCACGTTCGCAATTATCCGACTGCAATCTCTCCATTGTTGTCGAAATTTAAAACAAATTTCCTGTACAAGGGAGGTCGCATTTTTCTTTCTTACCAAATTGGATAAGCGCAGTAATTACCTCGTTTAAAGACGTGAAAAATGTGGATTGTTGTTTAAGAACTTTGTGTACCTTCCAATTAATTAAGTTATCTCAACTGCTTACTACTTAGTTTTTAAAGAAATACGGCATTGTGACGACACTATAACTTATTGCAATCACGGCACAATCCATTGCATGTCGTCCTGTTGGGTATGCACCGGCTGATACCTAAACGCGACAAACTAATTATTATAATAAAGAATATTATAAGAACTGCTAGGCATTCTAAATATACTAAATTGACCAATTATATCGTTGTTTTTAGGCGTGTATGAAACAAATTTGATGAAAGTTTATCTATATACATATAATAAGAATGTAAATCTAACGTGTCTGTACTTTTTTGATTTTAGTGAAAAAAGTTGTTGCAGTTGTCTAGAAATAAGTAATAAAATATATTTCAATCATTTTTACAAATGTTTGTCTGTCTGTCTGTTTGTATGAAAACGCATCTCTGTTAAATACTGCGTTCACCATAAAACCTCACCAAGAAAATCATAAAGCGTATCCTCGAGTAATGTCTAGTATTTGTTTTATTAAAATCGATCCAGTCTATCAAAAGTTATTGTAATTTTAATGACGGCTCGAGTTAAGTACGAGAGAAAAGTAGATAATTAAAAGGACATTCAGATGATTTTATTAGTCAGTGTTTTTTACACTAGGTTCGACGCGGAAGAAGTCGCGGACACAACTAGTCATAAATAAAATTAAACATATAGACATAGTCAATTTCCTTCTTACATTAATATTTTAAAAAGAACTTAAATTATTTTGATATTGAAGAAGGAAACAGATGAATACGAAAACATTATTTCTTCTGTTTTGTTTAGTTTAATCAGTTCCAGTTGTAATTTTCTGTCTCGCACTCTATTCGATAGGTAAGGCAGTGTGTGAAACTCTTGTTTTGATTCTTTAAATTTCTTGCAGACCGCGTTTTATTTTAATAATATGAATCATTATGTAGAATATGATAAAATAAAGTTTATCATTATTAATATCAATTTTATGTGAACTACAGCCGGTGGCCCATTAAGAGATAAAAGAAATGTCATGCCAAGATGTCCAATTATCGGAAAGATCGCGACATATGACACAAACCACCAAGCAAACATTGTGTCCAGGTTTGGATATAATCTGACAAAATATGACTGATGTGATTGTTGATCTGATTTCGGATATTAATCATTTTATTTTGTGATTTGTGGGTGGTACGACATGGCAATTGTGTTCGACTCGATCACGACTATTTTACACCAAATGTAAACACTTGCTAGAATGCATGAGTTCGAAAACTTTTCAGTCCGCGGTGCACTTTAAAGTTTGGTTTTTGTCACGACGCTGCACCCTAACGTAGCAAGTTAGTTCAGATAGATACAGTGCTAGTTAGGCACAAATATTAAAACATCCATAATATCGATCTCTGTGTGCTAGGAATTTAATGGATTACGTTTTACCCGCCAATAACTAAGTTCAGCTACTGGAGAGAGGTTAAGAGGAGTGCCTCACGGCGCCCCTTTTTACTTTGTACGACACTAGGACGTCACGGCGTATACTTTGGGAAACTCTGTTATAGTGGCATGCATGGCATGTCGTTTTCCAAGATCAGCTGGTATTTTGAGTAACAGAATGGGGTGGTAATATGTGGGTACCACATTATTGATATGTTCGTGATGGTGGTTTATTTTTTGATTTTGTTATTCAATGATTACATGAATAATTAATAATATAATTCTTATTATTCACCGTTGATCTCTTGGGAGATTGAAAACTTACCATCAGGTGCTTCAGTCACTTTGTAAAAAAATAGTTTAGTACCCATTTACTTTATAAGCTTAGCGTAAGACCACAATCTGACCTAATGTTGATTAAGGAGGTGGCTTATTAATAGTGAGCCTAGAAGGACGAACTCTCAAGTATAGCTACCGGAACATACGTTGCGATGCTTGGCAGTGGTATTTCCACTTCAAATTAGCCAACTAAATAAACATACGAAAAAACCATAACCACATTGAGTATATTACTTATATTATAATTAATATGTTATTTATATGAATTTTTCATTTTGATAGAAATAAAAAGTCACTAGAAAAGATATAAAAAAGTAATTAAATATATCATAAAAAGGCAGCTGATGGTAAATAACTTTGAGTAACACTTCAATTCTCAGTGGAAATATATCCAACACAGACTCATCAAAATTGTGTTTAGGTTCTAATAATACTTTGAAATTATTTATAAGCAATTTCATATCAAAAATTTGAAAGCAATTTGAATAAGAAACCCCATTATTTTGCAGTTTTATTTGAAAATAATCAACCAATATTTTTTCCAACCAACCAATTCAACCAAGATTAAACTAGATGTTCATTATTAATTTTGTTTAGCGACCTGTTTAATTTTTGTATAGCTGTGGGTTTGTACTCTTGCCAACTGCGTGCTTCTTCATTCGCATTATTATAAGGCTATAGTATAAATATAGTATGATATTAAATTCAAAATGACTTACTTTTTTCATAAATAAGTTATGAGCATAAACAAAAACTAGCTAACACCAAGAAATTCATTCATGTGACAATGGTTTTCTGTTGTATAAGTATTCGTTTTTTATCTGAGTTAATTGTGGTCTTGCTTTAAATTGTAATTATGTCATAACTGTTTAACCTCTATGGAAAAGTGTAGTTATAGGAAGTGTAGATAATATTCTAAATTTCTAAATGCCGAGAGAAGTGTGGTTACAATCGGTTCGGCTGGTTTTTGGCTAAAAAAACAATTCAGATTTTTTCTATACACTACTGGCAATACTAATCGATAGACACATTTCAACGTTATATAGGTGTGTATTTTCTCCATGAAACGAAGTTCTCTCTTTTAGGTTCCAAATATCCGACGGGTAAACAAATTGCATCAAAAATGCGGACATAAACTTGGCTTTATTGTCTGAACATATATGTACCGCTTGTATATATGTAGATAAAGTATGTATATATTATGTAAAAATATTATATTTATTAAATGTGAAGTACCTATCATATGAAGACATTGCGATTACATTTGTCTTGAAGTGAAAGTGAAAGTTTATACTGTCAAAATATAATTAAGTTGTAGATTGAGTCCTCGTGTAAGAACACATTTGCAGTCTCAAACGAAATCTTGGACCTTTGTGGGAGTATCTGATTACATTTTGACTTATGAGGTGTCAGCAGAAAATTGGATTTCACAGAATAAACATGTCGCATTTCTTTGCACTTCATTCACATCGTCTACAGAAAGTGTCTTTAAGTGTGAGAAGTTAAAGTCGATTTTAAATTGGAATGCTGTAAACGTAAGACTTCATCGCAGGATTCAAACGGCATTTCCTTTGTCAGTGTTCCGGTCAAAAGATTGGTTTCAGCCAACATCTGTCGGCTGTGTGAAGCGAGAAATTGTTTATTTGTTCAAGTCACTCGGCCGCTTACCGTATTCATATGCAAATCATAAAGATAACAATCTCGATGGTTATATGATGAGTTTATTAAATTGCAAAGCGGTCGATTATGCACGTGTCCACAATGAAATTTATAATGCAAGCCATCCAAATGTTATCTGAGATGGTATAATCATGTTGTCATTTATAATAAATATAAGTAAAAGTCTATGGTATTTCCTATACCCATCCTACTATACTATTTTTTCTATAATAATTTGATTTAGTGATAGCCGTAGGGTATCATAGTCGTTGTTGATTCGATTAATTGATACTAATCTAGTATATGTGTTTGATTCGAGTTATTAAACATATTCATTTTTAACAGTTCATTTATTTAAAATAAAAATACATTATTAATAATTATAATTAAAATAATTTATAATTTTATGTAATTTCAAAATTACTTTACAACTTTTGTTTTAAACTTGTATTTATTTTAAATGTGGCATCAATAGTCAATAGTTTGTGCGTTAGATTATTCGAAGAATATTTATTGCAGTTCTCACAATAGTAAAGTTTATTTATTTTAACGTATAAACAAATTAAAAAACTAGAAAACAGCAAGTATTCTTATCTATTCATGAATAAAAATAATTTTACTATAAATTTTTCAGGATCATTATTATTACAATTACATTTTCTTAATTCTCCCTCTCTCTTTATTTTCTTTATCTTAATTTTTGTTAATATTAGTCACTTGCATCATATGAACTGTATACAATCAACGTTCTTATGTGATTGTGATGGAAAAGAAGATACAAAAGTTGCCTTGCGACTTAACTTTGGTAAATTCATCAGTTTGAAATATCTACTAAGAGAGCTGATCTGACTAATTATTTATACCATATGTGCATTAAATGTCAAAGATGACGTCGACACAGATGGAGCTCGTGACATCCCGAGTTGGAGCTATGTGTCTCGCCTATGACGTTTAATCGACGTGTCATATCATTCGGACAGAGATGCGCAGCGAAGGGTTAACAATGCGGGCGTGACGTCTTCCCATCCAAAATATTGACATACGAGGCAAATATACTGAAACTTAATTTTATTATTATAAATTAGCTGTACCCGCAGCTCCGCGCGCTTTTTTTTTTAATTGTATTAAAGAAATATAGAATTTTAAGACCACATACAATTATAGAAATGCTCTTTAAAAACAATTGTAAGTATGACGCGCACGCCAGCTACAGTAACATGTAATGTATACATTAGATATATACATACCAATAGTATGTGAAATGAGGTTTATCATCGGCAACATATTTGGAACCTTAACCCGCCATATAACTACCCCAGTGTTTACTTACACTGTATAAGGAACTAATGAAACAATGACTTAAAGATGCTATTATAATGATATAATATCCCCATATTGTCAATAAGTAATACGTTTATGGTCTAATATCTTATTAGAAAGGCCGCTTCTATCTTTAAAATTTCTCTTAATAATTATAATGTTGAATTGTAAACAATGAATGGGCTGACGTCATGAAATCTTGTATAAAACAAGATATAAAACTTAGTCTTATATGTTAGTATGGTTATTGAATTATGTATACGAAGGCGCGGTAATTAAAAAAAAAATTGCCGCCAAATGTCCAAAAAGAATCTAATTCAAATTACATACATGGATACATGAATTTATATATATATATGCGTTGCCTCCTTCAAAAATCTAAATTCATCCCCCCCTTCGTCCATTGTGAATCTAACCATTCTCAATCTCCCCCCCAAAAATTTCATCAAAATCTCCGCTTTAGGAGTTAGCCTCCCCATATATATATATATATATATATATATGAATTTCAATTATATTTACCCTGGAAGTCCAGTACAACACACGTCTTACGTACGTACATGTTTACAGTGAACACGTTGTCCCACGTTTTAGACTTAGTAAAAGCAGTAACAGTTTTTTGGGAAATAGTGTTAGATTTTACAACAAAGTCCCAAAGGATATTACCGATTTGCCGGATTGCGAATTTAAGCGCCATGTCAAGCGGGTTTTGGTGTCAAAAGGCTATTATAGAGTGGATCAATATGTGAACGATGGTGATTTCTGGAATGAACTCATCTCTGTGCATCCATTAAAAACCTGTGTGTGTGTGTGACATTTACCTAATATACTCTAAATATCATATATATTTGTTAAAAAGATAAACCAGATTGAGTTTCTTGCCGGTTCTTCTCGATGACTGGGTTGTTTTCCGAACCGGTGACAGTTTTGACATTCCTAAGTGCCTTCTTAGGATCTAAATTGAATAAAGTGTTTTTGATTTTGAACAACATATTTTTTACTAAATGTCATGCGGACGAAGTCGCAGGTTACAACTAGTCTAAAATAGAATAACCTAAATTACTTCCTATAAGATCAGATATCTGCCGGTGAAAGTCCTGTAAAAATAGGTCGAACCGTTTTGGAGATAGCACTATAGACGAAGCCACGGTTAATAGCTAGTCTAAATTAAAATAGACTAAATTACTTTTTATAATGTTTGCTATCTGCCGGTAAAAGTCTAATGAAAATCGGTTGAATCGTTATGGAGATAGCATTACAAACGGAGGCGCGGTTAATAGATAGTCCAAATTAATAAAAGACTAAATTCCTTTTTATAATGTCCGCTATCTGGCAGTAAAATTTTCGTAAAAATTGGTCGAACCGTTTTGGAGATAGCGCTGCGTGCAAAGCCTCAGTTAACAGCTAGTCTAAATTAAAATAAACTAAATTACTTGTTATGATGTCCGCTATCTGTTAGTGAAAGTCCTGTGAAAATAAGTCCAACCGTTTTTGAGATAGCATTGTGGACGAAGCCGCGGTTAATAGCTAGTCTAATTTAGAGTAGCGTTGTCACCCGCTGTAATTTCAGCTATCTGTCAGTGAAATTCCCGTCAAAATCGGTCCAGCCGTTTCGGAGATTACCCGGAACAAACAAATAGACAGACAGAACGACAACGATTTTAAAAATTGCATTTGTGTTTCCAGTAGCTTGTATACTTTCATACCAAATCAGTAAAAAAATATATTTTGATACAGACAATTCATTTTTATTATATGTATAGATAGAAGATAGATTACTAACGAAGTTTCTATGATTATGAGGACCTGAATTGTTTGGACTTCAGACACTTATAACGTTTAGTACACTGAACCCATACCAAGCAGGTGCGGGTTATTAGTACGATATTTAAAATCAAAAGTATTTTCAATTAAGTATTATTATTTTAACCGAACACCTTTTATTACTCGTCATATTATTTATCGTGCCATACGTCTACAGTTAGATGTTTGTCCGTCTCCTCTCACCGTAACCGGACTAGGGAAGATGGGTCGGGAGGCCCATCTTCCCATTGCACAGGTCCGGCAGACGGAGGAGATGGTCGGTGAGTACACGGATATCTCCTAACAAGCCGGGGTCCGGCGACGGCGGTTTTGCCGCCAGGCCAACCGCTGTGGCGACACGATGAAGTCTATAAAGATCTCGTGTCGCCCCAACTATAGCGGCATACGTACACCGTGGGGTTTTAGTCTGTGCGAGTCGGACATAACCCACCCTCTTCCCCGAGGGTGGCGTATCTATAAGGGATTTCCCTACGTAAAAAAATGGTCACCTAGTTTTCACATATATTGTGACAAAGGGGCTTTGATCTCATTTGCAGTGTTAATTTATTTATTATTATTATTACATATCGTTACATCCTGGCGGACTTATTCCTAAGGCATTCTCTACCAGTCAACCATTAGGTGGTGCAGAGATAAATGTTTGTAGGTGTAAAATGTGAGGCTTTGATACTAACGATTTGCAGTATTATAAGGATTAGGTAGAAAAATTTCAAAGGCGAAACATTTTTTGCGACGCTTCTGTTATTTTTTTTATCTTATGATATCGTAAAAATGTATGTAATGTAATGTAAAGTAAATATAAAAAGTAAAGTGTAATGTAAAAATGTTTACTTATAAAATTAGCCATGCCTCATAATTTCATCCATCTCAACTTTGCATACGTGACAAGCGTATCGCCTGTCATTACGAGTCACTCGTTTTTGATCTACAATTCGTATGACAATTGCTCCGTTGCTAAGAGTCGTTGCATGATACTAGATATCCTATAGTCTTCTTCAATAATAGCAGCCTATAAAACACAACAAGGGTATTTCTAAATTTTTTTTATAAAGTAGAAATTAGTTCAATTTAGTTGATTTATCACAAAACTATTTATTTGTTCTCTACCCTCCCCGTAACGAAAAAAAAGTGCTCGGTCCCTTGAAATTCGATATAAAGAGTTTACACTGTATTAAGTTTTATAACATTACTGAATATTGAACACACATACACAACAATATGATGATAATAAAAATATGATACGTAACAGACTCTTTTTATTATTAACTTATGTATTATAATTGTTACAAGAAATCCTATAATTAATAATGAAATTTTATACCCCATGCTATGTGTTATAAAGGCGCAATTAACATGATAAAACCATATTAAATTTTATAATATCGTCATAAGTAACTTTCCCTTCAAGGGTATGGGTTGTGTGGGATGGCGACACATAGCTAGAGACACTCAATTTGTCTGCCCGTGTGCTATAAATTGGTTGTACACTCAGCGTGACGTCTCTATTCGTAAACACTATCTTATTTATAAATGACTCTGGTAATATACGCCTCACCTACGAGTCAGACGATATGTTATATCATTACGTTATTGTTGAGAAATATTGGTTTATACAATTAATTTATCACTCACATTTATAATGCACTTCGTCCGCGTGGAATAGTTACGTTGGGCTAACGCTAACACGCAGCGGAAGCTCTCAAAAGGAAAAATACCCGATTTTGAAACATTCTTCATTGGTGCTTCGCTCCCATTGGTCTTAGCGTGATGATATATAACCTATATATAACCTTCTTCGTTAAATGAGATTTCTAACACTGAAAGATTTTTCAAATCGGACCAGTTGTTCTTGAGATTATCGCGTTCAACCAAACAAACCCTCCAGTTTTATATTATTAGTATAGATGTGAATCGTATACATTTGTAACTTCTTATTAAGGTTTAAGGATCATCGCTTATAGTGAAGAACACTTATAGACATGTTATAGAAAATACATTAGTAGGTTAATGTATTTAATGTAAAAGAAAACAATAAGTGTAAATATAAAACTTAGGAAGAATAAAGTGAAAAAAAAATTTAAGACAATGTAATTAATACTACATGACTTAACGTAAAATAATGTTAAGTGATGATACGGTCTAAGGTGGTAAACAAGTTAAATCACAGAAGGGTCTGGCTTACAATAAGAGTAGCTGGCGGAACATACCAGTAGATGCTTAACGACAGATTATCAACTTGAGAGTGGTAGCTAGGCGGGCTTAGTAAGAAATCTATCGGCATGCTATAATGTCGTCACGATGGTTTCCTTCACCGAAAGGTCCGCCTCAGTTGTCAGTTTTATCCGAACACGCTACAAACTAAGCTGTTTTTATTATGGATAATCCTTTAGGAATGTTAATAATAATTAATACAATCGATGAAGCGAATACAATATCTAAACATACTCTACGAAGACAGTCCAAATCGTAACAGAATTGCAAGTCCATCTACCACAGGACAGTAATTGCATTTAATTTAAATTCCTGTCATCCTTGCGGGCGGGCTTCAATTCAATTAAACTTGTTCATTTCTATTAGGGTATTCGGAGGGTGTTCGGATAAAAGTGAATTGGTGTTTAAAAGGGTATTGGCCAATTGGTGCGGCGGGCTTATTCGTGTTTACGTCTATGATCTTATCTATCTATTGTACCCGTATACAATCCCCTCACATTTAAGTTAAATGGAGGTATAATACTCTAAACGTTTATTATATTGCATTAAGTTTACATCTGAATCGTTTATATGTAAATATTTTAAATGTTACTCCATTAACGGTTTACCCTGACCAATATTATAAATACGAAAGTGAGTCTGTTACATTTTCATGCCGTAACTACTTAACCGATTATCATGAAATTTATCATGTATGTTGTCAGGGGTACTAAAACTTTTTTTTATATCATAGGAGGCAAACGAACAGGTGAGTCACCTGATGTTAAGTGATCGCCATCGTCCATAGACACTTGCAACACCAGGGGACTCGCAAGTGTGTTGAAAGCCTGCGTTTGGGAAAGAGGGATAGGGGAAGGAAAGGGGGCGAAGGAAAGAAGGGTATGTGGTGCTCTCACTGACCGAACGAGACGCAACAATGCGTTACTTTACGTGGGTTTTCTATGAGAGGGTGGTACTACCCCGGGCGAGCCGACCTATTCATGCTGAAACCAGTAATAGCTTCAGCGTGGCTCTACGACCTATAAAAAGTACTCTTCCCGAGGGATAATGCTCAAATCTATATTAATGCGACCGAAGCCGCGGGTCAAAGCTATTTTGCTATTATGCACAACTCCATTTAGCGTAGAAATTAGTGCAATTGGTTTGGCTTACATTAAAATCTATAGGTACATTCTTTTATACATTTGACACTCTTTATAGCGCTAAATGCATTCTCTATTAGAAAGATATACAATCATAATATAAACAAACGTCAGTAAATATGCACAATAAGTATTATAACTATTCTTGTTTAGGTTATTAGGAGTGACAGGAGTACAAGAAAGGACATACGGTATTTTTCAACCAGAAAGGTGGATTTTCCCGGGAGATAGGTAAAATCTCCATGAATGTGGGTGCAGATTAACGTGAGGATTTTTTAAAGGAAGTAAGCATATAAATATATGATTCATGTGAGATGATATTCCCACCGTAGTCCTTTCACATATTGAATCATACTTAAATAGAGCAGTTTTATCTGAGACCGACCTATAATAGATAACCTTTTAAGGCTAGGTGGGAACGCTTGATATGTTATGTGTCTAGATAATCATACCTTTCAGATAGGAACATGACAGATCAAGTGAGCAGGAATAGGTGTAAGTAGCGGTGTTACTATACATTTGAAACTGGTGCTACGATTATCAAATGATATTGTATAATTGGTAGCCTCTGGTTTGGTTGTCGTGATTTTCTTTTCTTAAAGAAACTACATATTCTATCTGGATTAGTTTTAGGGTTTTTTAATTCTTTTAATTGCAGTTTTGTTATTATTATTTCTATAGCCCTTTTAGTGATATTAAGTTACCTCTGTTAAATCTTATACTACTATTTAGTCCCTATAGAAAAGCGTAGCAATATGTAATCTTCAGAATACTCCGAAAAATCCTCTATCAATCTATAGTAATCTTGTCAAAACCATATTCTTATGCTGACACCTTCAGTAATTTTGATACGAATTATACTCAAAGAAACTATTTTAATTATATATGTGTGTATAAATAGATAAATTAGAGAAAGAATAAAACTGTAGCGAGCAATCATACAAGAATTACGGGCATACAAATTTTGTCACTCTTATTGTCTTGCCGCTATGTTTAAAAAGGATTGGAGTAGTATGTAAAGTCAAGAATGTGTCTTACAAAATATAAAGTAAATTTATAAGTATTTGAGAAGTCTTCAACGATCTCACGACTCCATAGTTATGGAGCACAGTTTTCACAGGCGCGAGTTCACCGACCCCCGTCTGGCTGTAATGGCTGCTCACGTCACTTGCCTGTCGCTGTCACTGCACCAGAAGAGTTAATTTCCAATGCATATAATTTACTTATTAAAAAAATAAACCTGTCGAGTAAGACCCGCAGCGTGAGTTCCGCAGGCACATATAATCGTTTCAGGCTATTATTTCCTCCGATTTTTAATACTTGCGAACAAAAGAATCATTTGACTCATTTTTAGAAAAAGGTTTTAATTTTTCGTAGCAGTGCAAATAATTAATATATTTAAGTAATCAATTATTTTTCGCTACTTGTATATATTTACCAATACTGGAACATATTTCACAATTGGCTCCATTTTTTTGATCAATGCATTTAGTAAGTAACAACAAGTCAGATACAAAATTCCAATTATGGCTAAATGGATTTAAATATTTTAGTTTGAGAAAGAAAGCATAAATAAACTTTCAAAGTTTTTAACAGTGGATCTCTAAATACAAAACATCTCTACTCCTTAAGGGCTGTTCAAGCCGAGGATAGATGCTCTTCAAAGTTGTTTATCTTTAATTAGTTACAAATAGCTGAATCACAGTTATTTAGATGTTATAGCCTACGGACAGCACCTACGCTGTTATGTTTACAAGAAACATTAAAGTGCAATGGATAATATGTATATTCAATGACTCAAAATTGCTGTACAGCATTTAATAACTATCTTATCTTTATTTCTTATCTTTTTTAATGTTCTATTGTTATAATTTTTTCTTTATATTTTCTAAGTAGGTGATCAAATTTTGTCGAAATTGGACTGGCAATACTTTAATTATAATTATCCGATATGAACAAAGTTCATTATACTTTCTGTTACATGTAAATAAACAAAATTTTCTATTTTTCAAACAAGTTGTCTATCTATTAGTGACATGATATTTACTCTGTATATATTTAAAGAAATGCGTGATAATTGTATTTACAGAAATAATTATAATTCCAATTCAAATTCTATACTTATTCAAAGAAATAGAAATAAGTAATTTAACTTTTTAATAATATGTTATTATAATTTTGCTTTATATTAGTCAATATAAGCTGAATTATTTATGGTATCTAGATATAATTTTTTACATACATAACGTCCAAGTTATTACGAAACAAAAAATTGTTTCTGTACCTTATTATCATTTTACCACGTCATGTTTCTCGCCTGTTTATTTTTATAAAATTTTAAGTTGTATATTCATACTATGTAATTGAAATGAGACAAAACTGTTGAACTTTAATAACGTTCTATAGGAACTTAGCTAACAAAAAAATTAATTTATATGATGCATATAAGCAATGCGTTAGTACAAGTGCCCTTCAGTTAAGTTGTTTGTTTGTAATCAGAATTACACTGATTGAGTGTTTTAAAGATTTCCGTTTTATGAACTGCTATTGTTAACGATTTATTGTCTATATATTATTAACTAGCTTTTGCTCGCGACTTCGCTCGCTTGAATCTAGTTTTGAGTTATCTCTGGGAAAAAGTACATTAAAAAAAAAGAATAGGTACTCTATATCCCTTGATGTCACTCTGCATACGTGTATGCATAATTCCATGATGATCGGTTGAGTAGTTAAGACGTGAAAGCGTAACAAACGAAAAAACTTACATTCACATTTATAATATTAGTTAGGATTGTGTTATAATCTAGTATTTCCCTGTAATTATAGAATATTAAGTAAATGACACAATATTTAAGTTTATAAAGGAGTGTAGCTTTTAAGTGCAGCTTTCAGCTTCCATAGGTGCTTGGCGACAAATTTATAATTTTAGAATGCTTCCAACACTACTAATCGCCCTCTTATTATGCTGTAGTTATAAAATGATAATTTATTGAACGCTAAGGCTCTTTATAGCACCTGAAACCATATTGTTCTACGCGGCATCCGAATACCTTAGCACTAAGCTATAACCACTACAATAAATCTTCAATTTGCTATAGAGTTAAGTAAACAAATATAAAGTTTTACATTGATGTACTCAGAGCAATAAAGCATTTTAAAAATATATGGAGTTCTTTTCTATCGACAATACTTAATCTAAAATTAAGTAACCGAAATGTCAATGTTGATTTTGGTTACACGAGTATATTGATAAAATCATGAGTATGGTATAACCATCCTCGTATATGTTTTTTTGTACTTTTGGGCTTGATGGAGCGAGTCTGCTATCAAATCATTTGATGATTATGTCAAGCATGTGATCATTCATCTTGAGATTTTTAACGGACTTTAAAATTACCGTGACTCTCCTACTTGCACATAAATCATGACTGACTAAACATTGTGACCGTATATATCATGTTCATGCAACGCATTAAGGGAAAGGGAAGTGACTTATCGAATAACATCATAAAACTTGAAACCCCCAAGCCAACCTCACCTGCACGTAGTGCACCCTGCTGAATAACGAACGAGGCAATGGTAAAAGCGGGGTGGTAGGGTTTTACAGCCTGACTGGGTCGCAACCACCATGTATATGGCGAAAAAGCCCGTCATCGTGATTCGCTTCTGCGGGTCGCGTATTCGGGAACAGCCTGTGCATATCCAGCTTTTCATAGGCCGGCATGACAGCGGCGACAGGCGATGGATAGTTTATCACTCAGTGGTCGCCATTGTTTTTGGATTGTACTGTGCTTACCGTCATGCATAGTGCAGTCACTTTGCCGTGCTACAATGAAAAAAAAAACTAGTTTCAAATTGCGATCACTTCTCTCTCCTAATATATTTCCCAATCTAGAATATATTTATGTGGAAACAACAAAATGGATAAAAAAGCTATTCCAAAACAGTAACTAGCAAATCCTTCATTAATATGAATAATGGAAAAACTAATGCTTTAGTACGATGTCTAGCGGAAACCCATCTTACCTGGATTATTCTCTGAATACCGGAGCCTCAGTGAAATAAGGCGGACAAAACCTACTGCGCTAGTTCCATTCCAGGTTTCAGATAGGGGTGAATAACCGACATGAATTTTTAAACAATTTCGTACGGACTGTGAAGAACAAACTGGAACTATGAATTTGTAAGACAATATTTAATAAATCCTTAATTAGTACATAATGTAATGCGTTTTACAACTTTTCAATTCATTTCAATGTTGGAGATTGCTTAAAAATAAATTGTTGTACCAAGCGACCGTATTCAGTTAAAATTAGAAATTTATTTGATACCTAATATTTTATATACTAATAATAAACGTAGATTACGAACGCTGTAGACATTATGAATAAAGGGTGAACTTGAAGACATAATTGCTTGCTAGATGTTTTAAGTAATGTTCATTCATATATTTAGATTTGCATGAAATGAAAAATGACTTAGTAGATTATATAATGGTGTTTGTTAAATAATAATTAATTGTATAGAAAAATTAAACCTTGAAAAATAAAATTATCACCGAATGAAAATATATATATATAAGTTAATTGTAAATATTTGGGTGGACGTTACTTCGCACTTTGCTTGGAATTGATTGGCCGCTGTCGCGTCTTAATGCAACAGAAAACGTTTGTGAAATTACAAAAAGTAATTAAAAGGTGTCGTTGATCGGCGGTTTAACCCGGCGTTGATGGTTAGTTGAACCTACCGTCGATTGACACTGTTGGTATGTAACTGTAAAAAAAATACATAATTAATTAAAAATATGTTGCATATTGACGTGTAACGACTAAAATCAATTACACGTGTTTCAATCCGTAACTGAGCATCTTCAGACCAGTATTGACTCTTCTGATGCAAGCGGGCTGGCGAATCTGTTGTGCTCATTTCCTCTCATTAGACGAAATATAAAACTGGAAGTAATACAACTAAAACCACAATGATATATATTCCTAACTGATGGGTACTGAGTAAAAATAGGTAAATATTCTCTAGTACGTTTAGGCGTAATGTAAAGTATTTCTCACTTATTTGTCATTCCTTGAATTGTAACAACCAATGAAATGACACCAGTTTGTGAAAAAGTATCATGATGTGATTTTAACGTTATCACAGTAATGTTACCGTCAGTAAATGAACATATAAGAAAGAATAAGAATATGTGTGCGTAGATTTATATAATTCTTGTTATTGATACCTTAGTTTTCTATATATGTACATAAAATTATAGAAGTTTACGGTTGTGCATCACGTAAAAAGTACTAGATAAATTTCGATTCATTTTTTAGAGCTAATTCTAAGAGGCTTGATCCTTATCTAAAACGATATTACGATAGCTTCGTGTAATATAAAGTTATCAAACTTTTAACGAGCTAAGGTTTTAAAGTATATTTTATTCTTTCAATTTTTTTAAATGTTACCTCTAGGTTATACAATAATCATTACATGGTATAAAACAAAGTCCCCTACCGCGTCTGTCTGTCTGTCTGTTCGCGATAAACTCAAAAACTGCCGAACGGATTTTCATGCGGTTTTCACCAATAGATAGAGTGATGCATGAGGAACGTTTTAGTATATAATTTGTCAAGGATTTTTTTATAATCAGGGCGGGACAACGTCTGCCGGGTCCGCTAGTTACAATATAAACAATAATAACAACGCAGACGAAATTGTGAGTATCATCTAATTATTTTATAAATGGATATGTTATTTATTTTGTATAGTAATTTAGACTATCAAAATTTTAAAGCGAATTAATGTTTTAATTACATACATCATTTGTAACGATTAACATAGGTATAAAATTGTGTTACAAGTAGAAGTGAAAAAAAAATTGTTGAATTTTAGCAGTGATTCTAATTTTCTTTATGTCGGATTGTAAAATATTGATATATGTTTGTTTAACCTTTAGATTTACACAGAATTAGAAACTTGCTTTTCTTTTTCATAGAGTAAAGTCTCACAAATATAAAAACAGGTGCCTTTTGAAGCTTTAGGGACAAAGATAATAAGGATACTTTTAAATAAAACCAGTATTGTTGTGGTTAAGATGATAGTTAACGCTGTCACGTGTTGTTTTAAAAAAAAATATACAAAGATTTCAATGCCATCATAATAATAGGAACCGCAAACGATTTAAATGTCCACACTCGTTGTCAACGCTATTATTTAAATTGATGGTAAAATTGTTCTCAACTATAGGGACGTCGCGTCGGTAGCTTTTGCTAGCTCTACTAAATGTATTTTTACGATGAGTAAGACAGCCCGAGGCTTGATTCTAAGGCACAATGCACATTGTCAACGGGTATGAAGATAGAGTGTTGCTTTTATAACCCCATTGTATTGCACCCCTTGCAGATTCTTTGCCGTTTTCACGGCGTATTCTAGTGTTTTATTATTCATGTAACAACGGCCTTATGTACGCCTCCTGTGACGTTAATAATTGAGGAAATCCGTGACGAGCAAACGGAGGTGAGTCACGCGTCTCTCACCGTGTTATTTACGGCTATGTTTTCTACGTAATGTATTTTTATTATTTTTGTACGAATATTTGACACCTGTGTTGTTCATGTTGTTTTATATTGAGAAGCAGGGCTTTTGTGTGGGATCACGCGGAGGCACGCAGTACCCTTAAAGAGAATTCGGAAAATAACAAAAAAATGCCATACAAACTGAAAAATAATTAAAGAATTTAAGAAAAAAGAAAAACATCAAACTTGGTAATCCCTATAAAAAAATGGGTTTTTTAAATATGTTAAAGTTATCCAAATACAAAATTAATCTCTCTTGAACAATTAAAGTAAGTTACTAAGTTAAGAAAAAAAAAGTGTGTGTGTACTTATGTACACGCGTTAGAAGTTATACTACTTTGGCGTAACAGAAAAATCTTTTCAAAAATTTTATCTTTCGCCTTATTCTACGTTTGTAGAAAAAACGACACTAACAATAGAAAAAGTTGACTATAGCTAACTTCAGGGTGTCGGTTTTTCGTGACGGTGTGCGCGCGCATCGTAAAAATTTACTCTCATAATTTTTCCCTAACGCGCCAAAAGAAGTATAACTTCAATATGTCTGATTCAATTTTTTTGCTTTTTAATAGAGTAATCAAATAGCATCAAACCCTTTAAAAAACGTTGACTTTAAAAAAAAATAATGAATTTTCAGTTTACTTTATGATTTTTTTTTACCATATTTCAGAAAGTGCAAAAATTTGCAAAAAATAAGTGACAAAAAAAGGCCTCTTGAGAAGTATCTATTACTTTTCCATGTACTATAATTGAGTCAGTCAATTACTAACGTTGATTTTTATTTATGGTTTAGATTAATTAGTTTAACTTTTTATTGAAAACACTTCATAGCTATTTTTCTCAACTATTTAGAGTGACTAATATAGATGTATAAAGAAAATATACTAATATTTTAGTATTAATAAAAATATTACTCCAAAAGATAAGATTCGCTTTTTCATAATTATACATACAACTCCATTGTTTCTATGCCCTGTATCATATTGGTTTTAATGTGATTTACCTATTAATATACTAAAGTATTCCGAATTTCAATGTTTATAATATAATAGAACAATACAATTTAAATTGAAAAAGGAAATCTTAACTCTACCTCAAGCAAATTATATAAAAAAAATATAAGTATGGTACAGAAATTGTAAAAACATTAGCTGGTTGTGCTGTGGAATATTTTTAATAGCGTTGCGAAGGCCAATTCAAAGCGATTGCTTCTGGTAAAATATTTGCATCAAATACAAGTAAATAAAACAAACATTCGCAATCGCGCAATAGTAATAAATCTATTATTATAGACGATAAGGGTTTGAAGACTACACGTTGTGTGTTTAATATTTCCCAGCAGTACACTTACAAATATATTATCAAGTTTCAAATACATTATTGAAATAAAGGCCGTTCATTCACGAAGCTGCATTAAGAGTTTATATAACGCATGTTTATGGCTCATTGTTCTCATCCGATATTATACTTAGCACTGCATTAAATATTTCATTGGGTTATGCTCTCAATGCTCCAGACAAAGGTCAATCTCGTATGTTTTTAAATGAAAAAACTCTGTGGGCGTGTTCTTATTTATTTTAAGTGGTTCAAGAGAAGATTAAAGTTTTACTTTGGTTTTATTATTCACTCAATATTGAATATGTCATCATTTTAATGTTTCATAAAAGAATCGCTTTTCACCCTTCAATATATTTTTTTAATATAGCACAATGAAGTGACTGTAATGTTTTTGATACCAAGCACAGTTGAATCCAAAACAACGATTACCCCCGTGAGTTCTAAAACGTATGAATAGTCATTGTCGTTATACAGGTCTGCAAGTTGTATATACACTGAGTGATTATGAAATGTGATGAACTAAAAGACGGTCTGTTTATAGAAACCCTTGATTACTATGAATATATATTTTATATTGTATTCAGGAATGCTTCACGGCTCATTGTTGTGTGTCACAGTTCTCCCGAGGTGGTCGGTTACAGTTGTCATATTTGACCCAAATCCAATTCAAATCCCTGTTGTATTTCGTATAAAATTTGTAATTATTATTTTTGAAGCAAATCTTCTGGGGCTCTGAAATTCTGATCAGCATCAACATTTTTTGCGTGACGCAAAGAGGTGGGAGTAAACACTGTGCCGGGCAGAGTGTTGAAAACACCGGTTCTCGTTCGATCATCGAAGTTGTTTGTTTGTTTGTGCAGCGTTGGGCGCGGTCAAAATTCGGATGGGTGACCGGCTGGGAACATCGCGGGACGTTGACTTTTTGATGTATTTTTTAATTGTTTTTTTTTGAACTGACTACGCTATTGACCTAGCAAGGTTTTAACAGCTTCACCGGACTACTAATTTCTTTTTTTAAATCAAAACGTTTTCCTGTAATGCAATACTTTGAATTTTGACATGTGTCTTTACCGTACACACTGTCTTATATGTTTTAGCCTTTAATCACAAACTTATCTGATGTTAAATGACGATGTGGTCTTAGATGGTAAACACGCTAGATCTAGGTGGTTATTTGGAGACAGATTTTCAACCTGACAGTGGTAGCTAGCCAATCGGGCTTAGAAATAGCCCTAATACCACCATGCCATGGTTTCATCGCGATGTTTCCTTCATCAAAAGTTCCAAGTCAATCGGTACACATAGTGTCCGAGCACGTTATCAACTGAACCAACATCGCTCCCAGTTGATTAGTGATACGGGTATTTCTGATAGATAGATATCTAAATGCTCGAGAAATGTCATTAAATGACAACATAAAAAAACCATTTAATAAGAACATCAAATATAAAATTGTTCAGAACATATAAAATTATAGAATTATCGATATAAAATTCTTATACGTCCTGAGATGAAGTGGTGATTAAACTCGTTGCTTATAATAGTCATTGAACGGTTTCCTCCTGCACCGGAGACCTTCGAAGCGATTAAATGCCAAAAATGATAGTCTACTCTAACGTTTCCTGAAGTGGGCTTCTTGGAAAAGTTAAAAGGGTTCTGTTATATTAGCTACCGAAATATTGTGGCCTTCCCATAATTTCGCTTATGTGTATATAAATAACATATAAATATTATGTAGTATATATAGTATAGCTTATTCGCGTATTGGTTTTAATCTTACTCCAACCCTTGTGAGAAACCTTGTAAAATAATGATCACGCATTATAAACTCAGCGATTATAGGTAAGTTTTATAGGTGGTAGAGCCACGTAATTTGGTACTAAAACGTATGGAGAATGGTTTACCTAACTGGTGAAATTTCAGAAGGTGGTAGAAGCACGTTGAAGCTATTACTGGTTTCAGCATGAATGGTTCGGCTCGCTCGGGTAGTACCACCCTCACACAGAAAACCGACGTGAAGTAACAATGCTTGCATTGTTGCATTTCGTTTGGTCAGTGAGAGCGCCGGAGGTCCACGTACCCTCTCCCCGTCCCTCTCCTTCCCACTCCTTCCCTCCCCAAACATAGGTTGACAACGCACTTGCGACTCCCTTGACGTTGCTAGCGTCTATGGACGGTGGTGATCACTTAACATCATGTGACCCACCAGTTCGTTTGCCTCCTATGATATAAAAAAAGGGTCGGTAATAAAAATCTGGCAGCTCCTCTTCTATGTTGCTACTTAATCTTTTATGTTTTTACATACTATAATAATTTGCATTATATTGAAAATTGAAATACATCTCATGAAGGATTCTGATAAAAGATATTATTCCTTTTTTAAATTGCTCTGTTCTCCACTTTTTTTATAATCTATATAATGTAATACGTGAAGCGAAAACTTTGTACTCTTTTTTAAGCGAATTGCGCGAACATGAACGTGAAATTTGACATAGTTAAAGTTTATATGGAGGAAAAGTGCATAAAGCTATTTTTTTATATAAAATGCATTAGAAATACATAAACTTAATTGAAATAAACAGTACACACACTACTGCTTGAATAACACACAACATATAGAAACACATGTAAATGGAAAATACGTTTCACCATACTTCCTTTTTAACCGACTTCGAAAAAGGAGGAGGTTACTACGTTCGGTTGTAGGTTTTTTTTTATGTATGTTAATCGATATCTCCGCCAATTATGAACCGATTTTAATGATTCTTTTTCTATCTGAATTGGTTATATTCAGAGGTGGTCCCATATAAATTTGAAGAAAATATTCAACCCCTAAGAGGGTCAAAAATCGTTTATTTAATTTTTTATGTATGTTAATCGATATCTCCGTCAATTATGAACCGATTTTAATGATTCTTTTTTTATTTGAATTGGTTATATTCAGAGGTGGTCCCATATAAATTTGAAGAAAATATTCAAACCCTAAGGGGATGAAATATCGTTTGTTTGATTTTCACCCACATCGTCTCTACATATTTTCGTGAAATTGGAATCGATTTATTATACCCATTAGAAACCAGATATATTTATGTACACTAAAAATGGAAAAATAAAAAAAAATTACAAAATAAATAAACCGCCTTCGATGTGAAAAACTAATAAGGCACTAAAAAGCGAAAAATAACTGAATTATTAAATTATCCAAATTAAATAAAAAATATTGATATTCGCGCTACCTAATAATATATTTGAAGTCGATGCCAACCTACATTTCAAATTTGTTGCAGATAATAAAATATGTATACTATACATACATACATCATGGGACATGAGAGTGGACCCAAACTTTGTATGTAGATGATATGAATGTAGGTTGGCATCGACTTCAAATATATTATTAGGTAGCGCGAATATCAATATTTTTTATTTAATTTGGATAATTTAATAATTCAGTTATTTTTCGCTTTTTAGTGCCTTATTAGTTTTTCACATCGAAGGCGGTTTATTTTTTTTGTAAAAATTTTTTATTCTTTATTTTTTTCGTCTCCCTTACATATTGTGATTACAATAATATTTAAAATATCTCTTTCACGCTATTTCAGTCCTTATCCATTTATTCTTTCATGATCCGTATGCTATTTCTCATTTACTCTTATGTTCCAATTACCTTTTTTCATCTTAAATTCAATATTTTTAATATGACTTACGTTCCATATCTTACACGCCCCTTGAAATTAACTGGTCAAACTGAAGGTCAGGTTAATAATATAAATTAATAAATATTTAAATAATTAATTGATAAATAATATATCTTTAATAAATTTATGTCATCACTGAAATAACTATTATTCTCTTGGTCTTAATGAATGTCAAAATAAATTATGATCGTATTTCGACCACTAGGTGACCACCAGTATAAAACAAATTTGTTACGTGTTCCGTAACTCTAAAAGTTTAGGAATGGCGGGTCTACCATATCTTCACAAAGCAAAAAACTGGAAACAGCTAAGGACTAATCGAAATATAAACATAAATTTTATTTAACGAGATGTCAAATACAATGATATATGTAGTGTAAAAAACAAATATATAACATCAACAGTAAAAAATAAATGTATTTAAAAATATTTAAGACAGCCTTGTCATACATTCCAAGTAGCTATGTGTATTTGAATTGCAAATATGTCTCTAATTGGGTGTTATATGTATTTATACTAATTTCTCGTTTGTATTCAAACTGCGATATATATTCAAGATTGAGTGTCATCAATAAGAATATTTCCACGAATAATATAAGAGTTATAAGAATTCTAAATAAATGCCACAGTACTGCATTGTCAGCCGTGATTAATGTTCCTAGAATACGTAAACATATTCAGAGGAAATTAGAACTAGTTTCTAATAGCCCGTTTAAATGTTATCATAAATTAAAAGGTCAAATACCAAATGTGAATCCTTAATTAATAAACCAGTAAATATACCGATCATCAAATGTAATCACCAAATTAATTTCCTTAAAAGCCATTTAAATTAGGCTTAATGGTTTATCGAAATAGATGCTTTAAGAGTAGAAAAATAAACACATCGATTTATAATCTAACAAAGTATTCTGGTTTTAAGACTACAAGAGGTTTTTACGTGACCGAGTAACAAAAGACGAAATTTATTCTTAAGCTAAACTAAAAAGAACTTCTAGTAAATTGTTTGAATGCGACGATATATAAAACGCGAATTAATGGAGTTGCAAAGTAGGGTATCGCCACTTAACAACTGTAGAAGTTTTCCTTTATCCGTTAAAGTTTTGTTCTATTTTACAGGAAAGCCACTGAAACATTTCCTTGATAAAAACGGTTAATAGCATCGTACCGTATTCATAATTAGACCACACGCGAGCGTTGTAAGGAGCCAGGATAATTTAAATTCCTATTGGTAAGGAAAAAAATCAAGGCGCACCACGACGCTGATACTAAGTTTCATTGTAAGAAAATAAAAAATGTTCTTAAACTGTGCGCTATGCGATGACATTTATTCCTGGAAAAGTTTAGGAGCTGGGCACGCGAAGCAAACGATAGCAATTTACGATGTGTTACATAAAACTCACGATCTTAAATTCATCCACTTGGGTGGGCCAGTTTGATAAACCATTAGCTTTTTCTGAGGTTTTAATGGTCACTTAATAGTAATAGGAACATCACGGTTTCTTTGTTTAATCAGTTGTGACGCAAAACGGAACGTTCGAGAAAATTGTACTGTTAAACTTTCTTGCCGCATAATAAGGCGAATGCATAATAAGAATTTACTACGGTGGTAGTTGTATTAAAGGTAAGCTATTATATTTATCTTCAAGGAATACTGGGTTTCTTCTGTGAGTCGTCTGCTTCTTTTGTTTTTTTTTTTTGTGATTATAAAAACATTAAATTATATTTTATTATTCACATTTTTGGCTCCTTTACTCGTTTCTTAATTTTTTATGCTAAAGTATAATAGAGCGCGAATTTTATTTATACATATTCAAATTATTATAGACAAAATCTGAGCTCTATTACCATAATACACTGATATCAGGTCTCTTTGTAGTAAGTCTACTTGTTATTATATGGTTTTTTTTTGTGCGTCAGTAAATCGCGTTTCTTTCTGTTTTTCTATGTAATATGTGTTATACCTTTGTATTTATTAACTTGACTATACCTAAAGAAACTTAATGTTAATGCTATCTTACGAAAAATACTCATTTTATGGAAACAACAAAGTAATAAAAGTGTTCACTGTTCTAATACTAAGTGTTAAAACTTAAGAAAGTGTCTCGGAGCCCGAAGTAGAGAATGTACTAGCGCACTGAAGTATTCCACTCTTGTTTTTTAGTGTCGCGAGCGTCTTGAAACATAGAGGTTTGTTTACATTGCAATAACTAGTTTATTTTATGATATATTCATATATTTTCAATCTGTAATAATTATACTTACTGCATTTATTAATTTGTATAATTTATATACTGCGCCCGCTCCTCCGCATGTCTTTACTATTGTTTCTGTGTTTGTTATAATAAATCGTTGATATTCTCCACGTTCACATATAAATTTTCATGTCGATCAGCTAATGTTGCCGATTATAATAAAAGTCACAGCATATTCTGCTTTTTTCTAAATAACGGTCTTGAGATAACTTTGATATACACCAATATTATGTAGAGTTTGTATTTAAAAATCGTAGAATGCTTTTTAATAGTTGTAAAATAAACTGTTTATATTAATTTGTACTTAAAAAAGTAAAGGTACTATTTTCTGTCTTGAAATTGGTACTAACACCTGTATGTATAGAAGTGTTTTTACGTTAGAGATTGCTAAAAGCATGGACAATGATTCCTAATTTCCTCGGAATAATTGCGGTAACTTTATATATAGTTTATTTTAAAAGATTAAGTACTAAATTAAAGAATATATTTCAGTGGTTTTTATACAATGCACATTAATTTGACACAGGAAATTGTTTATGTTAATATGTCGACATCAGTCGACGCGTTGTAAGTTAAAGAGTTAATTGAAAACCAGCGTGTTAAATTATGAACGTGACTTTATCATACCTATGGCATAATAAACAGAAAAAATGTGTCACTTTGACATGACTTCTAAGAATGGTTTCAATGTTGAGTTAAAAAGACCCTTTTTTGTTACTATTTTTTTTATATCATAGGAGGCAAACGAACAGGTGGGTCACCTGATGTTAAGTGATCACCACCGTCCATAGACACTTGCAACACCAGGGGAGTCACATGTGCGTTGCCATCCTGTGTTTGGGAGGAGAGGGAGGAAGGGAAGGGGGAAGGAGAGGAGAGTTGGGCCTCCGGCGCTCTCACTGATCGAACGAAACGCAATAATGCAAGCACTGTTACTTCATGTCGGTTTTCTGTGGGTCGGGTAGTACTACCCCGGGCGAGCCGACCCATTCATGCTGAAACCAGTTATAGATTCAGCGTAGCTCTACCACCTTTCGATCTAGACTCGATCTACTAGAGTAAAACTATTACAATATTGCGTAACAAGTCTTTTTAAGACTTCAAATATCGTTCGTAGAGACATATATACTCGATACCAGGTAAGTGATACTATCTTCATTCGTCAGATAACATAACATGATGGATATAGTCGAATTATTTGCTAAATTTATTGGATTTTCTTCGACAGTATGAGCGTTATTGATACACAAACTCAAATTAGATCGTATAATTATTAGTGAGCCAAGAAGACGTTGCCCCGCCCTGATAATAGAAAAAAACCTTGACAAATTGACTACTGGTGAAAATCGCATGAGCATCCGTTCAGTAGTTTTTTACATTGAACAGGCAGACAGACAGACGGTCGCGTTAATGTACATTTGACCTATCCCTCGAATTTTTTTTGTGTATAGGTTCCTTATGTACTTTTCTGTATTCCTGAAAACACATGTTTCAAAATTTCATGATGGCTGGTTAAGTAGTTAAGATATGATAGCGTAACAACCAAAGTCACCATTGCATTTATAATATTAGTAAGGATACTAAATGGTACTTGCTCGTTTGGCTGGAAATTGTTTCAATACGGTATCCATAGTTGATTTCTATGTCAATTTTTATTAGATTAGTTCGTTTGTAAGTTTTGATATTATAAGTATTTTAATATATTCAAATTACCTTGACGGTATTGTTTGGATTATCGCTGTGAGCAAACCCTTTGAAAATAGTAATGGAAACAAAAGCAATAAATAATTCTAAATATTCATCAACCGATTTAAATACCATGAATGGTTTCGCGCAAGTTAACAAGGCAGTCCTGCGCAAAGTAAGTGAAGTTGCGTGTATCGCTGTCGAATGCAGCCTATTTTATTGCGGTTTTTATTTGAACAACTAGGTATCTGACTTTATACAAAAGCGCTTCGAAAAATGCTTAAAAGGTGGTGTGTTGTTTTCGACGGGGAAAATAAACCTTTGAATAACAAAACCGATTTAGCATATAATTAAGTATAGCCGCTAGATACTGGGTTATATATTTCTTTAAAACTTTCAATGGAGGCTTTGATTAATATATCAATATAAAATAAATCAGCCTTTAAGGACGTCACTCCATACTTAGCAAAGAATGAGTGAAGGGAAAAATGAAATCCCCACATTAACGATTTGAAACTTTGCAAAATCTGTATTTTCCTTTTTTGTTTCTTTCTTTGTTTTGTTTTAAGTGAACGCAACAACACGACTACATATATGTACTGAAAATCATTTCACAGTGGCCTTCTTTGATAACTTCGTGATACAACATTGTGTTCTACAAACCAATTTAAACATCGCGATTCGCTAAGGATATTACTTCTAAAGCAGTGATTATGTCATACCTAAAAACATCTTGAGATCTTTTAAAATTATTAATATATTATTTCTGAATGAAATATACATTGCTGCATATACTAATAGACGGATATTTACAAATTAGAGCTTTTTCAAAGTATTGCTGCTTTCTTAATAGTCTATGATTTAAAACAGTGGTCTTCTTGTCACACCGAAGTGTAACTAAAAGTTGTCTACACTAATTCTTGTCTATTTTCCTAATTTCTACATTATGTATATTAACGAACGAAAACTTGAAGCTGATGGAAATGCTGAAAAGTATTTCTATACATTATTATACGTTTATTTTATTATAACACTAGCGGGCCCAGCAGACGTTATCCCGCCCTGAATATAAAAAAATCCTTGACAAATTATATACCAAAACGTTCCTCAGGAATCACTTTATCTACTGGTGAAAACCGCTAGAGAATCCGTTCAGTAGTTTTTGAGTTTATCGTGAACAGACAGACAGACAGACGCGGTAGGGGACTTTGTTTTATACTATGTAATGATAATGATAATAAAGTGATGGCACTGTACCTAATGAGAAGGCAACGCACAATCCAAAAACAGCATACCTAATTTTAACGATTCACTGATCTCTGCCCTCGCATTAGGCTAATGCCATTAGCTCATCTTAGAATCCAACATGCCTAATATTGTTACTATGACGGGTTTTACGTCTAGTGTATTGTAATCGCGTTCCTAACAAACACAATAACAAAATTTAAACACAAACACAATATCTCTCCTTTCGGCGACATTCTTAATGCGATCGCATTTTCACGTGATATTAAGTAACGAGAAGTTTGAAGGTTATATTAACATGTTAAAACTAGAGGGTCTCGTTCTTAAATGCAGCTGCAGAAATGCAGTATAACAGATTTTCAACATGAGAGTGCTAGATAGCTAGGAGAGTGTTAGAAAACTGTATGTTCATTTGTCCTTCGTTTGAAGACTTTTGTTGAAAATATTGTTAGGATAGTTGAAAATAGTGTAAGCGAGTTATATAACAAATCGGTGTTAGCCTAACTCTTTTATATCGGGGAACTAACAAATCCGGATCTTAGAGGCATTTGGCAAAGTGCTGTGAGCGGTACGAGGCGGTGCGACTCCCCGCTGGTGTGTGCAATTTTGTCCAAATCCAAACAAGGTTTTGCACTTCGTAATCCCATCGAGGCGATGCGACCAAAATAGATTAGGTAAAAATTAAGTGACTGGCTATAAATCGTTTTCTTGTTATGAACTAGCTGTCCGTTCCGGCTTGACACCTCACCCGGGTATATTATGGATAAAACTGTAACCAAATTTGTCTTTCATAGTACAACAACGTAATAAAATAAAATGGCAACTGAACGTGAATCAGTCATTGGTATTAATATTTTTGAAAATTTCCCTACTGTCTTTTGTTTCTCCTGTTCACTTATTACATAAAAATGTTTTAACTAACGTTTTTTTACTTTTCTGTTTAATTTCTCAAATATTTTATTGTATAATAACTTTGCTCTGAGGATATATTACAGATTTAAGGATTGCGCTAAACGTGACATGGTTGCATTTAATATTTCAAGCAGTCGATGGGAGGAGCTAGCCACGGACCGTGCTAAATGGTGTCTCTTCATTCCCGAAGGTCAATCAAAGCACGACGTCGCCTGGTTTTAACTACTCGAGAAAAAAGCATCAGGCGTCATGAGCAGACCTCCAACCCCCGTCCACCTGGGGGTACGTATACTTCTTTCCAGATGTGCAGCCGAGGGGTACTTCCCGGATCGGAGATGAAAAGATCTACAGTACAGTACAGTTCTGATAGTTACAAAAATAACAAAAATTAATTAACCGAGTAGGAGCAGCTTCTCCGAAGTGCTACGCTTACATTCGTCGATTGCTTTTTATAGATATAAGGTAGGTATGATAATGAAAAGTGATTGATTTCAAGTGTACCTCAATCATCACAAGTGTTTTAAGCACTAACCGTTATTATTACACTTTCTTATGTGACTTAAGGTGACGAAGTAAATGAAAATAGTAAAATACTAACTGCGGAAGAGAGTTGTTTCCTAAACGTGGTGGATACATGAGCGGTGGTGATATAGATAGATTCATAGTAAAATATCACATTACTAATTTATGATTTCATTCTCTACCGAAAGTTGAGGCTGATTGTAGAACTAAGATTGGACATTGACGTGATGTCCAATCATATAACCACTAAAATCTATTTTTTTTTCAAATCTTTCATTATTATTTTGGGTTATTTTCCATCCGATATACTAATTAGATAATCTTCCTACTTCGTGTTTTGCCTATCAAGAACAAGCAAAGAAGCTGAAATTAAAACAAGGTATTTCAACCTATATAAAATATGCACAGTTTTCATTAAATTTTTTTCTATAAGATATACATGCTTTACTTCCAATAAATATGAAATAAAAACCTTAAAATAATTTTATTCTCATTCATGCTTTTAAATGATGTCAGACCGATATTTCGTTTTATTGACAAATTGTTTTAACATTATACATATGAAACTAACATTCCAGAACTTGAACTATAAGTTCAATCATCTGTAAAGCGTAAAAATCAATTATAATAGGTCTTTACCTATGAAATTGCCGTTCTGCAGTACTGGCCATTTCAAATCAAAATAATTTTTGTTTGGCTAGGAATTCTAATTTCAAATTAATTTTATTTTAAAAACGTGGAATTCTTTTTCCAAAATTAGTCATTTGGTTATTGATTAGTGTACATTTTCATCGCATTTCATTCTTTTTTGTCATCATGGATACGTTAAAAATTCGAGTAATTATGGAATATGAGTACCGTCGTGGCAGCAACGCGGCACAAGCGGCACGCAATATCAACGACGTTTACGGAGCTAACACTACAAACCAACGCACCACCTGTTATTGGTTTGCTCGCTTCCGTTCTGGGATTTTCGACCTGAAAAATGAACCTCGCGGTCGTCCGAAGACTTTGGTCGACAATGACGAATTAAAGGCGATTGTGGAAGCTGATGATACACCACCTACGTCTGAATTAACAGCAGCTTTCCACGTTAGCGTCAAAACAATATTGGTCCATTTGCGTCAAATTGGCAAGGTAAAAAAGCTTGACAAATGGGTGCTCCGAACTCAATGATCGCCAGCGCGAAGTACGCGTCGAGACGTGCCTTGCACTGCTCAACAGACTCAGAAATGAAGGAATTTTGAACCGCATTGTTACCTGCGATGAAAAATGGATTCTGTTTGATAACCGCAAGCGCTCAGCAAGTTGGTTGGATCCTGGTTCAGCACCTAAACAATGCCCTAAACGAAAACTTACCCCTAGAAAAGTGATGGTTACTGTTTGGTGGTCTAGCGCCGATGTGATTCATCACAGCTTCTTAACAAACGGGGTGAGCAATACTGCAGATGTGTACTGTGAAGAACTGAACACAATGATGGAGAAGCTGGCTCATCTCCAACCAGCATTGGTCAATCGCTCGTCTCCGCTGCTCCTGCACGACAACGCGCGACTTCATACTGCACAGCAGACGGTCTCCAAGTTGCAAGAACTGGGGTTGGAAGTTCTCCATCATCCGCCCTACTCACCAGACCTTGCGCCTACAGACTACTACTTTTTCCAGAATTTGGATAACTCCTTGGCGGGAAAAGAATTCAATACCCGAGAGGCAGTACAAAATGCCTTTGAAGAATTTGTTGCCTCCCTACCAGCTGATTTCTTTAAGAAGGGCATCAATAAACTGCCACTGCGTTGGCAAAGATGCATTGATTGCATGGGTGATTACTTCGATTAATACAAATAAAAAATACATGAAAAAAAAATCGTTTAAATTTTTTCATACAAAACGGCAATTTCATAGGTAAAGACCTAATATCAAATTTTTTAGAAACATGTGTGAACTGTAATAAAATTACTAAACACGCCAGACGAAGATCTTCTATCACAAACATATAAGGTGCAGGGAATCGTTTACTAAAAATTGATATAAATCGCTTCGCGTCGATCTATCTTCTTTAACTTTGTTTACGGTTACATTACGTTACGTTTGACTGGCATCTATCTTTATTTGTACGCGTTGTATATATTACATTACAATGAAAATAATATAAGAATGTTCTTATTTGGAAATTATTTCAATGCAAGTTGGTGCCTTTGATCTGGTTCTCGTGGAATTGGTTTCATTATTTCTATGTTTTGTCTCGATTAATTATAACACATTTCTTCGATGATAACTTTGTCAGTACTGCTTAACACCTAGAAGTATTGTTATTGAATTCTTGTATTATTATGAATTACTCGGTGAATGGTTTCGTCGATGGCGCATAGAAGTTAATCCTGATAAGAGCGCCGCGATACTCTTCGATCCTTTACGACGTAGTAATAACCTCGAGCCCATCAGGCTATACGGAACCGATATACCTTGGGCCGACGAGGTCAAATATCTCGGTGTTACATTAGATAAACATTTAAATTTCGAGTCACATATAGATAGAGTGCGAAACAAAGCCGCTATGGTCTTGGGTCGCCTCCATCCGTTGCTTTGTCATAGGAGTAAGATGTCCCTCAGACACAAGTTCACTTTGTATAAGACGTGTATCCGTCCCGTGATGACATATGTCGAAAGATAATTTTCATAAGTTGCAGGTTCTTCAAAACCGCGTTTTACGTAAAGTAACCGGTGCTTCGTGGTATGTCCGGAGAGTTGATCTACATAGGGACCTAGAGATGCCTTCTATCTGGGCATACGTAAAATCACTTACGATTAGTTATTTTGAAAAAGCCGCGAATCATCCCAGTCCGCTAGTGGTATCCGCCACAAAATACGAACCCGTACCAAACGCTGCGCGTTGTAAAAGACGTCCACGACATATTTTTACCGACCCTCCCGATGAAATAACGGCAGTGAACGATCAGTACCAGCCTGTCTCTCCAAACAGAGCGTGCTCACGCCCACGCCCGTGTAACCACAGATCAAGTCAATGGATTACATCCACAGTAACTACCTCCAAACCAATACAAACCACTCCGCTGCTGCCCAGGACCTGCTCCTGCAGGCGGTGGCGGAGTGGGATATAGATGTTGTGGTGGTCGCGGAGCCGTACCGTGTTCCGGACCAGCCTCACTGGGCCGGAGACACGGACGGCTCTGTGGCTGTATTGTCCGGGGGGGGACTGCCCCTCTCCGTCAGGGAGAGAGGCGCCGGGTTTGTGGCGGTCGCCTCACGGGGTTTCGCGATCCTCGGGGTGTACTTCTCCCCGAACCGGCCCCTCATCGAGTTTGAGTCCTTTTTGGACTCGCTGGGGCCGGTCGTGAGGCGGCTCGAACCGCTCCCCATCGTCGTACTGGGCGACTTTAATGCCAAATCCAGGGCGTGGGGAGCGGTGGCCACGAACCCGCGTGGCGAGGCGCTTGAGGAGTGGGCAGCCCAACATGGGTTGTCCCTCCTCAACCGGGGGAACGCCTACACGTGCGTGCGACAAGACGGGGGATCGATAGTGGACGTATCGTTCGCTTCCCCGTCGGTCGCACGCCGTGTCCGGGGGTGGAGGGTAATAGAGGAGGTGGAGACCCTATCGGACCACCGATATATCAGGTTCGAGGTCTCCACCTCCCAACATAAGCCGACAACCCGCCCCCGGAGCGGTGCGAAGTTCCCCCGCTGGACGATGAGCCGTCTCGACCCGGAGCGAGCAAAAGAGGCGGCCATCGTCCAGGCCTGGGTCATGTCCCCCCCGGACGAAGATATCGACGCGTCCGCAGCCCGCCTCCGTGATGCTCTCACGGAGGTTTGCGACGCGTCGATGCCGCGGAGCGTACACCGCCCGAAGAGGAGGGCGGTGTACTGGTGGTCGCACGAAATCGCAGAGCTTCGTGCGGCCTGCTCCGCGGCCCGGCGGCTGTACGGGCGCAGCCGCCGGCGTCGGACCAACAGGGACCCCGAGGAGGAGGCCCGGCTGTATGGCGACTACAGAACCTGCAGGAAGACGCTACAGGTCGCCATCAGTCGGGCGAAGGAGCAGGCATGGGAGGAGATGCTCCAGGAGCTGGAGAGGGATCCGTGGGGGCGCCCGTACAAGGTGGCCCGGAAGAAATTCCGGGGCCAGGCGCCCCCGGCAACGGAGACTCTCCAGCCGGAGGTGATTGAGAGGGTCGTGGGAGCGTTGTTCCCCGACCCTCCGGAGCTCTTCCCTCCTCCCATGCCTCCTCCTCAGGTGGCAGAGGAGACGCCGATCGACCCTCCCCCAGTTACGGAGGCGGAGATGGGGAGGGCGATCGAGCGCCTCCGCACTGCCGGACGTAAGGCACCCGGCCCTGACGGGGTCCCGGGCCGGGTGCTGGCCATTGCATTGGACCATCTTGGGGGGTGGCTTCGGGAGCTGTTTGACCGCTGTCTTGCGGTCGGACAGTTCCCGAAGCCCTGGAAGACGGGGCGGCTTTGCCTAATAGGGAAGCCAGGCCGCCCCCCGGACTGCGCGTCGGGGTACCGGCCCCTGGTGCTGCTGGACGACACCGGGAAGGCGCTCGAGAGGATCGTTGCCTCCCGGGTCGTCCGGCATCTCGAGGAAGTGGGGCCGAACCTGTCGGACGCGCAGTTCGGCTTCCGGTCGGGGCGTTCCACGCTGGACGCCCTGACCCTCCTAAAACAGGTCTCCACGGAGGCGACCTCTCAGGGAGATAGGGTATTGGCGGTGTCCTTAGACATCGCCAACGCCTTCAACAGCCTGCCGCATGCTGTCATACGGGAGGCGCTCCGCTTTTTCGGAGTGCCCCCGTATCTGCGGCGGCTGTTGGAGGCGTACCTCGATGGGAGAGAGGTCGCCTTCGTGGACGCTAGAGGACGGATGGTCCAACGCTATATGGCGCGGGGGGTTCCACAGGGGTCGGCCTTGGGCCCGCTCCTTTGGAACATGGGCTACGACTGGGTGCTCCGCGGCGCGCTCCCTTCCGGAGCGCGCCTCATCTGCTACGCGGACGACACCCTAGTCGTAGCCCAGGGGGGGGAATTCAACGAATTGGTGCGCCTGACCACGGAGGCCGTGACTCTCGTGGTCGGGCGCATAAGAAGGCTGGGCCTCGAGGTGGCCCTCAACAAGACCGAGGCCTTAATGTTTCACGGGCCTCGGCGGGGGCCACCTCCGGGGGCCCACATTTGTGTGGAGGGCGTCCGGGTCAGGGTGGGGACCAACATGAAGTATCTGGGCCTCACCCTGGACGGACGCTGGCGGTTCGAGCCCCATTTTAAGGGTACGGCGGCTAAAAAGCGGATGGGGGAGCCTCTGGCTCCCAGGGAAATAGAGGTTAAAAGAAGAGAAGAGAGGGGGAGAAAGATGGAGAGGTGGAGGCAGGACCTGGCGGACGCGGAGTTCGGTAGATATAGTATCGACGCCGTCCGCCCGGTCCTGCCGGATTGGTGCAACCGACGATGGGGCTCCCTGACGTTCCGTCTGGTGCAGGTGCTGACCAGGCACGGGTGCTTCGGTTGGTACCTGCACCGGATAGCGCGCAGGGAGCCCACCGCCGCATGCCACGAGTGCGGCGCTGCGGTGGACACCGCGCAGCACACCCTATCTGAATGTGCTGCGTGGGACGATCAGCGCCGCGCTCTGGCTGCGGCGGTAGGAGGAGATCTCTCGCTGCCGAGCGTCATCTCAAGTATGCTCGGCAGCGAGGATGCGTGGAAAGCAATGGCCTCCTTCTGCGAGGAAGTCGTCTCGCAGAAGGAGGCGGCGGAGAGGGCCCGCGAGGACGATCCTCTAAGTTGCCGTCTCCGCCAACGGAGGACAGGCAGGAGGAGGCGGCAGTTCGACCGCCTCCTCCCACCGTAGCCGGACCTAGGGAAGGTGGGTCGGGGGACCCATCTTCTAAGCGCTCGCCTTAGTATTCCGGTGAAGCTGTTAAGACCTTGCTTGGTCAATAGCGTAGTCAGTTCGAAAAAAAAAAAAAAATAATTGTATTATTACTATAAAATTTTATCATTATTTCTTATCCCCATTTATTGTTCAGAATTTAGCCTGGACATATAACAGGCACTTAAATCTTACATGTACATATAATGAAAATACAGTTAATTAGGGACCACGCCGTAACTATTGTGTGTATCGGTATAGGGCTATGATCAAACGATATGCAATTTTTGTAGACAGTTCTACGCTACTTAAATTCTTTATTTGATTAACCCTTTAGCATTTTTTTAATGCTCGACGAAACGGGCGGTAATCAGCTAGCTTTATAATATGCAGATTACAAACTATTATTTTTGTTTTCAATATGAATTATTTGGTATTATATTTGATTGCCGTCTCATTGCCGTATGTAGCTTTAACGTTATACGTATTTTACGACGTTATAACAGTGTAATTATGGGATAAAATATAAATCTTGTGCTATGTGTGTTGAACATATCGTAATATCGCACTGTTACATATTTTTTTTGACTTGGATTTATAAATTTCTAGCTTCTGCCCTCGAATTTGTTCGCGTGGAATAGTTACTTTGGGCTAATATCACGCAACTCAAAAGGAAAAATAAACTATTTTCAAACATTCTTCATTGGTGCTCCGCTTCTATTATTCTTAGCGTGATGTTATATAGCCTGTTGCCTTCCTCGATAAGTGAGCTTCCTAATATAGAACGTTTTCTTTTTCAAATCGAGCCGGTTTCTGAGATTAGCGCGTTCAAGCAAACAAACTCTCCAGTTTTATTATATACTAGCTGTTACCCGCGGCTCCGCACGCGTTTTTTTAAAATGTATCAAAAAATGTAAAATTATGAGTAGATGTTGTACATTATAGAGATGCTTTTTCAAAAACATTTGTAAGTACGACACGCACGCCATCTACTGTAACATGTAACGTGTACATTAGAAATGTAAATAATAACAGTGAATCGAATGAAATGGGATTTATCATCAGCAACGTGCCTGGTACTTTAACCTTCAAAATATCACCCTCAGTGCTCACTTAGACTATATAAGAAAGTAATTAAAGTTTTAAGCTATACATTATTGAACAATATGTGTTAAATTTTTTATTATATAGATCTAATATACCCGTATTGTCGATATAATTAAGTTAGTCTTATACGTTGCTATAATCACTGAGTTATGTAGACGCAAGCGTGGTAAATAAATCAAAATGGCCGCCAAATTGACCAAAAATATAATATAATTTTAATTACATACACACATATGACTTTCAATTATGTATATTTATTCTTGAAGTCCAGTAAAGCAGACGTCTCACTCGTTTGTTTACAATAAACAACATATTTTTAATAAATTTTACATGGACGAATGCACGGGTAACAGTTCAACAAATAAAATACAATATGTCAACCGCTATAATTTCGCATATCTGCCAGTAAAATTCCCGTTAACATAGGTCCAGCCATTTCAGACATAACCCGAAATAAACAAACAAAATATAAAATACCAACAATATTAAAAAAATATTTTGTTTGTTCCTTGTAGCCAAATCCAATCACCAAAAAGTTGTTATTTTAATTTCAGATACACACACTTTATTTTTATAATACGTAATAGATTACAAATAAAAAATTGGAAACAAAACAAATGTAGAATAAACACGTTGAATAGAAACACAAAATAAACTTTAAAAATGTTTGCGATAGAAAATTACCACGTTACCATAGCAACGTATATAATACTAACGCTAACACGCACCGAAAGCAACCAAATCGAAAAAAAATATCCGATTTTGATACATTCTTCATTGGCGCTCCACTCCTATTGGTCTTAGCGTGATGATATATAGCCTAAAGCCTTCTTCGGTGAATGAGCTATCTAAAACCGAAAGATTTTTTCAAATCGGACCAGTAGTTCTTGAGATTAGCGCGTTCAACCAAACAAATAAACAAACCAATAAACAAATAAACTCTTCAGCTTTATATATTAGTATAAATAATATGTAAATTGCTATTCTTATTAAATGTTAAGTTAATTCACACTGACTAATAATTTGATGTTAATTTGTTAGAAGTTTCCTGACTGACAATGCTTGAAGATAATCCCATATTAAGTAGTGCGCTCTTATCTTGATATTTGTTTTGCGGAGCAGTTTAAACATTTAATTAAGTGTTATTCCAACACTTCAAAGACAGTCTCAGATAGAACGATAACATATTTAAGGGAACGGAATAAAATTTATTCAAAACTGATGTCGTCATTGACCATTTTACATTTTCTTAATTAGGTGATAAAGTTGTTGTTTTATGGAAATTTTGAATATAACAGAGAACAATTATATTAAGCTCTTTAAGTTAAATTCGAGACTGTAGACTCTTTGACTAGTGCAATATCAATTCGATGTCCGTAGGTTCAAAATTTCAAATCCTGAACGCAAATTTCTGAATATTCTATCTACACATATAATAGGAATGTAAATTTAACGTGTCTGTACTTTTTAGAGTTTTGTAAAAAAAAATGTCTGTCTGTTTATTTCTTTGGCGACGCATCACTGCTAAAGTACTGTGTCCATGATAAAAGAGTCAAGACAGTCAAGTCAAGAAAGTCATAAAGCATATCTTCGATTAAGATTTAGTCTTTGTTTCGTTAAAATCGGTTCGGTCTATCAAAAGTTATTGTAATTTTAATGGCGATGCGACTTAAGTACAAGACAAAAGTAGATAAGTGAATGGGCATAATACATTCAGACGACTTTATTAATCACTGTTTTTTTACGTAAGGTTCTAAGCGGATAAAGTCGGAAGCACAGCATGTTAAGTAATAAATAAGATTAGGACAAGGTTTTTTTTTATATCATAGAAGGCAAACGAACAGGCCACCTGATGTTAAGTGATCACCGCCGTCCATAGACACTAGCAACGCCAGGGGAGTCGCAAGAGCGTTGCTAGCCTGTGTTTGGGAGGAAGGGGGAAGGGGTAGAGGGAGTGGAAAGGGGAGGGGAGGTGGGCTTTCGGCGCTATCACTTACCGAACTAAACGCAATAATGCAAGCACTATTACTTCACGTCGGTTTTCTGTGAGAGGGTGGTACTACCCCGGGCGAGCCGACCCATTCATGCTGTAACCAGTAATAGCTTCAGCGTGGCTCTACCACCAGGTACACAGAATAATTAGTTATATCCGATAAGAAAATAATCAATCTGTTGATTTTTATTTGTACGACCTTCAGCACTTTATTTTAAACATTATTTATTAATAGTATATTTTGCATCAATGGTAGTTTTGCTATCTACAATTATCTTACACTAACCTCTGCCCGCGACTTCGCTCGTGTGGAATAATTATTTTGGGCTAGCTAACACGCAGCGGAAGCTCTCAAGAGAAAATAAACCCCGATTTTGAAACATTCTTCATTACTACTCCGCTCCTATTGATCTTAGCGTGATGATTTATAACTTATAACCTTCCTCGATAATTAAACTGTATAGTTCTGAAAGAATTTTTAAAATCGGATTCGTAGTTCCTGAGATTACCCCCTACAACGTGACAAACTCACAAACTTTATAATATTAGTATAGATTTGACCTATTTACTATGGGATTGTAACAATATGATTGAAATACTTAATTTTATCTTTGGTAATACTAATTATAGTTTAAACTCAATTGGCGAAAAATGCGAACTGAACTACAATTTACTGTGTACATGCGAATCAAAGCCATCGTGTAATCTTTGCTCTGATCAAATTAACTTACGTACCGGCTCCCCACGGTTTATTTGAGTATAATGAGAGGTAATAAGTAAGTAGGAAACGTTCTTGTACTGTTTACATGTGTTGTATAATATAATTTTAGCACATTTTATGCCTCAAAATGATTAAGTACTAACTTTTGCAAACGGATTCGTTGGCGTTTATAGATTTGTTCTGTCCCTTGGGAACTGCACTTTTTACCTTGGTGAAAGGTTCGAGAAAAGTAGATAAGTAAATAGACTTAATACATTCAAATGACTTTAATAATCGCGGTTTTTTATATAAGGTTGAACAAAGTCGCGGGCACAGCTAGTATTAAATATTATCTTTGTATTTTTGGGAGTGCAATAAAGAGGAAGTGTAAAATAAATTACGATTTTGCAGTAATTCTTTTGCTAACCGTAGGTAATGTGTGATTTAATTTTAAATTCCGCAGCCCGCACAGGCCGGTTTCGAAACCACATATCGGTTCGTGACGCTTCAGGCCTCCCCTAGAATAATCCACTATCAGATAGACACATGTCTACCTAGGCACGACCCCGTGAAAGTATTAAGTGTAATACAAAATAAACTGTAATGAGAATAGGTTACTTAATTTAGATAGGTTACCTAACTTAGATGTTTGCCATTCACTTCATCGTATTTTTTAACCAAGTAAGGCCATGCTGGCAGATGTAAAACATCGAAATTATTTTGTACAGGTAATATGCATAAAGGATTATTTTACAACAGGAAATAAATATGGCACATCCAAACTTTAAATATTAAAACTTTACACTAATATGGCTGTTTGGTTAATAAAAATTTATATTCATTAAATACAAAAACTGCGAACTCCTTACCATATAGCGTGGTGACGCATACCGTGACGACGAGTCGCCACGCCAACAGTCGATTTGACCCGCCGCTATAAGTGTTTCACATCAATTGTGAATTGAGTATAAATGAAATGTATTCGATTGAAATTTTATTTGTTACAAATAATTTGTTTGTTTGAAAATTTGGACATGTTGCTGTGCGTACTTAAAGGGTTGTTCTTAGCTAGTTTTAAAAACATTTAACTCAAAATTAGAGAGAAGAAATTTGAGAAAATACGTCATCACAATACATAGTCATTTCGAACCGCAACGTGCTTATACAATGTCCTATGAAAATAATCACAATGTGTATTGGTTACGAGTCTGATGGGTAGCTCTATTACTTCTTACTTATTAATCTTAGATTGCTGGTGGTTTCCGCCATGAATTACATCACAAATCTCGACCTGCTGATAAAATAGCGGCAACGAACAATCTGTACACTGTGGCTCTTCGAAGAGAGCGTATGTGTGCCAACGCGTAACCACAGATCTCGCCAAAATGTCAGATGGTTAATTTCGCTCCAGCACACTCGTCGCGATCCCTCTCGGCCGCGGCTCAAGCCTAGGTTCGATCCTATGTAGTGGTGCCCTCCAACACATTACTAGCGTGATATATTGACACACACTCAAACTTTTGAATCATTACCTCACCACAAACAACACAAATATCTACATATCTGCAAGTAGTAGGTACTCATATATTGAAAAGGGTTTTTGTTTTTTTTTTTCTAACTAATTATTAGTAACTGATGTTAGTTACCTTAGCCAAATAGTCAGATTCGAAATACATGCTTGGGCTTATAAGGCATATGCAAGTACTCACGTGTATCTCGCTAAGTCATATATTTACGATTAGTTTGGCTAGGTCAGTTTATCCATATTCTTGATATTGCATTCAAGGTAACATCGCTGACCGAGGTTCGACCAATTTGGTGCCCTTGAGTTACTTCTCATACGACTTAGTACTTTAAGCGCTCGCCCAAATGAGCCCGGAGAAGCTGTAAAAGCCCGTCAGGCCATCAGCATATAGTCAGTTTTTAAAAAAAAACGATGTAAGAAGGCCACCGCCACATAATACATTACATAAAAAACTCATATCATTAACTAGATCGGCTATAATAAATTGTCACCGATTAGATTCACTTGATTATGTATACGTGCTATAATTATGCAAATTGCTTCTTTGATTGCATGCGAAACCAATTTCATACACAGCTCTATGATAAATAATATCATTAATTGTTGCTGTATCTGATTGATTAAAGTAAATGTGAATTAAGTGTTTAAACCTGTTTTATGATTAGGCTCCAGGACGCTCTATATAATATATGAGTTTTTGTTTACCCCCTGGTTAATACGTAAAATCACTTTTATCTCTCATAATATATTAACAATTATTGAGGGCAAATTAATTATTAATCTATATTGTTAAAAATTAATTGCCGAATGTCTCTAAGTGCATCAGTTCAGAATGGCTGCACTTATGTAGCTAATTTTCTTTGTTGTGTATTAATTATCAGAACAAGGTAACAAGAAAAAATTGTACGGAAAATTGAAAAAATGGGATAAATAGACAGTGAACAATTTAGTACAAATAATGTACGGATAGATGGCGCTAAAACAAATTTAACTGTGGTTGCATATATAATCGATGTGTCCTCAACGCCATTACATGTTTCATATCAATAATGTATCCGGCAAATATTTTTGCTCATCAATGTACAAACTAACATTGTTTTAAATTACTTTGAGAGTGAGATAAACACATTACAATATGTATTTTTGTAATATGCATATTCGTAATAGACTGAAAACAGAAAAATATTTCTACGTCTAACCTTCGCAGTTAATGTTGTTTGAATTCAATACATTTTACACCATTACATGTCTTTAGTTTTCAAATAAATCTGGAATACCATAGACCAGTTGGAATAGTCCACTTAAATGACACTCTCATGGTTAATTTATTGCGTATTCTAAAACCAAAGTAGAAATTAACAAGACAATATTAATGAAAAAGAATTAAAAGCTAATGGTGAACTGCATTATGTATTGGCGGGAACCACCCACGTGCGACAGCGGTCGCGGCAGTCGACTACGATTTGTCAGTTGTCGTCCGCGGCACGCGTCTAACTAATTGGCGTTATAAATCGAGAGACGCGCGATGCAATCAACGGTCATATGCGAGTGTTGAATGGCGGGCAACGACTTAGTACTCGCACTTTATAGTTCAATGAATCGTGGACGTATGGTGACTGTGGTGTTAACGTTATTTTTGTATGTCATTGACTGATGCATTGCGATATTTTGTTAGTGGGTTTCGACATATTATTTGAACGTTCTAGACATTTTAACTGGCTTCCAAAAAGGATGATTCTTTCTTTCTCTACTGTTTGTGTACATGATTTTGACAAATCACACGACTGATTTGTATGATTCTTTTAGTAGAATGTACTGTATATTTTTGAAATTGGTTTTAATATATAGAATACTAGCAATTACACACGTGTTATCTATGCAGTAATTATTCTCCACTCTATATTTTATATTGATACCAGCGGATCTGGCGGTCATTGTCCTGCCTCGATAAAAAAAAAATAATCCTAAAATTTAACCGCGGCCGGCTACCGTTTCCAATTGTAAATTTAAACCATTATTAAATACACCTGAACACTCACAAAAAATTTCATCAAAATCTGCCCAGTCGTTTAGGCGAAGTTCAGTCCCATACATATAGTACAGTAGAAATATATATATATATATCTTTATATATAAATTTCTTCTGTACGTGTGTATGTCACTGAACTCTTCCTAAACGGCTGGACCGATTTTGATGAAATGTTGTGTGCGTGTTCCAGTGAATCTGAGAATAATTGGACACGGTAGGTGGCGCTGCGGTTGAATTTTAGATTATTATTATCCAGCCAGGACAACGTCCACCCGGCCCTCTAGTAGAGATATATGAAAGTAACTGACTTATGGAAAAATGATGATTTTTGCATACAAACTATAATCCAGTTTTTCACCGCTTAACTCTTAACACTTAACTCACATTAACGTGGCTTATGGTATTTTAGTCTACCGAATTCTATTATAAGAATAATATACTAGCGAAATAATAATCGGAAAGGGTAAGTAATGATGTCTTTTTAGTATCCAATAAAATATTTGATAATTTTTATAACATTAAGACGTAATCATGATATTGTAACAGGGGTTTTACAACTTTTAATTAACGTGTAATAGTTACGAAAATAATTATAATGTCATATAGATAAGCCATCGCAAAATTGGAAGCCGCTTCGACTAATTATAACCCGTTAAAAACACATGGCGTTAATGTATCAGGTACATTTATTATCGGGTGCGGATTCGTTGGATTTACTCGATAGTTGTGTTCATATCGGGTTTACTCTATTTAACGTGTGAGAATTTATTTTGTGAACGACACATTAATTTGTTTCCACAATATAAATATAGTATTGTTCTTAATATTTTTTTACTTATATTCTAATATTTTCTCAGTTTACTGTGGACAATAGGATAATATTTTGACGGTGTACGTCTTATAATTCTTATCCTTGCTAATCCTAACTAATATTATAAATGCTAATGTAAGTATGTTTGTTTATTACGCTTTCACGCTTTAACTACTCAATTGTTCATCATGAAATACACATTTTTTATTGGTGGTAGAGTCACATTGTAGCTATTACTGGTTTCAGCATGAAACGGTCAGATCACTCGGGGTACTACCACCATGTCACAGAAAATCGATGTAAAGTAACAATGCTTGCGGTGTCGCGTTTTGTTCGGTCAGTGAGAGCGTCGGAGACCCACCTCCCGTCACCCTTCTCCCTTCCCACATTCTCCCTCCCCCAACACAGACTGGCAACGCACTTGCGGCTCCCTTGGTGTTGCTGGTGTCTATGGACGGCGGTGGCCACTTAACATCGGGTGACCTGCCTGTTCGTTTGCCTCCCATGATATGAAAAAAGAAAAGGCCATAAAAATATCTTTTTCATGTAGAAAAAAATACCGCTTATGAGAGATATGTCAAATCTCTACACTGCGAACGAAGCCGCGAGAAAAAGCTAGAGTTGATTAATACAACCATTTATACTGTTAAATGGTTAAAAATGGTCCTTTATACATTTTGAGACATATTATATACTAGCAGGCCCGGCAGACGTTGTCCCGCCCTGATTATGAAAAGTCCTTGACAAATTGTATACTAAAACGTTCCTCATTAATCACTCTATCCACGGGTTAAAACGGCATGAAAATCCCTTCGGTAGTTTTTGAGTTTATCGCTAACAGACAGACAGACAGACGCGGTAGGGGACTTTGTTTTATACTATGTAATGATAGTAGAATTTAATAAAAAAAAATACTTTATAGGCTTGATGACGATGTGGTCTAGGATGGTAAACACGCCAAAACTAGAGGGGGCTGGTTCTTAGCTTTTCAACCTGCCACCATGGTCCATCGTTTCATCATGATATCTTCCTTCACCAAAAACTCCGACTAAGTTGCCAAGATTCGAACCAACGTCCATAAACGCGGTGTCCGACCAAGCTATCAAGTATGGCTCAACGCTTCAAATACATCCAAAATATTCATAAAGCTTAATCAGAACATTACTAACGTGTATCCAATTTCAAAATTGAAGCCTTTGACGGTATGCAATAAATACACCTATATAGAGGGATCAATATGAATTTTGTGGATACAGACCGAAACGCAACGTTTAGCTATAAACGTCAGTCAGAAACGGATTATTGCAGGCATGTTCAGGCAGATAGAACGATCGGACGGGAGATATACAAAGACATGTGAAATTGGTATTTGTTGGTTATTAATAGTTGGTATTTCTAATTGCAATAGGCTGGCAAATCCTTCCTTATATAAACAGCTTTACTTGTGTTGATTGCTCATATTTTTATAAAGTTACAGCTGTTTTTACTTGCTTAAACATGGATAATGTCCTATATTTTAAGCATTTGTACTTATACATTCCTTTTTATGAAAACCTAACTTCCCGCCTCGGGTTCGCACGAACGACGAAGAAAACGACATAAAGTCTTCTCTTTACGCCTTTAAGCCTGAAATCCTCATGCACACGGCACACTCCCGGGGGAGAGAGTGGGTAGTGTGAGACTCGTACTCATTAAAACCTTATGGTGTACCGGCAGCCGCTTTCGCTGGGGTGGCATGAGACCGTCAATTGCTATCAGCATGCCACCCCAGTGGTCAGCCCGGTGGAATGTGGCTGCCGGACCCCGTCCTAATAGAGAGACAAATGGGTATACATCAGCTGCCTCCCCTCGTCAGCCAAAACTGTGCATTTAGGACACGGACCCCCAGCTCGTCCGCTCAGGTCAGGCTACAGTGGTGGCTCCTTCCACTGGCCCTTCGTTGGCTGAGACAGCCACTAAGGGGGTCACCCTCGCGGGCCCTCTCCACCGCAATCGTCTGTGAGATGACTTCCTCACAGAAGCAGGCCATCCATGCCTGTTCGCTGCTGAGCATGGCCGACACCACGCTCGGCACCGACAAATCCCTCAAAACCCTACCGCCGCAGTCAGACTGCGGTGCTGCCACCCCACATAGTACACTCAGGTAGAGTATGTTGCGTAATATCTTCGTCAGCGCCGTATTTGTGGCATACAGCAACCCGACAAGCGGCATGATGGTAGGGCTACTCTAAGTTCGCCTGGCTACCTAATACCCTTAAGCTGAAAGTCTGTCGCCAAACACCTGTTGGTATGTTCCGGCAGCTGCATTTGAGAGCCAGACCCCTATAGGTTTGACGTGCTTACGATCTTAGATCATATCGTCATTTAATATCAGATAATTGTGGTCAAACGCTGAAACTTATGAGGAAATAAAGTATAAAAAAGCCTAGTCATGACAATGACAAAGACAAAAAGAGAATTAATCAAATAGATGCAACCGATCTGAAGTGATATGTTAATATATATGCGACGAACAGTGCATATTTTATATGACACACGTCAAAATATACATAATTCTATCGTTTATTCGAAATCTTATAAGATAATTATTTATAATAATAATATTACTTTATTGCATGCTGTAGATAAACACATGTTTACAAAGCAATTTACACTATTCATGTACAGTTAGCCGGCCTTATCGCCTGGAGCAATTTCTTCAGGCAAGTCTTTGGAAAATATCTAAATTACAATAAATTTCGTAGCAGTACATTATTAATATGTTTACGTAGCGATATTTATGTTTATATAGCTTTATTGATATTTATATTAATAGTAATATTAAAAAAAAAAGTGTGTGTGTACTTATGTACACGCGTTAGAAGTTATACTTCTTTGGCGTAACAAGATAACAATCTGTTCAAAAATTTTATCTTTCGCCTTAATCTACGTTTGTAGAAAAAAACGACAAAAAAAAAAAAAAAACGACGAGCGTACCAACATGCGCGACTAATATCGAGGTTCAATTTCTATTTTGTTGGTAGCTTTTTTTTCGAGACTTAATGAGCGGTTAAGCAGACAGCTTCATACTGTTAATTTTGTGTCACAAAAATTAAAATTTCACTCTCATCATTTTTTCATAACGCGCCTAAAGAAGTATAACTTCAAAAATATTGCTAACTGTTTTTAGTTTATATATTTAGAGCAGCTTTTATGTTATAATTATCAGTGTAAAGTCTTATAAATGTAAATATTAAAATAAATTGAAATTCTGCTTTATTTTTTACTTTAGTAGTTTTTATTTTTATATTTATAGTAGCATTTTATTATCTATACTAATATGCAGGTGCAGTTCGTGAGTTTGGATGTTCGAGGTTAATCTCTGCTAATAATAATCACATTTTGAAAATTCTTTTTCTGTAAAGATATCTTATCCGTGAGTCCTATAGAGTACTTTTACAATAATTAATCACAATAAATGTAATTAAAGTTAGCAAAAAAATTATAATATGGCGTGCGTGAACTCGGTAGGTGTCGCTGCAATCGGGTTCTAGGTTTTTTAAGATTTTTCGCCTTTGGTAATACAAGTGGAACCGTTAATAACCGATTTAGGGCAGATGAAGTTGCGTGGGTCAGCTCGTTTTTTTATGTGATTAAAGTGAATTTCAAAAATCGATATAAATTAACTGATAGTTGTTTGCCGTTGTGCGTGCATCACTCAAAAATTATGGATAGATTTCGATTGTTTTTTATTTTACATCTAAGACACTTTGTCCTTATGTAAAAACAAATTATTAGGATACCTTCATTCAATATGGAGTTATTTCACTTTAATGAAAGTACTAATTTTATAACAACTAGGCGTTCAACGATCTGTGTTTTATTGACGTACAGAAGTGGGGCAAGCGGTATGGTGTACATGTATCTCTCCTCTCTACATAAAATATATTTACATGATAAACTACACAGGTGAAGTCGCGGGTATGAGCTAGTTCCTCAAAAATCTAACTACCATTTCACGAATTTCAAATATTCACAATTTAAAAAATAAGAAAAAACCGGTTTTCTTTGATCCACTAGAAGCAAAATGGAAGTTCATGTTTCATTACTAGTTGGAAATATAATAAAAACATTATTTCATTGTTACACGTACCGGGAGAACACAATGAAAATGCAAATCCGAGTCCAACGTATTCTTGCTTTAAAGTAAACTGAACTCCGGGGACCCACCAAAGCTAACGAATGTCCGAACAAAGGGGTTTCTTTTATATACAAAAGAATGGGGTTATGCAATTTGCGTTTTCTCGTAGACCTCCTCGTTGTATTAACAATATTTCTTACACATAAAGAATATATTCAGAAAGATTTTCTTACCAGAGAATTACAATAAACAATAATTCAACCCTAATAGTGTATTTGTTTGAACAAGCGTCGTACGAAAACTTATTCTTCGGTTACTTATTGAATTTTCCTGAAACAATGGTTCGAGTAAAGTTCTTAATATATTCAATACTAGGTTCTTAGCTTAAACTTATCTCTGTAATGTTAGTAAGATAATATGTCCGACCAATTAATTACCTACTTAAATTAGTGTTCTTCCAGTGGTCCAAATTAAGCCATAATAAGATGTATACAATTTTTTCATCGAGTTGAATATATAGATTTTAATTATATATAGATTAATTATCTACATCTTTTTGATTTTGAAATGGTTAACATTTTTGTTATCGTTGTATATATATTGTAGATTCTAGACGTAAGGGATAAGAAGTATAAGGAATAGACACATACATTTAAATAGAAGTTTCGATTAGTCGATGGTATTTAAAAAAATGTCTCTTAATTTTTATTATTGATAATAATAATGCGAGTTAGTGGCCACTAAATAAAACAAAGGAAATCGGTTGATAAAGAGAAGAAAAGGTAAACAACTATTTTGTTTTTGCCTATTCTGTGTAGACGTGGTAAAGTTACAATATGTATGTATTAGTCACAATAGAGCCTTAGAAAGTAAGGGTCGGACTTAATACTTATTTCAATTTCTAGTTTCTAATTTGTTCTCTAATGCCTTTACCTTTACGAAATGTGAAATTACGAGGTTTCATTCATTTTTCTTCTCACTGCTGTTGCAAGAAAAGGACTATTATTCCCTTTGATTGTTGCACTCCCTCATACCACAAGGTTTATTCTTTTACCGAGATAAGTCAAGTATTCTTCTAGAAAAGTTATATGATAAATTAAATAATACCTCGTTTGTAAGTTACAGTGGCCAATGTGATACAATGTGGCATTTCATTTTTAACTAAGTAGATAGTATTTCTAAGTAATTTGTTTATATTAAGTAATGGACCCTCGTTGCCTTATGAATAAATAATATAAATAAATGAAAACTTCGGATCGTAGGGTCTAAAAAGGTATAATAATTATAAATATTATCTACTATTACCAAGTCACAGACTGGAAACATTGACTTTATAATAATTACTTTAATCCAGTGTACGAATAACCCAGTGTAGTAATTACCCAGTAATTGTATATCGCCATTTACGAAAGATAAACGACGTCATGGTTTAATTTTTTTTTTACTATACATTTTATTCGAGCAGGAATATATAGATAATCTTATGGTTTTGGGCTTTGAAGTCTTCACACTATGCAGACTTGCATATATTTGGGGATAAGCAAAGCGAGTTCGCGTGTATAAAGCACGTGACTCAATTTCGGTGAGACTATATTCCGAATGTTCGCATAAACTCAATCCGTGCGGTGACGTATTCAATGTGTCTATCATATATATTCAAATATACTTTGAACATTCAAGATGTGCTTTTAGTCTTTTATAGTAAATTTATTATATACGATAAAAAAATGATGTTAACTGAACGTTCTACGTTCGTTGTACAACATTGTTTTAATTGTCAGTAAAATTAGTGTTTTCTATATATAAATAGGCAGTGCCGGAAAACGGTTAAGAAAATCTTCCCTTCTCCGTTTCTCATCCGATTTTCTTCTTTCTTTTTTTCTTTAGTAGCAACTGACGAGCGTTAATGTGATCAATAAAATAATTGGGAAAAAATGAGCCGTCACGGTACGCCTGGCAGATGTGAAACATCGAAATTGTCCGAATCGAATGAATCTCAAATTATACTATGGGTATGCGAGCTCAGTGAAGAGAGATTGCTCACAGTCGCTTGTGCATGGCATCGCGTCGCCACACACACAACACGGCCTGTATCGCCACGGTATCGCCACGCCAACAATCAGGTTTCCCTCGCCTATAGATGTTTCACATTAAAAATATTTTTTTTCTTGATGATCGGGATTCGGTCACTGGACGATCACTCCTATAAATAAAGTGATAGAGATCTTAAGCAGTTGTGTGCACATCAACGAAAGATTACTGGGTACATTTCGATCAAATCTTTTTAGTTTTACTACACATATATTTGGTCCTTGCTTAAAGAAATAATATCATGATATTATTAAATATCTATGAAGTCATTTAATATAAAGGTTTAAGAAATGGCAGAAATAGAAAGGTTTAAGAAGCGGAACGATGGAAATTTGTATAAGTACTACTACACGTTCAGCAATGTGTTATCTTGTCGTGGAGAAGTGGAGTAACCGGTGCGATCCGCATGCGCAGGAGATGGGAAGTCAATTAACAACATTGTTTACAAAGAAACTTTGTAATTAAGGTATATTTTTGCTTGAAATTTATATTTTCTCTTTTGAATATAAAATATATCCATATAGCTAAGATAATAACCAATGCAGACGAAATCGCGGATATTAATTAGTATATTCACATTCGTTTATTTTTTATTTATAATAGAACAGTTAGACTACAGTACAGAAACAATAGTACAGTACAGTAGTATAGTACAGTACAAAATAATTCAACCAACAAACAAATCGGTAATCCATCGCTGCTCGTCAATGCATAAAAAGAGTTACTTAGATTGCTTCATCACCATATATATCTTTACTATCCCACGTGATTACTCAATATTCATCGGCTGATCATGGAATAAGCAAGCGTACGTAAGCGTAAGTGTATCAATCTACTTACTATCACACCTTTTTCGCATGATGGTTACAATTCAACCAGGCACAATTTTTATGCTTACCACAGAACAAATACACGCCCCATTAGCATAAGAAGCACTCTTCTTATCTATGATTCGTATAAACACAAAATGTTGTAATCGATATTACTTTGTTCGTTCGAAATATTAAAATATCCGTTTAAACAAATAAAGCACTTTATAGTTAAATTTAATTAAATTTAGGTTTATAAGAAATAAATAAAAATAGTTTAAAAAAATATCAATATTACCGTTTTTTATCTGGTATTAAAACGTTCTTATGGAATATACAAAACAGAACATCTTTAAATTGGATAAAATCTATATAAGTACATTTATATGCTCTGTTTATACATGTAACCTTGTTCCAAGTTTTGTGATAGACATCTTTTATACAAGATACTGATCATGAATATGACATTGACAACATTTTCGGCGGTCAGTTTGTTTATCTGGATTGATCTAAAAAACAATATACCTTTAAAAATACAATTTTATTTTTTCACC